>UESW01003872.1:505116-606579 GCA_900491605.1 Calamus simplicifolius | reverse complement strand
ATCGATCGGATCATTGCGATCCATCCGATCGGTGACGATCCGACCATTGCGATCGATCCAAGCCATGATCCCGATCGGCGATGATCGATCGAACCATTGCAATGCATCCGATTGGAGATGATCCGACGGTTGCGATCGATCCCAGCCATGATCCGGATCAGCGATGATCGATCGACTGTTGCAATCCATCCGATCGGCGATGATCCGACGGTTGCGATTGATCAAGCCATGATCCCGATCGATGGTGATCGATCAGACCGTTGCGATCCATTCAATCGGCGACGATCCGACGGTTGCGATCGATCCAAGCCATGATCCCGATCGGCGATGATCGATCCGATCATTGCGGTCCATCCGATCCACGACGATCCGATGGTTCCGATCGATCGAATCCATGATCCGGATCGGCGATGATCAATCGGACCGTTGCGATGCATCCGATCGGAGACGATCTGACGGTTGTGATCGATCTGAGCCATGATCCTGATCGGCGATGATCGATCGGACCGTTGCGATCCATCCGATCGAAGACGATCCGATGGTTGCGATCGATCGGGGCTAGGATCGGATCGTGATGATCGATAGGATCGTTGCGATCCATCCGATCGGTGACGATCCGATGGTTGCGATCGATCCAAGCCATGATCTCGATCGGCGATGATCGATCCGATCGTTGTGATCCATCCGATTCGCGATGATCCGACGGTTGCGATCGATCGAAGCCATGATCCCAATCGGCGATGATCGATCGGACCGTTGCGATCCATTCGATCGATGATGATCCAACGACTGCAATCAATCCAAGCCATGATCCGATCATCGATGATCGATCCGATTGTTGCGATCCATCCGATCCACAATGATCCGACGGTTGCGATCGATCGAAGCCATGATCCCGATCGACGATGATCGATCGGACCGTTGCGATGCATCCGATCGGAGATGATCCGATGGTTGCGATCGATCCGAGCCATGACTCTGATCGGCGATGATCGATCGGACCATTGTGATCCATCCAATCGGAGACGATCGACGGTTACGATCGATCGAAGCTATGATCCGAATCGGCGATGATCGAATGGACTATTGTGATCCATCCGATCGGCGACGATCCAAGCAATGATCCCGATCGGCGATGATTGATCGACTGTTGCGATCCATTCGATCAGTGACGATTCAACGGTTGCGATCGATCCAAGCCATGATCCCGATCGGCGATGATCGATCTGATCGTTGCGGTCCATCCGATCCGCGATGATCCAACGATTGCGATCGATCGAAGCCATGATCCCGATCGGCGATGATCGATCGAACCGTTGCGATGCATCCAATCGGAGACGATCTGATGGTTGCGATCGATTTGAGCCATGATCCCAATTGGAGATAATCAATCGGACCGTTGCGATCCATTCGATCGGTGATGATCTGACGGTTGCGATCGATCCAAGAATGATCCCGATCGCTAAATTAAAATTTAATTTTTTTTAATTTTTTTGTAAATGTGTCGCTAAATAGCAATGCAATAAATGCATCGCTAAATTAATGATTTTTTAAAATTTTCTGGGTTTTTACGTCGCTAATGCGTCGCTATTTAGTGACGCATTTTTTTGCGTCGCTAAATTAAAATTTTATTTTTTTTATTTTTTTGGTAAATGAGTCGCTAATGCATCACTAAATAACAACGTAATAACTGCATCGCTAAATTAATAATTTTTTAAATTTTTTTTAAAATTAAAAATTAATTTTTTTTAATTTTATTGGTAAATGCATCGCAATGCGTCACTAAATAGCGACGCATTAGTTGCGTTGCTAAATTAATGATTTTTTAAAAATTTTTTGAATTTTTGCAACGCTATTTAGCAATGCATTTTCTTGCGTCACTAAATTAACAATTTTTTAGTATTTTTTAAAATTAAAAATTAATTTTTTTTAATTTTTTTGGTAAATGCATCGCTAAATAGCGACACATTAGTTGCGTCGCTAAATTAATAAATTTTTAATTTTTTTTTAATTTTTTTGCTAATGCATCGCTATTTAGCGACGTATTTTCTTACGTCGCTAAATTAATGATTTTTAAGAATATTTTAAAATTAAAAATTAATTTTTTTAATTTTTTTGGTAAACATGTCGCTAATGCATCACTAAATAGCGACGCATTAGTTGCGTCACTAAATTAATTATTTTTAAAAATTTTCTAAATTTTGTGTCGCTAATGTGTCGCTATTAGCGACGCATTTTCTTGCGTCGCTAAATAGTGACGCATTATTAGCATCGCTAAATTAAAGATTAATTTTTTTTATTTTTTTAAAAAATGTGTCGCTAATGCGTCGCTAAATAGCGACGCAATAATTGCATCTTTAAATTAATAATTTTTTAAATTTTGCTGGTTTTTGCGTCGCTAATACGTCGCTATTTAGCGACGCATTTTTTCTGCGTCGCTAATGGCGTCGCTATTTTTTTGTCACTGAGGCATTGCAATTTGGTCGC
This sequence comes from Calamus simplicifolius, assembly GCA_900491605.1. NCBI lineage: Eukaryota > Viridiplantae > Streptophyta > Magnoliopsida > Arecales > Arecaceae > Calamus > Calamus simplicifolius. The sequence continues at coordinate 604,092 of UESW01003872.1, read as the reverse complement.
AATTTAGTGACGCAAAAATGCGTCGCTAAAATGGCGTCACTATTTCAGTATTTTCTTGTAGTGTTCTTTCAGGTTCTTTAAGGTAAGTTAATTAAAAGAAAATTTTGATTAGTTTAAAAGTGTATTTGTGACCAGAAGGAAAGTAATAAATTATCTTTTTTTAAGTTAAAAATAAAATATGAAATTCTAACAATTAAGGTAACAAAATAATAAAATAAAGAGTCAATAACTATTCAAAAATTAAAAATAAAATAAAATTAAGAGAAAATTAATCTATTTTTTATTTTTTTTTTTTAATTTTTTTTAAAATAACGCACTTAAGTCCGGCAATGGCGCCAAAATCTGATGCGTGTTGTAGCGCAACGATTAAAAAACTTTAATTTCACTAATAGAATATTGAGAATAAGGGGACTTTAGCGGTTATCTTGAAATAAATTTATAAATTTAAATAAATAGATAATTAGTAGTGAAAAATAATTAAGATATGATCTATCTTATAAGAGCACGGTCCGTACCCGTAGATCACGGTCCGTCCCTTTTTAGAATAGATCAGTCAAAAATTATTTCCACTTAAATAGAATTCAATAAGAATTAAAACGTGAATAAAAGTTTTATTTCATAGCATCCAAGAGTGCGTATTAAAATTAAAATTAAAGAGTTTTATTTTCTGACATTAAGAAGGCAACAAGAAGGCAACAAATTCTTCCTAAACCGAACCAAAGCTGGCTGAACCAAACCGAAGACGATTTGAACCAAGCGAGGCTGAATCAAGGCGAAGTCTCTCTGCAGACGCCACCAAGCCACGAATAGAGCCTTAACGCCACGAGCTTCTTCAAATAGAGCCTCCACGAATGCCTGCAGAACCTCCGGACGGACGCCTCACGAACCCACGAATGGCTCCTGGGAACTCCTCTGAACTCTCCTCCTTTCCTCTGCGTAGACGAAGCTCTTTATATTAGACGTGCAGAGAGAGTACTGGCTGCTTTCCTTCCACTCCAAGGTTACTTCCCGATTTGGCACCTGGACAGATGCGAAGAGATTTCGTGGTGAGATTATAGATGATTCCTCCTTCCAATTTAGCTTCAAATTTCTTCCTTAATTGTTGTCGGACGTGAAAACAGAGAAAAGAAGAATCTGGGCTTCCTTCTTTAATTCCATTAAATCTGGGTCACCTTTGGTAATTTCTGGTGTTGAGGATCTTTTCGACAGCGAGGAGCTTCTCAGCGGCGATATTTTTGGCGAAAAAATCAATCTCTGGCAACCTCTATGCGTCACAGGCATTCGTTTGAACGAGCTGGGAAGAAGACGATGAACTCGGCGGACCATTTGTCGAGTTTGCTTAAAGATGCGTGCAAACAAAAAATAAATCCTTGTAAATTCAATTCCGAGCTCATTTTAAATCCGATTTGAGTGTCGTTTGCATCGTTGGACTCCTAAAATAGAGCTCTTTAAGTTTATAAGGTTTTATCTAAAATATTATATAAAATATTTAAATATTAAATAATAATAGGTACTTTGACCTATTAATTAACAGGTTTATGATGATTATTTATGCGTTTATCAGTGCTCATGATGGAATAAGCTAATTGCATATATAAGAAGAAAAGGATGAGCAAGTCTATTTCTAATGAAACACCAACATACCCTCGCATCATAGATCACTATTAGGTTTTGAGCCTACACAAACTACTAACCACATCACCCAATAAAAAGTGTATATAATCCAAACTGCACATGTCAAATATATCAATAGTGAACCATCCTACATATATCATTGGATCAAATTTATCCAATCAATTTTTGTAAACCCAAAATCACTAACAATTAATGTTGATTGTTATTATATTTGCTAATATTAAGTATTGCATTAGATTCGAAAGCCCTATATACTCCCTAAGATTTTTTCCTTAAGAAATATGCGGCCATGTTATGTCACCGACTCAGATACTAGGATCGAGGCATGGCAACTATAAAATCAAAATTAATCCTAATTTATAAATTCAAAATTAACCACAAGTTTTAGTGAGAGATATTGATGAGTATGATTATGACTTTTTTATTTTAAAATGAAAGTCAAATGGTATAAAATAAAAAATATATTATTTATAAAATTTCATTCAAATATAATAATTTTAAACAAAAATAAAATATATATGTAGTTTTCCAAATGAATGCTAGGCCTAGAAAATATTTTTATATTATTTTTTATTTTTTAAATTAAACAGTATTTTCTATATTTTTTATTCATAATCTTTATCATCGATTGTTTCCTTCATCGCTATCCTTTACAATCCATCATCATTGATGCTATGACCATCATCACCCAATACCATCCATTACTATCACCATTATACCTTCATCACTATCCTTTACCACCACTATCGAATATCCACCATACCCATCATTCTCCATAACAACCATTATCTCCTCCTCCATCACTGACATCTACTACCATCGCCATCATACCTATGCTACTCGCTATCATACCTCAATCATCTAACACTATCTTCACCACTGACCACCCAAATTGCCATGACGATGACCACCACCACCTCAATTACCATCAGTATTATAACCATTACTGCTATACTTCCATCGTCACCATCCTCTTTTACCACTACCACCATCGTATCTTCAATACACTCACTATCTTTCACCATCACCACCATCATATCTCTACACTCACCTTCGTCATCCACCACCATAATCCTCACTATACTTTCACCACCTACTAACACCACCATCAAACCTATGTGATGCACCACCACATCCCCTCCACCACCTACCCCATACTTACACCATCTACCGCTACTATTGCCCTTCACCACTTGCCACCACATCTCCATAATTCACTACATCCCCATCATCACCATCATATCTCCAATATTTACTGCCATCATTATATATTATTTGTGCATTGTCTACTATTAAGGTTAGTCGAACTATTTTAAATTGGATGATTTAAGGTGAACCGAGCCAAACTGACCTAAAATTGGGATAATTTTACCTCTTAGTTTGCTAAGGGAGGCAAACTACCCCAAACCATATGTATTGACTTTGTACTAGTATATCGAATCAAATTGAATTGCTCGGTTTAACTTGATTCATGATAATTTATGAATTAGGAGCTCCTAGTCCACCTAACCAATTTGCCATTGGTTTGGTATGATACGGCCTATATCAAAACATATAAGCCAAATGTTAAAACAATACCAATTTTTAGTGTTGGACCTTATCCACTACCATTGCCATCCTCTTTTATTCTCCACCATCAACCATAATTCTCCATATTTTTTTATTTTTAAATTTAAAAATTAATTTTTTTATTTTTGATAAATGAATGTGTTTTTTAAAATTTTTTATTAAAAATAAAAAATTTTCTTTTTTTCTTAAGATAAATTGCACCCAAGAAAATGTACAGTAAAAATATAATGTTACTAAGACCTATCTTTTATTTGGTATGACCTTGAACGATTGCCGAGATGCCTTTAAATGGACTAACGTTAAAAGCTCCATCACCGTTGGCAATGCTTCTGGCCCTATGCTCCCCTGTTCGATGAACCAGCGCGGTAAACTAAATAGGAGGAAGATTTCATGGCGTCCGTATGTTCATCTAACTTTCTTTTCTTCTTCCAAATATTCCGTTTGTTTTACCATCACAGGAGATGATGCTCTGTCTTCGTACTCTGTTCTCGCGTGCATTGTTTCACATTTTGATGTTAAATATAACTTTAAGGACTAAATTTACGCTCTTGTACTCTATTCTCGTTTAACATTTTGATATTAAATGTAACTTTAAGGACTGAATTTTACGCTCTATCCTCCATACTCTGTTCTCATTTTACATTTTGATATTAAATATAACTTTAAGGATAGCTCAGGCATAGGATGTCAAACTTTTGGCGATCACCAATTGAGGAGCGGCCACTTGCTTGACCGCGAGTGGTAGCTCTCAAGGAATTCCTACTCTTTTCTCCGACAAACACTAGTGGGAAGGGAGGCATGATCCAAACTTGATGATTTAAATTTGTCATGTAGATTATCATATTTAATAATTAAATATTATAATATAAATAATGACATTTAATTTATAATAATTTAATATTTAAAATTATCAAAATTTGATAATTTTAAATTATATTTTTAGCATCAATATAAATATTGAATAATATTTAATCTAATTATATATTTAATTTATAAATATATAATGATATTTAATAATATATATATACATTATGTCATAAAATTAAAATATTTATGTGATTTAAATATGTAATATTTCTAAAATTGGTTTACAAAGAATTTTATTTTTATTATAATATTTTATATTTTAGCAAAAAAACTACTTAAAAAATGAAAATAATTCTAATGAAATTTAAAAACATGATGAACTGATTACTATATTCCATTATTATGAACCATGGCCATCTTTCCTTCTTGAAAATCTAATTATCAAGTATAAGTTAACATTCTCGATAATATTAGATTACTACGAGCCAAACGCCACCTTAAGGTTAAATGGTGAAAGCTAAATCTGGAAGACATCAATAGTGTTGACCAGCCCAAGTTGTTTAAATTAGATTATTTCTATCCCAAGTTGTTTAAATTAGATTATTTCTGTCAACCTTTAAATCCTGTTTTGATAGAACACATGTTATAATCGCATATTCTTTAACATATGACCATAGAAAATAATGAAGACTTATTTGATCTGGTTTCATAATGACATAATATATCCTTATTAATATCTAAAATCAAGGAATATAAAAAATATAATAATAAAAATAATCTAATTACATCTCTCTTAATGCTAGTGAGTAGGGGTGGCAATCGTGTCGTGTTGTGTCATGTCCGGTCGTGTCATGTTTTGGTCGGATTGAAAACACATCAATCCAAACACGACCTGTGAGTTAAACGGGTTAGGTAATTTGGACACGAACATGACCTAACTCAAAACATGATTAACCTGATACGACCTGTGACCCGAGAGGGCGAAAGAAATAAAACCCGCATGAGATTTTATAATGGAAATGAGCCGGCGAAAGGAGGGTAGAGTCGAAGAGAGCTGTGGTTCGAGTAAAAAATTATCATCATTTAAACTCTCTAAAATGTCATTAAACAGTCATTATTAGTATTTTATCATTTATAACATAAGTGCTTAAGAATGAAGGAAGTTTCTCAGGGAAAAAAGAGTAACGGCAGTTGCTTTTATTTTTCACTTTCTTTTGTTAGAGGGGATTGTGATATTTGAACTCAACCATCACAAAGATGCTCCCAAGACGTAGATTAGGTCAAATTGGTTGCATTTCTTGTTTGATCAATCTAATCAGATTAAAATATATAATTCATATAATCTAAATTTTGACTATTTAACCAGCTTCGTTTGGTGGAACCGTCAGCTTCGTTTGTTTGATCTAAAGGCCTCGGGTAGCGGTGACGGACTGATCATGGCGGTGTACGTACGGGCGAAGCGGTGACGGGTTCAGGTCAAAATAAGTCAGACAGGTTCGTGTCAACCCGATTAAATACACGGGTCAATTTGGGTCAATTCAGGTTAAGAAGTTGAACCCGAACATGACCCATTTAAATTTCGTGTTGGCGGGTCGTGTCATACACGGGTTTGTACCAAAAAATAGTCAACCCAAACCATTTAATTCGTGCCGTGTTCATATCGAGTTATCGTATCGTATCAAAAATTGCCACCCCTACTAGTGAGAGTCCTAAAAATTGCTAAAAATTAAGCTAATAAATATAATTTCGAACAAAAGGAACTTGCAAAATGTCCTTGGATTGAGGCATGTTTGATATTGTCTTAAGTATATATAAATTTCATTCTTTCATGCAAGTTATTAGCAAGTTAATTCTTAAGTTATAATGGTCTAACTGATTTGATTTTTTTATTGTAAACATTATTGTATGTAGGTATAATTTAGTGACCCTTTCAAAAGTCGATGGATTAAAGAAAGTAAAAACAAAAAGAAATGTAAAATAAAGTTAGTGAAATCCGTAGGCTCAGAATAAAGACACCGAGAAGTAGTTGTTGTTTTGTCAAAATCTATAAACCTGGATTTTTTTTAAAGGCTACATGACTCTCTCGATGCAAGCACGTAAGAAATTAATGTTGAATGCTTATGTCCATGTTCGTGCTCAAGTTGCCATGAGCGCTTGCTACCGCATTGCCCATGCATGCATCACGACAAGGCACTCGTGAACGTGTCCACCGACAAGGCACACCATGGAGCATCGTGCCATCTTTAGAAATTTAAATCTTTTCTTTATAAAAAAATAATTTTCTCCAAAAAAATCCCCCCACAAAAAGGTTTAAATTTTTGAAATTGTTAAAAATAATAAACATAATTTTATGAGCATTTTATATTGTGCACTGTATTTAGTATTGATTGTATCTATCCAAAAAAATTATTAGGTCCGAAGGTAATTGAGAAGTAAATGGAGATGATATTTTAAAAACTATGCATAAGATATCAAGTATTTCAAATTAAAAGCATCAGCAAAAGATTCAATGTAAGTATAAATAAAAGCAATTGCAAAAGAATGTAATGATAATATGAAATAATTTATGTAATGATAATATGAAATAATTTTAAGCAATAAAAAATAATAAGTTATGAAGATTTTTTATAGTAGATCTATATTTTTTTGCTTACGTTCACTATTTAAGGCTTCTCTTTAGGATTCCCTTGTAATCCTTTTTTTTGGACCGAGGGACCCACTCTCTTTTTTATGGGCTTAAGAGAACCCAACACTCTTAAATGAATAAGAGAAAGAAAGAAAATTACTTTAAAAAAATAACAATGTATAAATATAGTTCTAAACTTGAAAAGAGGATTTGCAACTAAGGCTTAAGAACAATATTTCTATAAGGCTTTCCTAATGTTTTTTTACTTAATTTAAAACCTAATTTATTTTTAAGTATATTGAACCTTATGTTCTTCTTCTACCAAGTTTTACTGTGTTTTTTTTTAAAAAAATTATAAATTTAACCTTTTGATTGAATATTTTTGCATCAGATAAGTTCATTATTCTTCTCTGACTTTAATTTCTTATAGATAATTTGAGTTCAAATATATGCCAGATGATCTTTTATTTGTACCTTGATTTCTTTTAATTATATTACCTATTTCATCATCATAAACTCAAATATTGCATAGTCTTTTAATTAATATTTTTTTATCATCAAAATATATATTATTAAATTCTTATGTTTAAGATGAGTCATATTGGATAAGATAAAAGTGGTTACTACTGTCCCATTTGGCTAAGTCTAGCAATTAAGTCAAGGAACAAAGCACCAAATTTGGATTAGAATAGTGTAACTCTACATGGCCCGTAAACTTGAATCGAATTAATCAGTAAATATACAAGTATGTTCTCATTAATTAGCTTGATCTTTGAGTCAAGTGATACGTCTTATCTACCAAAGAATAACTTCCTTGCAACAATTTACCCACAACTGAGAGGGGAATAAAGAGACACCAAAAAGGGGGAGAACCCGGGGAATAAGACAACCCCCGTGCGATCTCCCCCAACAAACCAAAACAAAAAATTTTATTAGGGTTGGTGACCTGCCATGCGAGCGCACCCAACATGGCAAAGGTCGGTATGAAACAAGATCGAATCCAAGAGAGTAGACTACTTTTCCTAAGCCCCTTGCCTCGTTTTACATCCGAATCAAGAAAGTTAAGTTGTCGGCGATGATCACCACAATCGCATGCGCCTGATCAGCCCAAATCGGGATGAAAGAAACCGCATCTCATCCGATCCCCACAGATCTCAACAAGAGAGGAGAACGATCTTTTTTGCACCCATTTTCTTCCCCATCTACAGACCTGCTGCCAAAAAAGAAAGAAGAACTAACCTGAAAGGAATAGAACCAGTAGAACAAATGAAATATATCACAAAAAACTGCTTCCCCTTCACAAAAATCATTAGACGGCATCGATATTTGCCAGAGAAAAATCAAGATAGGACAATAACCAATCTCCATCAACCGTGATCAAGGATCACAAAAAAAACGAAATAAGAAGAATAAAATCGCAGATCGGTAAAACAAACAAAAAGAGATCTAACAAACCAAAGCAGAGATCACAATTCGCAAACAAAGACCATGCCTGAACCAAGTGTTAGAAACTTATTCCCAGAAAGATCCACAAAGTCGCAGATCGATCAACCTACAAAAGAAAAACCAAGCCAAACATATGACAGCCCTATTCACAAGAAAGAAAGGAAAACCAAAAAAAAAACCTTGAGGCGAATGAAGTCCCGGTTGAGGCCAAGGATCCGCTTGATGAGGCAGTCGCCGGCGAGGAGGTGGGGCGACAGGGCAGGGTGGACGATGCGGTGGTGCTGGAGGCGGCGAGGAGGAAGAACGGGGAGCTCCACAGGGAAGAATCGTGGGGGCGGGGGAGGAGGGCTTGGTGATGTGGAGGAAGTGTGGAGTCTGGCTAACGAGATGAACATCAACGAACCTCGGGGTGGAGTCGGAGTGTGTGCAAAATCTCCACCGGGACAAGGTTAGGGAGAATCAGTGTAGCTCCACTCTTCAAGCACATCAAAGCTCTAGTTCATATCGTAAGTTCTCGATTCTTTGTGTATCCCTTCTTTCGAGGTGAAAATCTATGTTTGGCAAAGTTTTGATTGTTTGCTTGATTGGATTTTTAGGGATTTGATTCGTGGCATAAATCTTGGAGTAGATCCGAAGGGTTTCGGATGAAGAAGCTATTTGATTTTCTTCAAGAAAAATCATATGTTTATGTAATTAAGCTATATTTTAGGGGATTTTGTGGTTTCTTTGATTGGTTTGGATCGGCATGGATTTCGATCTCGTTGGTAGCCCGGAGTATAATCTGGTTTCATTCTATACTTTTTTAATGTATTGTTTCTACCAAGTTTTACCATGTGTTTTTTTAAAAAAATTATAAATTTAACCTTTTGATTTAATTTTTGCATGATGATAGATAATCGTTCATTATTCTTCTCTGACTTGAATTTCTTATAGATAATTTGAGTTCAATATATGCCGGATGATCTTTTATTTGTACCTTAATTTCTTTTAGTTATATTACCTATTTCATCATCATAAACTCAAATATTGCATAGTTTTTTAATTTATATTTTTTTATCATCAAAATATATATTATTAAATTCTTATGTTTAACATGAGTCATATTGGATAAGATAAAAGTGGTTACTACTATCCTGTTTGGCTAAATCTAACAATTAAATCAAGGAACAAAGCACCAAATTTGGATTAGAATAGTGTAACTCTATATGGCCCGCCGTAAACTTGAATCGAATTAATCAGTAAATATAAGTATGTTCTCATTAATTAGCTTGATCTATGAGTCAAGTGATAGGTCATATCTACCAAAGAATAACTTCGTTGCAACAATTTACCCACAACTCATCGAGAGAGAAGCAGAACGAGTTTGAGAGGGGAATAAAGAGACACCAAAAAGGGGGAGAACCCGGGGAATAAGACAACCCCCGTGCGATCTCCCCCCAACAAACCAAAACAAAAAATTTTATTAGGGTTGGTGACCTGCCATGCGAGCGCACCCAACATGGCAAAGGTCGGTATGACAACAAGATCGAATCCAAGAGAGTAACTACTTTCCCTAAGCCCCTTGCCTCGCCCCTCCAAGGAGCTCCCCGTACTTCCTTTAATTTGCTCTACATCAATATAAACTACATACCCCTCAACATCTTCGAGAGACATCAGGTAAGATTCACCGATTGTCTCATCTTTTACATCCGAATCAAGAAAGTTGAAGTCGTCGGCGATGATCACCACAATCGCACGCGCCTGATCAGCTGAAAGAAACCACATCTCATCCGATTCTGATACAAGAGAGGAGAATGATCCTTTTCACGCCCATTTTCTTCCCCGTCTACAGACCTGTTGCCAAAAAAGAAAAAAAAAAGCTGAAAGGAATAGAACCAGTAGAACAAATGAAATATATCACAAAAACTGCTTCCCCTTCACAAAAATCATTAGACGGTATCGATATTTGCCATCGAGAGAAAAATCAAGACAAAAAAAGAACTGATGTGGCTGACGTAGCCACGAGGGCAATTATGGCAAAATCAAAATCTTAAGGTAGCCCTGCCCCGGTATCTCCAAGACGGCCAAGTCGGCCCCGACCTTCCCTGTTTGGCCCCACTCGGCCCCGGCATCTCCAAGTCGGCCAAGTCGGCCCTGACCTTCCCTAGTCGGCCCCGGCATCTCGACCCCGACCTTCCCTGGTCGGCCCCGCTCGGCTCCGGCATCTCCAGTCGGCCAAGTCGGCCCCGACCTTCCTTGGTCGGCCCCGCTCGGCCCCGGCATCTTCAAGTCGGCCAAGATGGCCCTGACCTTCCCTGGTCGGCCCCGCTCGGCCCCGGCATCTCCAAGTCGGCCAAGTCGGCCCCGACCTTCCCTGGTCAGTCCCACTCGCCCCGGCATCTCAAGTCAGCCGAGTCGGCCCCAACCTTCCCTGGTCGGCCCTGTCCCGGCATCTTCAGGTCGACTGAGTCAATCCTACTCGGCCTCGGCACCCTCAAGAGGGTCAAGGCTGCCCCAAGTCGACCCTAGAATGGTCCTGGCTGTTCATGCCGCCATCCTCCTGACCCGCACCGCCTGACATCCCCAAGCCCAACTACCCACTGGCCACGCCGCTGATGGGACTAGACCTAACTACCTGTTAGCCCCATGACTGATGGGACGTAGCTCACCAACCGCCATTTTCCCCTCGATGGGACAGAACCCACCAACCAGCCCAAATTCATGCAACCCATGAACCCCGCGGACATTCCTTTCTTACAGAACTCCATGTGGTTATGCAGTGTCAACCCCTATAAAAAGGTAAGTCCACTCAGGAACAAGGTACGCAAACTCATATGCTCGCTACCCTGATACCAGAAAGGGATTCCCCTCTTTCTGAGGACTCATTTTTTCTTCCCAGAGCTCGTCTGAGCTCTCCCTCAGCTGTGACCCCGATTACTAACTTGAGCATCGGAGGGTCCCCATCGGAGCACCCCTCCAGTCCTGGGACTTTTTGCATGACATCCGATCAGGCGTGGGACCGTGAATTAAGCAGCTCTCTTCTCCCAATGTTTAAGACCAGTGATCAGGCATCATCAGCTTGGCGCGCCAGGTAAGGGGGAAAGCAAAGAAGGCCCAAACCCTACAACAGTATACTTCTCTTTTCTCCCCCTCTCCCAACAATGATGATGACTCGAGCTCAGGATGCCTCAGTCAGTCACCATGGGGGGCATCTTCCCCTGGCTAGGCAGCAGGAGACCAACCTCCATGTCGCTGATCCTTCTGTCACTTCCCCCTCAACCGGAGGTGGCTGCTCCGACTGCGGAGCAGCTGGCAACTCTCACTCAGCAAGTCCAGACCCTCACCGCCATGGTCCACGAACTTTAGCAGCAGCAGTCCGTGGCCACCCAGCATCAGACCGCTCCCCTGCTAGTCAACAGTCTGCAAGGGGAGGCTCTCCTCAGCGAGAGGCCGGTCGTCACGAGCTTCTCCAAGGAAGCCTCGCTGTGAGCCCCCAAGCAGCCGCGATCCCCTGATTATGGCCCGAGCAAGTTTCCTCCAGAACCGCACCGCCAGGAGGAACCAAAGCGGAAATCCCACCTCCCGCATCCTTCTCCTTCTTTTCTCTTCCTCTTCTTCATCCTTCGAGCCGCCTCGGAGGACCCCGATGATCAGCCGCCAGGCGGAAGAGCGCCTGGACGAGTACAACCGGCGATTAGACGAACTCACCAGGAAGATCAACAATCAATCAAGGAGGAATATGACACCCGTCCTCCTTATACTCGCGGGATACTGGAGGAGCCCGTCCCCTCTAGATTCTGATTCCCCCAGATAGATCCGTACGATGGATCCTCTCGACCACCTCGAGAGCTAAGGCCATGATGCAAGTTCAAGGTGCCTCAGACACCCTTCTCTGCAAAGCTTTCCCTGCTACTCTGGGAAGGCTGCTCGCGCTTGGCACTCGCGCCTGTCCCCCCACAGCATTGACTCTTTTGAGAGCTGGAAAGGGATTTCCTGTCACATTTTGATGCCTGCCAGCGGATCTCAAGGGTCACGGACCTCTTCTCTGTGCGCCAAAAGGAGGGGAATCGCTGCGGGACTTCGTGTCCTGGTTCAAGACCGCCCCCTCGAAGTTTACCACCTCGACGACGTGGTGGCAACGCTGGTGCTGAAGCGAGGACTCCTCCCGTCCCGCTTCACCTTCTCTCTAGATAAGAAGCCCTCGGGTTCCTACTCCGACCTTCTCCTCCGAGCTCAGAAGTACATCCGCGCGGATGAGGCCACCTCACCCTCCGGGAATCATCAAGAAGCTTCAGCCGCAAACTTGCTCGCCTCGAGCCGAGCACCCCCCTCGCCACTGGCGGCCCGATCCACCTCGCTGATCCGATAACAGGCATCGAAGCTGTCCCTGACGAGAGCAAGCTCACGCCTCTCCTCGCCCCTCGATCCCACATCCTGATGGAAATCGAGGGCGAGCCTTATCTCCAGCGCCCTCCTCCTATGAAGAAAGGTTTCCCCCGACAAGAGCCGTTATTGCCAATTCCATCAAGATTACGGGTACAACACCGACAGCTGCTTCAGCTTGAAGCGCGCCATTGAGGAGCTCATCCAGCGGGGCTACCTCAGCAAATATGTTCAGAAGGTGCCACAACCGCTGCCGACACTCATGGGACCCCCGCCTACTCAGGCCGCTGTCGATAACACCCCCACGGAGCGGACGGTCGGATGGTGTCTTGGGGCACGACTTCCTCATCCAAGCGGCCAAGAGGGGAAGACGCACCGGTAATGTAGTTCTCGGGGGGAGGACCGGTGAATTTTGAGAATGTAAACAATGAAGGCATCGCCATCTCTATGACGATCGCCAAGCACCCTGTAAAGAGGATATTGGTTGATAGTGGCAGCTCAGCTGACATCCTTACTTATGACGCTTTTGTTCGGATGGGATTGTCCCTTAACTCTCTCTAGCCTATGGCAGCCCCCTAGTTGGATTCACGGGGGATTCGATAAGGGTTGAGGGCGAGATATCTTTGCTTGTGACAGCTGGAATGCCGCCATGCCAAAGCACAGTGATCATGAAGTTCCTAGTAGTGCGAGTCCCTTTGGCATACAACGCCATCCTTGGACGCCCAAGCTTGAATCTATTGGATGCGATTATCTCCACCCGGCGCCTGCTGGTGCAGTTCCCTACTAGCAAAGGTGTCGGGGAGATGAGGGGCGAGGTCAGCTCAGTCCTGCCCTATTATCATGCAGCGTCTAGCCCTTTGGAAGCCGAGTCAATTCCAGAGGTGCCCGACCCCAGGGAGTCTGGCAGGGGAGGAGAGCCAGCCAAGCACCTCCTAACCTTTCCCCTTGGGGACGATCCGGCGAAGACCGTGCATATCGGCGGACTCCTCCTCCCGAAGGATCGTGATCGCCTCCTAACTTTCCTGCGGGCCAACTCAGACGTTTTCTTTTGGTCAGCATCTGACATGCCTGCATTCCTTTAGAAGTAATCACCCACAAGCTCAATATCGATCCGAAGCACCGTCCAATCCGCTAGAGGAAGAGGAGCTTCGCTCCCGAGCGGCAAAAGGCCATCGATGAGGAGGTTAACAAACTGCTCAGTGCCGACCACATCCGAGAGGTGCATTATCCTAGCTGGTTGGCTAACATGGTCATGGTGCGAAAGGCAAACAGGAGCTGAAGAATTTGCATCGACTTCACCGACCTCAACAGGTCCGAAAGACAGTTTTCCCCTGCTGAGGATAGACCTGCTGGTAGATTCCACCTCCGGCCACAGCTCCTCAGCTTCATGGACGCCTTCTCCGGATATAATCAGATAAGGATGGACCCCAGTGATGAAGAGCACACATCCTTTGTGACAGAAAAGGGGATTTATTGCTACAAAGTGATGCCCTTCGGTCTCAAGAATGCGGGGGTGACCTATCAAAGATTGATGAACAGGGTTTCAGGATCAGTTAGGCCGAAACATGGAAGTCTATGGATGACATGCTGACCAAAAGCATCCGCGCTTCTGATCATGTCTCCGATCTAGAGGAAACTTTCAACAACCTCTGCCGCTTCCAGGTCAAGCTGAATCCCAAGAAATATGCCTTCGGGGTCACGGCGGGCAAGTTCCTGGGTTTTATGGTGACTCAGTGGGGGATCGAGGAAAACCCAGAGAAAATCAACGCCATCCTCGATATGAGACCACCATCCAGCAAGAAGGAAGTACAACGACTAACGGGGAGGGTAGCGGCTTTAAGTCGTTTCCTTTTCAAATTAGCCGAGAGGTGCTTGCCCTTCTTCAAAGCCCTGCGGAAAGTAAAAAGCTTCGAGTAGACGGACGACTGCCAAAAAGCCTTCGATGGCCTGAAGGCGTTTCTGTCTTCTTCGCCGCTCCTGTCCAAGCCAAGGGACGGGGAGAGTCTATTCCTCTACCTCGCTGCCTCCCCCGAGGCCGTTAGCTCAGTCTTGGTACGTCTCGATGTTGACGAAACCCAGATGCCCGTTTATTACGTGAGCAAGGTGCTCCACGATGCTGATGTCATATACTCCAAAATAGAAAAAATCATCTTCACCCTGGTCGTCTCCGCCGACGTCTCTGCCCATATTTTCAAGCCCATCCCATTGTGGTGCTCAAGGACCAGCCCCTCCGAGCCATCCTGGCCCATCCAGACACCTCAGGCCGACTCGTCAAGTGGGCCATCAAGCTAGGAGAATTTGACCTCTCCTTCCAAGCGCGACCGACCTTGAAGTCCCAAGTCCTGGCCGATTTCTAGTCGAGTGCACTTGGGCGGGCGAGGAAATCAGGAGGTTTCGTGGAGCGGCACGAGCCTGAGCCAAGTGATGATGGAGAAATCTGGATCCTCCATGTAGACAGCGCGTCAAACTCTCAGGGAAGTGGTGCTGGTCTCATTCTCACTGGACTGGGTGGAGAAAAGCAGAATGCACCCTGCGGTTCTATTCAAAGCCACCAATAATCAAGCTGAGTATGAGGCCCTGCTGGCAGGATTAAGGATGGCCCAAGAATTTGGAATAAGGCGTCTCAGAGCTTTCACCGACTCGCAGCTCATCTCCGGACAAATCAACGGAGAGTATGAGGCGCGTGACCCTGCTATGACTCAATACCTGGGCAAGGTTTGGCTTTTGGTCTCCCTGTTAGCTTATTTCAGCATTAGTTACATTCCCCGAAGTGAGAACACCAAGGCCGACATCCTCTTCCGTTTAGCTATCTCCGCCGACGACATCGTAAGAGACACCTACATTGAATACTTAGAAAGGCCCAGCATAGAAGATGGGAGGAAGTCCTCCCGCTCACCCAAGAGCCTACATGGATGGATGCCTACGTCCGCTATCTTACTGATGGCACCCTCCCTGATGATCGCAATGAATCCAAACTGCTCAAATGGAGGGCTTCCAAATTTGTCCTCCTGGACGGACGTCTATACAGGAGGTCATTCTCCGACCCCCTGCTCAGATGTGTAGGACCTGCCAACGCGACTACATCCTTAGAGAAATCCATGAAGGCATCTGCGGAAATCACCTAGGGGGCAGGTCCCTGGCCCAGAAGGCCCTCCGTCAGGGATATTTCTGGCTTACCATGAGGGAGGATGCTGCCAAGTTGGTACAGAAGTGCGATGGTTGTCAGCGCACACGCCCACATCTAGCACCAGTCGTCTACCCCGCTAAGCCCGCTTTCAGCTCCTTGGCCCTTCGCTCAATGGGGAATGGACATCCTCGGGCCATTCCCCCTAGCCTCGGGACAGTAGAGATTCTTGCTAGTAGCCATCGACTACTTCACCAAGTGGGTCGAGGCGCTGGCTAAGATCACCGAGAGTAAAGTCAAAGCCTTCTTTTGGAAGTCGATTATATGCCGCTTTGGCCTACCACACACTCTTGTCACGGACAACGGCCGCCAGTTCAACAATGATGCATTCAAGGCTTTCTGCGGTGAGCTGGGCATTCGCCATCGATTCACCTCTGTCGGCCACCCCCAGACCAACGGGGAGGCTGAGGTCATGAACCGCACCATTCTCAGGGGCTCAGGACTCAGCTAGATGGATCCAAGGGTTGATGGGTGGAGGAGCTCCCCAGCATGATATGGGCTTACCACACGACCCCCAGAGCCCTACGAGTGAGACTCCCTTCAGTCTCGTCT
This sequence comes from Calamus simplicifolius, assembly GCA_900491605.1. NCBI lineage: Eukaryota > Viridiplantae > Streptophyta > Magnoliopsida > Arecales > Arecaceae > Calamus > Calamus simplicifolius. The sequence continues at coordinate 587,911 of UESW01003872.1, read as the reverse complement.
TTGGATCCGAAGCCGTCATCCCTATTGAGATCGGACTGCCCAGTCCGCGCGTAGAGTCCTTCAACGTGGAAGATAATTCCACATTGATACGGGCTAATCTGGACTTCATCGATGAAGTGCATGACCGGGCGAGGCTACGTATGGCGACCTTCCATCAGCGGCAGCCAAATACTACAACGCCCGAGTTCGCCCCAAAGTCTTTCGCCATGGAGATCTGGTTTTGAGAAAGGCTGAGATATCCAAACCTACGGAGGGGGGCAAACTGTCCCCCAACTGGGAAGGTCCTTATCGTATCGCCGAGATGCTCCACCGGGGGGCATACAGACTAGAAGAGCTCAACGGACAACCTATTCCGCGTACCTAGAACGCGGATAACCTCCACCAATATTATCAATGATGTATCCCCAGAGCACGAGTAATAAAAAGGTCCCTTTCAACGCCACAGCCTGCTCTCCCTTACATTCAAGGACCAAATCTCACAAAAGGAGCTCGCGGCATCGCGGCCTACGGGACACCATTTGGCCCCGGCACGGAGGTGCCCCCGAGTCGGTCAAGACCCTAAAGGCTCCGTACCCGGTCGAGTCGCCCCTCGGATGGCACACAAACCCCCGAGATGGTTCAAAAGGAGCTCGCCAGCATCGCGGCCTATGGGACACCACTCGGCCCCGGCATGGAGGTGCCCCCGAGTCGGTCAAGACCCTAAGGCTCTGTACCCGATCGAGTTGCCCCTTGGGCGGTACACAAACCCCCGAGGTAGTTCAAAAGGAGCTCACCGACATCGCGGCCTATGGGACACCATTCGGCCCTGGTACGGAGGTGCCCCTGAGTCGGTCAAGACCCTAAAGGCTCTATACCCGGTCGAGTCGCCCCTCGGGCGGCACACAAACCCCCGAGGTGGTTCAAAAGGAGCTCGCCGGCATCGCGGCCTACGGGACACTACTCGGCCCTGGCACGGAGGTGCCCCGAGTTGGTCAAGACCTAAAGGCTCCGTACCCGGTCGAGCGCCCCTCGGACGGCACACAAACCCCTGAGGGGTTTAAAAGGAGCTCGCCGCATGCGGCCTATAGGACACCACTCGGCTCCGGCACGGAGGTGCCCCGAGTCGGTCAAGACCCTAAAGGCTCTGTACCCGGTCGAGTCACCCCTCGGGCAGCACACAAACCTCCAAGGTGGTTCTAAAGGAGCTCGCCGGCATCGCGGCCTACAGGACACCACTCGGCCCCAGCATGGAGGTGCCCCCGAGTCGATCAAGATCCTAAAGGCTCCATACCCGGTCGAGTCGCCCCTCGGGCGGCACACAAACCCCCAAGGCGGTTCTAAAGGAGCTCGCCGGCATTGTAGCCTACGGGACACCACTCGGCCCCGGTACGAAGGTGCCCCGAGTCGGTCAAGACCCTAAAGACTTTGTACCCGGTTGAGTCGCCCCTCGGCGGCACACAAACCCCCGAGGTGGTTCTAAAGGAGCTCACCGCATCGCAGCCTACGGGACACCACTCGGTCCTGGCACGGAGGTGCCCCCAAGTCAATTAAGACCCTAAAGACTCCGTACCGGTTGAGTCACCCCTCGAGCAGCACACAAACCCTTGAGGTGGTTCTAAAGGAGCTCGTCGGTATCATAGCCTATGGGACACCACTCAGCCTCGGCACGGAGGTGCCCCGAGTCGATTAAGACCTAAAGGCTCCGTACCCGCCGAGTCGCCCCTCGGGCGGCACACAAACCCCCGAGATGGTTCCAAAAGAGCTTGCCGATCCTCACAGTCTCCAAGTCTGCCGAGTCGGTCCCACTCGGCCCCAACATCTCCAAGGTCGGCCGAGTTGGCCCAGACCTTCCCCGGCAAACCCCATTCGGCCCCCGGCGCTCTCAAGCCGATATCGGTGCTAAGTTGCCCTTGGGTCGTTCCAAGTCCTTAGAAGATTCGAGTGCAGACGAATCCCCCTTTCAAACGGCCTGCGATAGCTCAAAGCATCTTAAGTAACCTCCTACGTGGCCGGCTTACACCTCGAAGATGCATCTCAACATTGGCCAACCTGACACAACGGTTTGGTCACGACATTATCAACATGCGTAACACTCAAAGTTAAGGAGCACCTAGAAGAGAGGTCCCCTCTCACCAACAAGTACGGGGTTCGTTTTATTTAGTCGCACAATAAAGTATTCTTCCCAAAGGAAGGAAGGAACAGACGAGGCAAAACACAAAGGCATTTTTGCAAAAAGCTCTTCCTTATTAACAATGGAAATGAAGTACAAAATTCGGCCTGATGCTAATTACAAGAATGAAGGAAAAAGAAAAACAGACGATAGGCCCTCAGGGTTCGCCCGGACCAGGCTTCTCCTCATCCTCCTCCTTCGCTGGCCCCTCGTCGGACTCCCCGGGCTGGATTTCCTTAAGCTCGGAGCTGTTGACCTTGAGGGTTGCGGACACTTTGACCTTGCACATCTCGAAGCCCTTGACATAAGCATCGAGGCTGGCCTCAAGGACTTCCTTCGCGAACTCCGACAAGGCCTTATAATTGCAGATGGCCTGCCCCGCCTCGCCTCGGCTCACTGTGCCCTGGCCCTGGCCTCCTGGACTTGCACCCCGGCCTCCCTGGCTCGGCCCTCGGCTTCTTCGGCACGTGCATTGGCCTCGTCTGCATAGGCCATAGCCCCACCTTCTCGTGACCCGCCTCAACCGCCGCCTTCTCGCGGTGGCTGCTCTCTCCGCAGCAGCCTGGGCCTCATTTTGCACCGTCCTGGCCTCCTCCTCGCGTTGAAGCTGGCAAGCCAGCTCCTCATTCCGTGCCATGGCGACCTTCAACCGATCCGAGACCAGCTCCAATTTGACCTCGGCCGCGGATGCCCGCCACTCTCAGCTTCGGTCCAGCACTCTGCCTCCCTCACTCGGCTGCCCAAATTTTCCTCCCAGGCCTTGGCCTCCTGATGAAGTCGAGCAAGGCTCTGGGACTGTGCCATGCTCTCCTTCTTGTACTGTCGGCCTGCGCTATGGCCTTTGTGAGCGCGTCGAAGAGTGGGCCACCGCCTCACGAAGGCCGATTGCGTCATTGGCCATCTGCAGCAAGGGAACATGTTAGCCATAAAAGATTGGGGCATCAAAAGGCACGTCCGGAAACAGAGAGAACTCAGAAGATTACCTGGACAACGGCAACCATTACCATATCCAGGAGCACGGAGTGGCTCAATCCCCGTGTCTCCTCCTTGGACTCGGCAGTCCGAACTCTTGACAGAAGACGGGCGGCTTTCCCACGTCTGTCATTGAATTGAATCTAGGCGCCGGCCGCGCCGGCCCCTCCTGCGGACCCTCAACCCGAGGACGAGTCGGATGGTGCACCAACCGTTGGGATGAGCTCTCGGCCCATCCCTCTGCTCCCTGGTCACCTCCCCCCAGCATTGGATTTCTTGGTGACTTGGCTCCTTCTCTTCAGTAGTTGGGGGAGCCCTCTCCGTCTCTGGCTCCTCAGCAGCCGGAGGGCTGACAGCAACTGTAACCTGCCCCGCCTCGGGCACATCAGCGGCGGCAGGGGCTTCCTCTTCAAGATCCACGATCACCACGGTTGCTTCAGTGGTGACCGGAATCTCTCCCTCCTCTACCTCGGTCCCGGCCGGCCCCGGGATCGCTTCTCCAGCCGGCATTTCTGCGGCGGCTCCTCTGCGGACGCTGGAGCCTTGGGAGCTTCGGTAGCCCGAACTGGCTCGGCATGCTCTCTTCTTCAAGCCCTCATTGCCGGTCTTGCCGACTCGCCAGCCACCGGCCTCTTTTGCTTCAGGGCAGCTTCAAACGCACCGGCGAAAAACTTCATCGCTGCACCCAAAAACGATGAATGTTAACAACATCATACGGTAGGCTTCCGGTAGAATCAAAAGGAGTCGGACGTCGTGCTCACCGACCGCCGAGGCCAACTCGGCCTCTACCAGGTTCTCCTCGGACATGAGTTCCTTGTAGCCAGGGATTTGGCAGTTGGACAATTGGGTGAAGAGCTCCCTATCCCTTTCCCCCACGTGGAGTTATCGTTGGAGCTGGTGTCTGGCTCCCTCCAATCGGCCCTCACCCCCTCGACGTGGGCAAAGTGGAATCGAGGCTTCCACCCCTAATTTTAGATGAAGACCTAGGGGGAAGGCTCTACCCGGCCTGACGGTGAATGCCCACCAGGCCCCCTCACCTTGGCGGTGGATCTTGTAGAAAGACCGAAATAGTGACAACCCTGGTCGGGCCTCCTGAAAGTAGCAAAGAATGACAAAAGCGCAAATGATCCGAATCGAATTCGGAGTCAACTGCGCTGGCGCTAATCTATACCTATCTAAGAGGTTCAGGAAGAAAGGGTGGAAAGGAAGGCGCAGTCCACACCGAAAGAACTCCTCGTATAGAGCGACCCGACCAGGGTAGGCGAAGGTCACTCTATCTTTGGGCCCTGGTGGGACAAATGGATGAAGCTGGGGACCATGTACTTAGCCCTAATGGCCTCTACGTCTTCGGGGGTCACGGTTGAGGCCACTCCTGACGGACCTGCTAGATCAGAACTCACCGCCGAAGGTTGTCCCAGACGGTGGGAGGACACAGGAACTGCCCTAATAGGAGAGGCTGAGGTGGACGGAGGCCCGATCACCATCGATCATCACAATGATGATTCCGCTCATCGACCGAGGCGCTTGATGGGCTGAGGAGGTTTGGTCTTCACTATCGGAACGGGAAGATTCTACTACAGGCCTCTTACCCTCCCTAATGGCACGACGGTCCATGGGTGAAAATGAAAGATGAAACTAACCTAGAAATCAAAGAAATTTGAAGACAAAAGGGCTCAAGTCGCAGAAGAACTCAGGAGAGGGAAAGTTGGAAGAAAACAATGGCAATATAAAAGCTTTCCCCAATCCCTTGGGGCGCTTTTATACCCGATCTCCGAACGACGATAATCGAGGCCCCACCACGTGGCGCTTTTATACCCCATCTATGTTTGGCAAAGTTTTTGATTGTCCCTTTTAAGAATAGATCAGTCAAGAATTATTTCCACTTAAATAGAATTCAATAATAATTAAAACATGAATAAAAGTTTTATTTCATAGCATCCAAGAGTGCATATTAAAATTAAAATTAAAGAGTTTTATTTTCTGACATTAAGAAGGCAACAAGAAGGCACCAAATTCTTCCTGAACCAAACCAAAGCTGTGTTGAACCAGGCCGAAGACGATTTGAACCAAGCCAGGCTGAATCAAGGCATAGTCTCTCTGCAGACACCTCCAAGCCACGAACAGAGCCTTCACGCCACGAGCTTCTTCAAACAGAGCCTCCATGAATGCCTGCAGAACCTCTGGACGGACGCCTCACGAACCCACGAACGGCTCCTGGGAACTCCTCTGAACTCTCATCCCTTTCCTCTGCGAGACAAAGCTCTTTATATCAGACGCGCGGAGAGAGCGCTGGCTGCTTTCCTTCCACACTAAGGTTACTTCCCGATTTGGCACCCGGACAGATGCGAAGAGATTTCAGAGGGATCGTGGCGATATTACAGGGATTCCTCCGTCCAATTTAGCTTCAAATTTCTTTCTTAATTGTTGCCGGACCGTGAAATCAGAGAAAAGAAGAATCTGGGCTTCCTTCTTTAATTCCATTAAATCTGGGATACCTTTGGTAATTTCTGGTGTTGAGGATCTTTTCGGCAGCAAGGAGCTTCTCAGCGGCGATATTTTTAACGAAAAAATCAATCTCTGGGAACCTCTATGCGTCGCAGGCATTCGTTTGAACGAGCCTGGGAAGAAGATGATGAACTCGGCAGACCATCTACCGAGTTTGCTTAAAGATGCGTGCAAACAAAAAATAAATCCTTGTAAATTTGCAATGTCTAAATTTATACATACTTTAGGAAAAACTGGAGTAACTATATCACTTTTTTTTCATACCTTCAAAAGTGGTGGCAGTCACCGTTCAACATTTAATATTTTATTTGCATGTTTCTCAAATTATCTCCTGTTCCATCTTGCTCTATAACCCAAGACATCATACTCCGTGTGAGATTAATAAAGCCAGCACACAAGCAGAAACCTTGTTTATAGAAGATTTACGATTTAAAACTCCAATATATACAAGCATGAAACAAAATAGTAAAAATATTGTTCTAAATTCATGTATACCTGCTTCGATACCATATGTAAAAAATTTTAGTATTACATATGTCATATTTAGAATGTCAACTACATAATATAAAATTCATTATCATGCCTATTTGTGCCAACTTTAATATATGCTAGAGTTACAACTAATCCTTAAATCAAAGAGAAACACTTATCAAGAATGTTGTAGCTTAGATCTTTCTTTTCTTGCCCTTCCAACGGATGATGCTCATGATGGAAAAAGCTAATTACAGATATAAGAAGAAAAGGATGAGCAAGTCTATTTATAATGAAACACCAACATACCCTCACATCATAACTCACTATTAGGTTTTGAGCCTACACAAACTACTAACCACATCACCCAATAAAAAGTGTATATAATCCAAACTGCACAGGTCAAATATATCAATAGTGAACCATCCTACATATATCATTGGATCAAATTTATCCAATCAATTTTTTAAACCCAAAATCACTAACAATTAATGTTGATTGTTATTGTATTTGCTAGTATTTAGTATTGCATTAGATTTGAAAGCCCTATATACTCCCTGAGAATTTTTTCTTAAGAAATATGCGGCCATGTTATGTCACCGACTCAGATACTAGGATCGAGGCATGGCACCTATAAAATCAAAATTAATCCTATGTTATAAATTCAAAATTAACCACAAGTTTTAGTGAGAGATATGATGAGTATGATTATGACTTTTTTATTTTAATATGAAAGTCAAATGGTATAAAATAAAAAATATATTGTTTATAAAATTCCATTCAAATATAATAATTTAAACAAAAATAAAAATATATATGTAGTTTTCCAAATGAATGCTAGGCCTAGAAAATATTTTATATTATTTTTTATTTTTAAATTAAGCAGTATTTTCTATATTTTTTATTAATAATCTTTATCATCGATTGTTTCCTTCATCGCTATCCTTTACAATCCATCATCATTAATGCTATGACCATCATCACCCAATACCATCCATTACTATCACTATTATACCTTCATCACTATCCTTTACCACCACTATCGAATATCCACCAGACCCATCATTCTCCATAACAACAATTATATCTCCTCCTCCATCACTACATCTACTACCATCGCCATCATACCTACGCTACTCGCCATCATACCTCAATCATCTAACACTATCTTCACCACCGACCACCCACAATTGCCATGACGATGACCACCACCACCTCAATTATCATCGGTATTATAACCATTATTGCTATACTTCCATCATCACCATCCTCTTTTACCACTACCACCATCGTATCTTCAATACACTCACTATCTTTCACCATCACCACCGTCATATCTCTACACTCACCTTCATCATCCACCACCATAATCGTCACTATACTTTCACCACCTACTAACACCACCATCAAACCTATGTGATGCACCACCACGTCGCCCTCCACCACCTGCCCCATACTTACACCATCTACCACTACTATTGCCCTTCACCACTTGCCACCACATCTCCATAATTCACTACCTCCCCATCATCACCATCATATCTCCAATATTTACTGCCATCATTATATATTATTTGTGCATTGTCTACAATTAAGGTTAGTCGAACTATTTTAAATTGGACGATTTAAGGTGAACCGAGCCAAACTGACCTAAAATTGGGATAATTTTACCTCTTAGTTTGCTAAGGGAGGCAAACTACCCAAAACCATATTTATTGACTTTGTACTAGTATATCGAATCAAATTGAATTGCTCGTTTAACTTGATTCATGATAATTTATGAATTAGGAGCTCCTAGTCCACCTAACCAATTTGCCATTGGTTTGGTATGATACGGCCTATATCAAAACATATAAGCCAAATGTTAAAACAATACCAATTTTTAGTATTGGACCTTATCCACTACCATTGCCATCCTCTTTTATTCTCCACCATCAACCATAATTCTCCATAATTTTTTTATTTTTAAATTTAAAATTATTTTTTTTATTTTTGATAAATGAATATGTTTTTTAAAATTTTTTATTAAAAAATAGAAATTTTTCTTTTTCTCTTTAGATAAATTGCACCCAAGAAAATGTACAGTAAAAATATAATGTTACTAAGACCTATCTTTTCTTTGGTATGACCTTGAACGATTGACGAGATGCCTTTAAATGGACTAACTTTAAAAGCTCCATCGCCGTTGGCAATGCTTCTGGCCCTATGCTACCCTGTTCGATGAACCAGCGCGGCAAACTAAATAGGAGGAAGATTTCCTGGCGTCCGTACGCTCATCTAACTTTCTTTTCTTCTTCCAAATATTTCGTTTTTTTTACCATCACAGGAGATGATGCTCTGTCCTTCGTGCTCTGTTCTCGCGTGCATTGTTTCACATTTTGATGTTAAATATAACTTTAAGGACTAAATTTTATGCTCTTGTACTCTATTCTCGTTTCACATTTTGATATTAAATGTAACTTTAAGGACTGAATTTTACGCTCTATCCTCCATACTCTGTTCTCGTTTCACATTTTGATATTAAATATAACTTTAAGGATCGCTCAGCGATTCTGAAGAGGATGTCAAACTTTTGGCAATCACCAATTGAGGAGCGGCCACTTGCTTGACCGCGAGTGGTAGCTCTCAAGGAATTTCCTCTTTGCTCCGACAAACTCTAGTGGGAAGGGAGGCATGATCATAAGTCTTTCAAACTTGATGATTTAAATTTGTCATGTTGATTATCATATTTAATAATTAAATATTATAATATAAATATTGATATTAATTTATAATAATTTAAATATTTAAAATTATCAAAATTTGATAATTTTAAATTATATTTTTAGCATCAATATAAATATTGAATAATATTTAATCTATTATATATTTAATTTAAAATATTATATAATGAGATATTTAATAATATTATATATTACATTATATGTCATATAAATTAAAATTTATGTGATTTAAATATGTAATTTCTAAAATTGGTTTAAAGAATTTTTTTTTTATTATATTTTATAGCATACTTTAATTCTAGATGAACTGATTACTATATTTCATGAACCATGACCATCTTTCCTTCTTGAAAATCTAATTATCAAGCATAGATTACTACGAGCCAAACGCCACCTTAAGGTTAAATGGCGAAAGCTACATCAATAGTGTTGACCTGCCCAAGTTGTTTAAATTAGATTATTTCTGTCAACCTTTAATGACACATGTTATAATCGCATATTCTTTAACATATGACCATATAATGAAGACTTATTTGATCTAGTTTCATAATGACATAATATATCCTTATTAATATCTAAAATCAAGGAATATAAAAAATATAATAATAAAAATAATCTACATCTCTCTTAATGCTAGTGAGAGTCCTAAAAATTGCTGAAAATTAAGCTAATAAATATAATTTCAAAGAAAAGGAACTTGCAAAATGTCCTTGGATTGAGGCATGTTTGATATTGTCTTAAGTATATATAAATTTCATTCTTTCATGCAAGTTATTAGCAAGTTAATTCTTAAGTTATAATGGTCTAACTCGATTTGATTTTTTTATTGTAACATAATTGTATGTAGGTATAATTTAGTGACCCTTTCAAAAGTCGATGGATTAAAGAAAGTAAAAAAAAAGAAATGTAAAATAAAGTTAGTGAAATCCGTAGGCTCAGAATAAAGATACCGAGAAGTAGTTGTTGTTTTGTCAAAATATATAAACCTGGATTTTTTTTTAAAAAGGCTACATGACTCTCTCGATGCAAGCACGTAAGAAATTAATGTTGAATGCCTATGTCCATGTTCGTGCTCAAGTTGCCATGAGCGCTTGCTACATTGCCCATGCATGCATCACAACAAGGCACTCGCGAACGTGTCCACCGACAAGGTACACCATGGAGCGCCATGCCACCTTTTGAAATTTAAATCTTTTCTTTATAAAAAAATAATTTTCTTCAAAAAATCCCCCTACAAAAAGGTTTAAATTTTTGAAAGTTGTTAAAAATAATAAACATAATTTTATGAGCATCTTATATTGTGCACTGTATTTAGTATTGATTGTATCTATCCAAAAAATTATTAGGTCCGAAGGTAATTGAGAAGTAAATGGAGATAATATTTTAAAAGCTATGCATAAGATATCAAAGTATTTCAAATTAAAAGCATCAGCAAAAGACTCAATGTAAGTATAAAGAAAAGCAATTGCAAAAGAATGTAATGATAATATGAAATAATTTAATGTAATGATAATATGAAATAATTTTAAGCAAATAAAAAATAATAATAGGTTATGAAGATTTTTTATAGTAGATCTATATTTTTTTGCTTACGTTCACTGTTTAAGGCTTCACTTTAGGATTTTCACTATAATGATCTTAAACAGATAAAAATCAAATCCTTACGTGCTCTTTTAACGATCTTAAAAAGAACCCTTGTAATCCATTTTTTTGGACCAAGGATGAACCCACTCTCTTTTTTATGGGCTTAAGAGAACCCTACACTCTTAAATGAATAAGAGAAAGAAAGCAAATTACTTTAAAATAACAACAATGTATAAATATAGTTCTAAACTTGAAAAGAGGATTTGCAACTAAGGCTTAAGAACAATATTTCTATAAGGCTTTCCTAATGTTTTTTTACTTAATTTAAAACCTAATTTATTTTTAAAGTATATTGAACCTTATGTTCTTCTTCTACCAAGTTTTACGGTATGTTTTTTTTAAAAAAATTATAAATTTAACCTTTTGATTGAATATTTTTGCAAATGATAGATAATCGTTCATTATTCTTCTCTGACTTTAATTTCTTATAGATAATTTGAATTCAAATATATGCCGGATGATCTTTTATTTGTACCTTAATTTCTTTTAATTATATTACCTATTTCATCATCATAAACTCAAATATTGCATAGTCTTTTAATTAATATTTTTTATCATCAAAATATATTATTAAATTCTTATGTTTAAGATGAGTCATATTGGATAAGATAAAAGTGGTTACTACTGTCCCGTATGGCTAAATCTAGCAATTAAGTCAAGGAACAAAGCACCAAATTTGGATTAGAATAGTGTAACTCTACATGGCCCGTAAACTTGAATCGAATTAATCAATAAATATAGTATGTTCTCATTAATTAGCTTGATCTATGAATACGTCATATCTACCAAAGAATAACTTCCTTGCAACAATTTACCCACAACTCACCGAGAGAGAAGCAGAACGAGGTTGCAGGCAAAAAAACGCAGAGAGGGGAATAAAGAGACACCAAAAAGGGGCAGAACGAGGTTGCAGGCAAACAAACGCAGAGAGGGGAATAAAGAGACACCAAAAAGGGGGAGAACCCGGGGAATAAGACAACCCCCGTGCGATCTCCCCCCAACAAACCAAAACAAAAAATTTTATTAGGGTTGGTGACCTGCCATGCGAGCGCACCCAACATGGCAAAGGTCGGTATGACAACAAGATCAATCCAAGAGAGTATAAGCCCCTTGCCTCGCCCCTCCAAGAGCTCCCCGGACTTCCTTTGCTCTACATCAGATATAAACATACCCCTCAACATCTACGAGGTGAGATCCATCGATTGTCTCATCTTTTACATCCAAATCAAGAAAGTTGAAGTCGTCGGCGATGATCACCACAATCGCACGGGACGAAAGAAACAGTATCTCATCCGATCCCCACAGATCTGATACAAGAGAGGAGAACGATCCTTTTCGTGCCCATTTTCTTCCCCATCTATAGACCTGCTGCCAAAAAAGAAAGAAGAACTAACATGAAGGAATAGAACCAGTAGAACAAACGAAATATCACAAAAAACTGCTTCCCCTTCACAAAAATCATTAGACGGCATCGATATTTGCCATCGAGAGAAAAATCAGGACAGAACAAGAACCAATCTCCATCAACCGTGATCAAGGATCACAACAACTTGAAAAATATGACAAAACATGAAATAAAAAGAATAAAATCGCAGATTGGTAAAACAAACAAAAAGAGATCTCACAAACCAAAGCAGAGATCACAATTCACAAACAAAGACCATACGAGAACCAAGCGTTAGAAACTCATTCCCGGAAAGATCCACGAAGCCGCAGATCGATCAACCTACAAAAGAAAAACCAAGCCAAACATACGACAGCCCTATTCACAAGAAAGAAAGGAAAACCAAAAAAAAAAAAACCTTAAAACCGTCTATCTTTTTGCGGCCATTGCAAACCAAAATAAATAACAATGAAAATATTTTTCATAAAAATCTCTTTGCGGGCGGGCCCCTTGAGGCGAATGAAGTCCTGGTTGAGGCAAGGATCCGCTCGATGAGGCGGTCACCGGCGAGGAGGTGGGGCGGCAGGGCAGGGTGGACGATGCAGTGGTGTTGGAGGCGGCAAGGGAGGAAGGACGGGGAGCACCACAGGGGAAGAATCGTGGGGGCGGGGGAGGAGGGCTTGGTGATGTGGAGGAAGCGACGTGTTAGGGTCGTAAGAAATGACATGGCGAGACTTTTTCCGGCAAGCAACTCAGCGTTGTTAGGAATCAGGGAGGAGGAGAGAGGGGAGCAGGCGGGGGATTTGTAGCGGCGGCGCTCTCTGAATCGATCGGGGAGGAGAGGGAAGAAGGAAGGGTATTTGTAGGCGCTTTCTACCTATATTTTAGGCAAATTCAAAGCCTAAAAGGATTTGTAAAACTGCTGAAAAGGACTCGATCTGTAAGCTGTGCGCGAAAAGGACTCGATCTGTAAGCTGTGCGCGAAAAGGACAATGGGAATGGGGGCTTTCTCCCTTCCGAAGAGCGACTCCCCCGGTTCGGTACGCGATTCTATCGTTGTATTTGTTGGGCCGAGTATTTATGATGGCTGGCGGAGATCACGGGATATCAAAATCTACCCATCTTGAGTTGGCACGTGTCTCATTCAGCACGTGAGTCTGCAAGGAGATTAGGAATGATAAAATTGTATACAAAATCCAACATAAAATAAATAAATTTAGATTAACATTAAATAGATTTATACCACAAATATATTGATATCACTATAATACAAAATAATCATATCGTATCATAAATTGATATGCGAAATAGAGATTTTACCTATTCGTGTTAAGCAAGTCATGCCTATTTGTATTGAATAAACCGGGTAGCATCAATCTAATATGATTTGTTTATTAAACGGATTATGCCCATCATATTATATTACATGTTTAGTAATCATAGTATATTCATATTTAGATTCTTAAAATAAATAATTAATTATGAAAAACCGCGTTCGACATAAATTTACTCTTGGACGAAACTACACCCAAGCTTTCAAAGCCTTTAAGATTCAATTATTTCATTAAAAACATCCCAACTTTCCAACATTTTAAGATCTATTTATGTAAACACTTTAGCCCACGATCCAAAGAACCACGTACAGAATCGGGAACCACAAACACCACCGTCCTCCCATTTATAGACTGCAGCTTAGGCCGGGTTCAACCCAAACCGGCCCATCGAATCCAATTTGCAGTAGTACTTGAACTCATGTTTGCCCAACCCGAACCTAAAGAATCTGGGTTTAACCCAAATCAATTTGCAATTGATCCAGTCTCGAGTTGTGGTCAACCCAAACCCAAGGTAATCCAAACCCGATTTGCAAGGCCGCAACACGTGACTCGTCTTGCAAGTCTTTCAATTCCCGAACTGACACCGCCGCTCAAGCCTAGCTCAACCTCAACGACGTTGCAAGGGCAAACGGTTGAGGCAAGAGCAAGGCGATTAGGGGGCTGGGAGCCAAGGCTTAGACGATCGGGAGATCTCTCTCCTTTTCTTCCTTCGAAAGAAAATCGATAGAGATAAGAGAAAGAAGGGGAGAAGCTTCATCGGGAGAGAAAGAGGGTGGATATTGAGGGTAAGGGGGGCAAGGATTAGAGTTTCCTAGGTGGGAGTTGGGGGAGGTCACGGTTTCTCTTCCCCTGGGCTCTTGATTGTTGGTTGTGAGGTTTGGGGTCTTTAAAGCTAGATGGTTGAGGTGAACGGCGAAGGGGGGGAGGACCGGCAATCGAGCGACGGCAAAGTGTGGAGTCTGGCTGACGAGAAGAACAGCAATTAACCTCGGGGGTGGAGTCGGAGTTTGTGCAAAATCTCCACCGGGACAAGGTTAGGGAGAATCAGTGTAGCTCCACTCTCTTCAAGCACATCAAAGCTCTAGTTCATATCATAAGTTCTCGATTCTTTGTGTATCCCTTCTTTCGAGGCAAAAATCTATGTTTGGCAAAGTTTTTGATTGTCCCTTTTAAGAATAGATCAGTCAAGAATTATTTCCACTTAAATAGAATTCAATAAGAATTAAAACATGAATAAAAGTTTTATTTCATAGCATCCAAGAGTGCATATTAAAATTAAAATTAAAGAGTTTTATTTTCTGACATTAAGAAGGCAACAAGAAGGCACCAAATTCTTCCTGAACCAAACCAAAGCTGGGTTGAACCAGGCCGAAGAAGATTTGAACCAAGCCAGGCTGAATCAAGGCGTAGTCTCTCTGCAGACACCTCCAAGCCACGAACAGAGCCTTCACGCCATGAGCTTCTTCAAACAGAGCCTCCATGAATGCCTGCAGAACCTCCGGACGGATGCCTCACGAACCCACGAATTGCTCCTGGGAACTCCTCTGAACTCTCCTCCCTTTCCTCTGCATAGACAAAGCTCTTTATATCATACGCGCGGAGAGAGCGCTGGCTGCTTTCCTTCCACACCAAGGTTACTTCCCGATTTGGCACCCGGACAGATGCGAAGAGATTTCAAAGGGATCGTGGCGAGATTACAGATGATTCCTCCTTCCAATTTAGCTTCAAATTTCTTTCTTAATTGTTGCCGGACCGTGAAATCAGAGAAAAGAAGAATATGGGCTTCCTTCTTTAATTCCACTAAATCTGGGATACCTTTGGTAATTTCTGGTGTTGAGGATCTTTTCGGCAGCGAGGAGCTTCTCAGCGGCGATATTTTTGAACGAGCCTGGGAAGAAAACGATGAACTCGGTAGACCATCTGCCGAGTTTGCTTAAAGATGCGTGCAAACATAAAATAAATCCTTGTAAATTTCCAATGTCTAAATTTATACATACTTTAGGAAAAACTGGAGTAACTAAATCACTTTTTTTTCATACCTTCAAAAGTGGTGGCAGTCACCGTTCAACATTTAATATTTTAGTTGCATGTTTCTCAAATTATCTCCTGTTCCATCTTGCTCTATAACCCAAGACATCATACTCCGTGTGAGATTAATAAAGCCAGCACACAAGCAGAAACCTTGTTTATAGAAGATTTACGATTTAAAACTCCAATATATACAAGCATGAAACAAAATAGTAAAAATATTGTTCTAAATTCATGTATACCTGCTTCGATACCATATGTAAAAAATTTTAGTATTACATATGTCAAATTTAGAATGTCAACTACATAATATAAAATTCATTATCATGCCTATTTGTGCCAACTTTAATTTATGCTAGAGTTACAACTAATCCTTAAATCAAAGAGAAACACTTATCAAGAATGTTGTAGCTTAGATCTTTCTTTTCTTGCCCTTCCAACGGATGGTGCTCATGATAGAAAAAGCTAATTACAGATATAAGAAGAAAAGGATGAGCAAGTCTATTTATAATGAAACACCAACATACCCTCGCATCATAACTCACTATTAGGTTTTGAGCCTACACAAACTACTAACCACATCACCCAATAAAAAGTGTATATAATCCAAACTGCACAGGTCAAATATATCAATAGTGAACCATCCTACATATATCATTGGATCAAATTTATCCAATCAATTTTTGTAAACCCAAAATCACTAACAATTAATGTTGATTGTTATTGTATTTGCTATTTAGTATTGCATTAGATTCGAAAGCCCTATATACTCCCTAAGATTTTTTCTTAAGAAATATGCGGCCATGTTATGTCACCGACTCAGATACTAGGATTGAGGCATGGCAACTATAAAATCAAAATTAATCCTAAGTTATAAATTCAAAATCAACCACAAGTTTTAGTGAGAGATATTGATGAGTATGATTATGACTTTTTTATTTTAATATGAAAGTCAAATGGTATAAAATAAAAAATATTATTTATAAAATTTCATTCAAATATAATAATTTTAAACAAAAATAAAAATATATATGTTGTTTTCCAAATGAATGCTAGGCCTAGAAAATATTTTTATATTATTTTTTATTTTTTAAATTAAGCAATATTTTCCTATATTTTTTATTAATAATCTTTATCATCGATTGTTTCCTTCATCACTATCCTTTACAATCCATCATCATTAATGCTATGACCATCATCACCCAATACCATCCATTACTATCACCATTATACCTTCATCACTATCCTTTACCACCACTATCGAATATCCACCAGACCCATCATTATCCATAACAACCATTATATCTCCTCCTCCATCACCGACATCTACTACCATCGCCATCATACCTACGCTACTCGCCATCATACCTCAATCATCTAACACTATCTTCACCACTGACCATCCACAATTGCCATGACGATGACCACCACCACCTCAATTACCATCGGTATTATAACCATTACTGCTATACTTCCATCATCACCATCCTCTTTTACCACTACCACCATCGTATCTTCAATACACTCACTATCTTTCACCATCACCACCGTCATATCTCTACACTCACCTTCATAATCCACCACCATAATCGTCACTATACTTTCACCACCTACTAACACCACCATCAAACCTATGTGATGCACCACCACGTCGCCCTCCACCACCTACCCCATACTTACACCATCTACCGCTACTATTGCCCTTCACCACTTGCCACCACATCTCCATAATTCACTACCTCCACATCATCACCATCATATCTCAATTATTTACTGCCATCGTTATATATTATTTGTGCATTGTCTACTATTAAGGTTAGTCGAACTATTTTAAATCGGACGATTTAAGGTGAACCGAGCCAAACTGACCTAAAATTGGGATAATTTTACCTCTTAGTTTGCTAAGGGAGGCAAACTACCCCAAACCATATGTATTGACTTTGTACTAGTATATCGAATCAAATTGAATTGCTCGGTTTAACTTGATTCATGATAATTTATGAATTAGGAGCTCCTAGTCCACCTAACCAATTTGCCATTGGTTTGGTATGATACGGCCTATATCAAAACATATAAGCCAAATGTTAAAACAATACCAATTTTTAGTATTGGACCTTATCCACTACCATTGCCATCCTCTTTTATCCTCCACCATCAACCATAATTCTCCATAATTTTTTTATTTTTAAATTTAAAAATTATTTTTTATTTTTGATAAATGAATGTTTTTTATAATTTTTTATTAAAAAATAGAAAATTTTTCTTTTTTCCTTAAGATACATTGCACCCAAGAAAATGTACAGTAAAAATATAATGTTACTAAGACCTATCTTTTCTTTGGTATGACCTTGAACGATTGCCGAGATGCCTTTAAATGGACTAACGTTAAAAGCTCCATCGCCGTTGGCAACGCTTCTGGCCCTATGCTCCCTGTTCGATGAACCAGCATGGTAAACTAAATAGTAGGAAGATTTACTGGCGTCCGTACGTTCATCTAACTTTCTTTTCTTCTTCCAAATATTCCGTTTGTTTTACCATCTCTGTCCTTGTTCTCGCGTGCATTGTTTCACATTTTGATGTTAAATATACCTTTAAGGACTAAATTTTATGCTCTTATACTCTGTTCTCGTTTCACATTTTGATATTAAATGTAACTTTAAGGACTGAATTTTACGCTCTATCCTCATACTCTGTTCTCGTTTCACATTTTGCTATTAAATATAACTTTAAGGATAGCTCAGCGGTTATGGAGAGGATGTCAAACTTTTGGCGATCACCAATTGAGGAGCGGCCACTTGCTTGACCGCGAGTGGTAGCTCTCAAGGAATTCCTACTCTTTGCTCCGACAAACTCTAGTGGGAAGGGAGGCATGATCATAAGTCTTTCCAAACTTGATGATTTAAATTTGTCATGTAGATTATCATATTTAATAATTAAATATTATAATATAAATAATGATATTTAATTTATAATAATTTAAATATTTAAAATTATCAGAATTTGATAATTTTAAATTATATTTTTAGCATCAATATAAATATTGAATAATATTTAATCTAATTATATATTTAATTTATAAATATTGTATAATGAGATATTTAATAATATTATATATTACATTATATGTCATATAAATTAAAATATTTATGTTTTTTAAATATGTAATATTTCTAAAATTGGTTTACAAAGAATTTTTATTTTTATTATATATTTATATTTTAGCAAAAAAAGCTACTTAAAAAAAAAAAATTCTAATAAAATTTAAAAACACGATGTACTGATTACTATATTTCATTATTATGAACCATGGCCATCTTTCCTTCTTGAAAATCTAATTATAAAGTATAAGTTAAGATTCTCGATAATATTAGATTACTACAGCCAAATGCCACCTTAAGGTTAAATGGTGAAAGCTAAATCTGGAAGGCATCAATAGTGTTGACCAGCCCAAGTTGTTTAAATTAGATTATTTCTGTCAACCTTTAAATCCAGTTTTGATAGAACACATGTTATAATCGCATATTCTTAGAAAATAATGAAGACTTATTTGATCTGGTTTCATAATGACATAATATATCCTTATTAATATCTAAAATCAAGGAATATAAAAAATATAATAATAAAAATAATCTAATTACATCTCTCTTAATGCTAGTGAGAGTCCTAAAAATTGCTGAAAAATTAAGCTAATAAATATAATTTCAAACAAAAGGAACTTGCAAAATGTCCTTGGATTGAGGCATGTTTGATATTGTCTTAAGTATATATAAATTTCATTCTTTCATGCAAGTTATTAGCAAGTTAATTCTTAAGTTATAATGGTCTAACTCAATTTGATTTTTTTATTGTAAGCATGATTGTATGTAGGTATAATTTAGTGACCCTTTCAAAAGTCGATGGATTAAAGAAAGTAAAAACAAAAAGAAATGTAAAATAAAGTTAGTGAAATCCGTAGGCTCAGACTAAAGACACCGAGAAGTAGTTGTTGTTTTGTCAAAATCTATAAACCTGGATTTTTTTTTTAAGGCTACATGACTCTCTCGATGCAAGCACGTAAGAAATTAATGTTGAATGCCTATGTCCATGTTCGTGCTCAAGTTGCCATGAGCGCTTGCTACCGCAGCATGCATCACGACAAGGCACTCGCGAACGTGTCCACCGACAAGGTACACCCTGGAGCGTCGTGCCACCTTTTGAAATTTAAATCTTTTCTTTATAAAAAAATAATTTTCTCCAAAAAAATCCCCCTACAAAAAGGTTTAAATTTTTGAAAGTTGTTAAAAATAATAAACATAATTTTATGAGCATCTTATATTGTGCACTGTATTTAGTATTGATTGTATCTATCCAAAATAATTATTAGGTCCAAAGGTAATTGAGAAGTAAATGGAGATGATATTTTAAAAACTATGCATAAGATATCAAGTATTTCAAATTAAAAGCGTTAGCAAAAGATTCAATGTAAGTATAAAAAAGCAATTGCAAAAGAATGTAATGATAATATGAAATAATTTAACGTAATGATAATATGAAATAATATGAAATAATTTTAAGCAAATAAAAAATAATAATAAGTTATGAAGATTTTTTATAGTAGATCTATATTTTTTTGCTTACGTTCACTGTTTAAGGCTTCTCTTTAGGATTTTCAC
This sequence comes from Calamus simplicifolius, assembly GCA_900491605.1. NCBI lineage: Eukaryota > Viridiplantae > Streptophyta > Magnoliopsida > Arecales > Arecaceae > Calamus > Calamus simplicifolius. The sequence goes on along the minus strand of UESW01003872.1, from coordinate 568,049 downwards.
TATAATGATCTTAAACAGATAAAAATCAAATCTTTACATGCTCTTTTAACGATCTTAAAAAGAACCCTTGTAATCTTTTTTTTGGACCTAGGATGAACCCACTCTCTTTTTTATGGGCTTAAGAGAACCCTACACTCTTAAATGAATAAGAGAATAAGAGAAAGAAAGCAAATTACTTTAAAAAAACAACAATGTATAAATATAGTTCTAAACTTGAAAAGAGGATTTGCAACTAAGGCTTAAGAACAATATTTCTATAAGGCTTTCCTAATGTTTTTTTACTTAATTTAAAACCTAATTTATTTTTAAAGTATATTGAACCTTATGTTCTTCTTCTACCAAGTTTTACCGTGTGTTTTTTTTTTTATAAATGATTGATGATCTTTTATTTGTACCTTAATTCTTTTATTTGTACCTTAATTAATTATATTACCTATTTCATCATCATCATAAACTCAAATATTGCATAGTCTTTTAATTAATATTTTTTTATCATCAAAATATATATTAAATTCTTATGTTTAAGATGAGTCATATTGGATAAGATAAAAGTGGTTACTATTATCCCGTTTGGCTAAATCTAGCAATTAAGTCAAAGAACAAAGCACCAAATTTGGATTAGAATAGTGTAACTCTAAATATAAACTTGTTCGAATTAATTATGTTGATCTATGAGTCAAGTGACGTCATATCTACCAACGAAAAACAATTTACCCACAACTCACCGAGAGAAAGCAGAAGAGGTTGCAGGCAAAACGCAGAGAGGGAATAAAGAGACACCAAAAAGGGGGAGAACCCGGGGAATAAGACAACCCCCGTGCGATCTCCTCCCAACAAACCAAAACAAAAAATTTTATTAGGGTTAGTGACCTGCCATGCGAGCGCACCCAACATGGCAAAGGTCAGTATGACAACAAGAACGAATCCAAGAGAGTAGACTACTTTCCCTAAGCCCCTTGCCTCGCCCCTCCAAGGAGCTCCCCGGACTTCCTTTGCTCTACATCAGATATAAACATACCCCTCAACATCTACGAGGTGAGATCCATCGATTGTCTCTTTTACATCCGAATCAAGATGAAGTCACCACAATCGCACGCGCACCCAAATTGGGACGAAAGAAACCGCATCTCATCCGATCCACAATTAGAACGATCCTTTTCGCGCCCATTTTCTTCCCCATCTACAGACCTGCTGCCAAAAAAAAGAAGAACCAACCTGAAAGGAATAGAACCAGTAGAACAAACGAAATATATCACAAAAAACTGCTTCCCCTTCACAAAAATCATTAGACGGCATCGATATTTGCCATCGAGAGAAAAATCAAGACAGAAAAAGAACCAATCTCCATCAACCGTGATCAAGGATCACAACAACTCGAAAAATATGACAAAAAATGAAATAAAAAGAATAAAATCGCAGATCGGTAAAACAAACAAAAAGAAATCTCACAAACCAAACCAGAGATTACAATTCACAAACAAAGACCATGCCTGAACCAAGCGTTAGAAACTTCTTCCCAGAAAGATCCACAAAGCCGCAGATCGATCAACCTACAAAAGAAAAACCAAGCCAAACATACGACAGCCCTATTCACAAGAAAGAAAGGAAAACCAAAAAAAAAACCTTAAACGCTTCTATCTCTTTGGGCAAACCAAAATAAATAACAACCAAAAATATTTTTCATAAAAATCTCTTTGCGGGCGGGCCCCTTGAGGCGAATGAAGTCCCGGTTGAGGCCAAGGATCCGCTCGATGAGGCGGTCAGGCGAGGAGGTGGGGCGGCAGGGCAGGGTGGACGATGCGGTGGTGCTGGAGGCGGCGAGGGAGGAAGGACGGGGAGCTCCACAGGGGAAGAATCGTGGGGGGGGGAGGAGGGCTTGGTGATGTGGAGGAAGCGACGTGTTAGGGTCGTAAGAAACGACATGGCGAGACTTTTTCCGGCAAGCAACTCAGCGTTGTTTGGAATCGGGGAGGAGGAGGAGTAGGCGGGCGGAGGATTTGTAGTAGGTGCTCTCTGAATCAGAGAGGGGGAGCAGGCGGAGGATTTGTAGCGGCGGCGCTCTCTGAATCGATCGGGGAGGGAGAGGGAAGAAGGCGGGTATTGTAGGCGCTTTCTACCTATATTTTAGGCAAATTCGAAGCGTAAAAGGATTTGTAAAAGTGCCAAAAAGGACTCGAGCCGTAAGTTGTGCGCGAAAAGGACAATGGGAATGGGGCTTTCTCCCTTCCGAGAGCGACTCCCGGTTCGTTACGATTCTATGGTTGTTTTTGGGCCGAGTATTTATGATGGCTGGCGGAAATCGCGGGACTTCAAAATCTATCCATCTTGAGTTGGCACGTGTCTCATTCAGCACGTAAGTCTGCAACGAGATTAGGAATGACAAAATTGTATACAAAATCCAACATAAAATAAATAAATTTAGATTAACATTAAATAGATTTATACCACAAATATATTGATATCACTATAATACAAAATAATCATATCGTATTATAAATTGATATGCCAAATAAGATTTTACATATTCGTGTTAAGCAAGTCACGCCTATTTGTATTGAATAAATCGGGTAGCATCAATCTAATATGATTTGTTTAAACAGATTATGCCCATCATATTATATTACCTATTTAGTAATTATAGTATATTCATATTTAGATTCTTAAAATAAATAATTATTTGTGAAAAACCGCGTTCGACATAAATTTACTCTTCGACGAAACTACTACACCCAAGCTTTCAAAGCCTTTAAGATTCAATTATTTCATTAAAAACATCCCAACTTCCCAACATTTTAAGATCTATTTATGTAAACACTTTAGCCCACGATCCAAAGAACCACGTAAGCATCGGGAACCACAAACACCACCGTCCTCCCATTTATAGGAGTGCAGCTTAGGCCGGGTTCAACCCAAACCCGGCCCATCGAACCCAATTTGCAGTAGTACTTGAACTCATGTTTGCCCAACCCGAACCTGAAGAATCCGGGTTTAACCCAAATCAATTTGCAATTGACCCAGTCTCGGGTTGTGGTCAACCCAAACCCAAGGTAATCCGTACCCGATTTGCAAGGCCACGTGACACGTCTTGCAAGTCTTTCGATTCCCGAACTGACACCGCCGCTCAAGCCTAGCTCAACCTCAACGACGTTGCAGGGGCAGACGGTTGAGGCGAGAGCGAGGCGATCAGGGGCTGGGAGCCAAGGCTTAGACGATCGGGAGATCTCTCTCCTTTTCTTCCTTCGAAAGAAAATCGATAGAGATAAGAGAAAGAAGGGGAGAAGCTTCATCGGGAGAGAAAGAGGGTGGATATTGAGGGTAAGGGGGGCAAGGATTAGAGTTTCGTAGGGTGGGAGTTGGGGGAGGTCGCGGTTTCTCTTCCCCTGGGCTCTTGATTGTTGGTTGCAGGGTTTGGGGCCTTTAAAGCTAGATGGTTGAGATGAACGGCGAAGGGCGGGGGAGGACTGGCGATCGAGCGATGGCGAAGTGTGGAGTCTGGCTGACGAGATGAACAGCAACAAACCTCGGGGTGGAGTCGGAGTGTGTGCAAAATCTCCACTGGGACAAGGTTAGGGAGAATCAGTGTAACTCCACTCTCTTCAAGCACATCAAAGCTCCAGTTCATATCGTAAGTTCTCGATTCTTTGTGTATCCCTTCTTTCGAGGCAAAAATCTATGTTTGGCAAAGTTTTTGATTGTCCCTTTTAAGAATAGATCAGCCAAGAATTATTTCCACTTAAATAGAATTCAATAAGAATTAAAACATGAATAAAAGTTTTATTTCATAGCATCCAAGAGTGCATATTAAAATTAAAATTAAAGAGTTTTATTTTTGACATTAAGAAGGAAACAAGAAGGCAACAAATTCTTCCTGAACCAAACCAAAGCTGGGCTGAACCAGGCCGAAGATGATTTGAACCAAGCCAGGCTGAATCAAGGCGTAGTCTATTGCAGACACCTCCAAACCACGAACAGAGCCTTCACGCCATGAGCTTCTTCAAACATAGCCTCCATGAATGCCTGTAGAACCTCCGGACGGACGCCTCATGAACCCACGAACGGCGGCTGGGAACTCCTCTGAACTCTCCTCCCTTTCCTCTGCGTAGACAAAGTTCTTTATCAGACGCACGGAGAGAGCGCTGGCTGCTTTCCTTCCACACCAAGGTTACTTCCCCATTTGGCACCTGGACAGATGCAAAGAGATTTCAGAGGGATCGTGGCGAGATTACAGACAATTCTGTTGGGAATTGTATCCTAAAGCCAATCATTTGATGATTGTGCTAATGTAAATTGTATATAAATTGATATATTAAAAGTTATTTGGCAGTTTATTCATTACAAGAACATCTTCTTAATACTCCTGATAGTAATGAAGCCCTCAGGATCTTCCTTCACGATAAAGGAGGATTTATCTTTGAAGGTCCTTAAAAGAGTTCGCGACCAAATGATATACTATGACAGGGCCATAGTACTATCAATTATAGGACGTTGTATATCATTTGTTGGTTGTCCTCTTAACCAAGGAGTGTAGAGACACTGGTATGACATACAGGTGAAGTGTAGGAGTACATTTCACCGAACGTGACTCATTTCGGATACTCTACTGTCAAGAGTTAATCCGAGAAGATATAGGTATAAGTATCCTTCAGACCTGAAGATCACAACCAGTGGCTTACAAGCAACTCATTGTACTTAGGTGCCGGACCACCTGGATTTCTAATCCAGCTACGAAAGGTTACTGGGTGCAGTCAAGTACTTGTGGTAGTCAGTTGGATCAAGATGGAATTTGACCTATCCCGTTAAAAGGAGAAATGCTTGTGTTTCAATTTAGCAAGACCTTGGCCAAGGCACTTCATGTGAAAGTCACATGATCACTAAAGTTGAAATCACTTTATGGATTTGCTATTTAGAGTTGACAGGCTCTTAAGCCATCCTTAGCATTTGTGGTCAAGAGGATGAATTATACGGTAACTGTTTCTTAGGGTTCTTGGAGTTTGCTCGGCAACTCTTCGACCTATCCGGACGTCGGGTTCCATTGCTAGATGGGCACATCGATTAGTATAGAAAGTTGTTTCTATGCTACCGGCTTAGGTTCGAACCTAGAGAGTCACACGCATAGAAGTTTCCTAGGATGATCTATTTGCTGATCAACGATTGAGAATCGTATATGATTTAATTAATCAATTTGATTGATTGAATTATCTCAATTGGGTTAAGTACAAGTGAATAAGATTCAATTTGGTTTAAGTCTATTAGAAGGACTAGTCAATTTCAAATATTGATTTGAAATTAGACTTGATTTGGATTTAAATAGATTCAGGACTAGCCAAATTTGATTTGGGCTAGGACCATGATCTATGTGGGTTCAGTCAAATAAATTCAGATCAGCTTAAACCAAAAACCCAAACCTCTCGCATAAGGATCTCATATGATGAGATGGCTAAAATCTCATCTCATGAGAGATTAAATTCTCATGTAGAATTTAATGCCTAACATTAATTTCCGAACGGATTTAGCCCTCTTTGGTTTTTTTTAAAACCGAACGTCGGATTTATCTCTTTGGTTTTCACCGAACGTCGAATTAAACCAAGCGTTCGGCGTCTCTTTGCTTTTACCAAACGACGGAATTCTTAATGTCAGAATTCAATGTTAAGGCTAAATTGAGACTATAAATAGAGGCATTCCCTCACCAGATACACAGAACAACAATACACGATATGTCGTGATTGTAATTCTAAAAAGTTAGAATAGAAAATCCTGGTGATTCTGGTGTTAGCAAAGCTGGTGGATCTTGAGGAAGATTCAAGTGGAAGGATTCAAGATCAGCAAAGCTATTTTTCCGCGAGCTAGCACTCCCAAAATCCGATCATTCGGGGCTTCGCGTGGACGATACTAGAGGCCGGACGATTGAACGGCTGCAGAGCAATAAGGATTTACCTACTGTTCTTAAGGTAAGTGATTTGATCCCTAGATCTTAAGGCAGGCTTCAAGATAAGTAGTATGACTAGTCATCTTGAAGATCAAGATATGATCTTGATATTTTTATTTATATGCATATTTTAGATCAAACGATCCTATATAAGGCAAAGATATGATCTTGATGCATGTTAGATAGATTAATATGTAATCTTTAAATTTCGCATTGATAATTGTTATCAAATTTTAAAATATGCATGCCTCGGAGATTATTTCTCCCTACAAATGGTATCAGAGCGATGGTTTCGTATTGATCTAATTTATTGCATGTAAATTAATGCTCTATTAATTGTGTAATTATGGCTAAAACAAATCACAGGCTATTCGGTCACAGATGGATTGAAAATCCAAATTACCCATTCAATGAGGTATTCTGTGACATATTGCCGTGATAATTTAAATTAATCTTTGGCTTCAAAACACTGATTACACACACTCTCAAAATATTTTATATTTGATACATATTGATGTTGTATAAAACATGATATTTGCATGTTTAGTATAAAACATAGATATGATATATGATGGCATGATGTCTATGTTATGAAACATACAAATATTTATGAGAGTCTAATTTGAATGTCAAATGTTAATTCATAATCTCTTTAGATATGATCTAAATATAGGAATTATGAGTAGTAACATAATACATATGATGCTTGATTGAAATATATGACATGTAAACATGAAATATATTTAATCCTTTGGGTTAGCTAAATCGGGTCCATAAAGGGTTAGACCCTAAGGTTTAAATCAACTGGACTAAAGAGTATTTGATCAAATCTAATTAGATTAGGTTAAGAATGCTCTAAATCAAACAATAGTTGTAGTTGATCATGTCCTTCTCTTTGATTAAACCAAATGGAAGTAGATTAGGCTCCGTGGTTGAGCATGAATCTCTTAGATGGTCAAATCAGAATTGGTTAACCATATGATGTCAAGGTGGGTTGGCAAGTTGCTCTAGGATCAACGATCGAATGGTTTTTAATTGGGAGCTACTCGTATTGATGCGTCTTTAACGAGTTAATGGCATATCCCTCCCATCGATCTCACTCACCTGGTCAATATGGTGAACCATTTATGATTCAGATCATTTACCTGATTCGGGTTGACCCATGCCTGTAAGGAAATCAGTCTGACTGATTTAGGTGCCACTTAACCTGACTTAATCTTGTTTCATTCTACCGATTTCATAGATTCAGTGGGAGAACTTGATTAGTCAATTTATCTTCATATTATTAAAATCCTCTAAAATTATTAGGTCCTTAAAATGAAATAGTTATATGATAACTAGATCATAGCCTCCCATTAAGGTGGGTGATAATGAGTCCGATGTCTTGATAATCATTGGAGGCACTCCATGCCTGGTGCTTGTCAACCATCGAATTATCATTCATTATATGATAAGTCAGCGTAACTATTAAATAAACAGTCAGGTGAGCCGAGCTTCACTCGGGCTTGGTTGTCTATTGATAGGTTACACTGATTATATCATTTAATGGTTGGACCTAACCAGAACTTTCAGTGGAGGCACTTCATGCCTGCTGAAGAGGTACATGGGGCAAAACTGAACACTAAGAATTGTTTGGGAAAACAATTGGTTTTGAACCTACTCTTAGATGCATATGGGTTAGCCAAGCTTCACTTGGGCCTGTATGTAGTTTATGTAGATCTTAGTGCCCGCTAAAGAATTAAGAATAATTCTTCGAATTGGGGTGTAGAGGCTGCCAATTTGAACAAAATAGTGGGAGAATCTTTAGACTAAAGTCCAAGTCTTTAGACTGAATCAATTTATATACTAATAAACTTTAGTTTTTCCTTATGCAGAAAATGGCCACTAATTTATCATTAAGGTCCCTATTGGATAGTGACAAGTTGAATGGTTCCAATTTCAATAGCTGGTTCAGAAAACTTAAGATCGTCCTTGAGCATGAGAGGATTCTATATATTCTGAATAATCCTGCACCAAAGATACCTGATGCAAACACCCAAAGTTCTGAGAGAGACACTTATCAGAAGTGGCTCAATGATAGAACTAGCGTGCGTTGTATCATGCTAGCAGCAATGAACGATGAATTCGGTCGCCGGTTCGAGAATGCTCAGCCAGAAGAAATCATTCAAGCGTTGAATGAATCTTTCGGCACACCCGACGATGTTGAAAGGCACAAGACTAGTTGTGCTATTTTCAATGCTCGAATGAGGGATGGATCTCCTGTCACTGATCATGTATTGTACATGATCGAGAAGATAGAACTCCTAAGCAAGCTCGGCTTTCCCTTACATGAGCAGTTGGGAAAAGATGCGATCCTGAATTCCTTGCCTCCATCCTTCCGACCTTTCCTTACTCATTTTCGAATGACAAAGCCTGCAGTCAACTACCACGGTTTGTTGGGGTTGTTACAGAACTTTGAGAAGGATAACCAGCTCTCTAAGGGTTTGGTTAATGTGGTTGAAGGATCTAAGGTAGGGCGTAAACCCTTTGGGAAAGGGAAGAAGAAAAAGAATAATAAAAAGGTGCAACATGCTAGGACATCTATAAGGGGTCAGATGCAGAAGAAGAAAGTTGATAAAAGTCAAGCTGAATGCTTTCACTGCAAGATGCAAGGGCACTGGAAGAGGAACTGTCCTCTTTACATTGCCACACTTGATCCAAACAGGCCAAAGAAGAAAAAGGAGCAAGATGTTGCTCAACAAGGTATTTATATGATAACACCTTGTAATTTTTCTGTATATGATAATCAGACCTGGGTATTGGATACCGGGAGTCCTTTTAACATTTGCAATTCATTGCAGGGACTACAGGTCACCAGAAGATTTGAGGACAATGAAAGATTCCTTAATGTCGGCGATGGAAGATTAGTTCCAGTTCTGGCATTAGGAGTTCTTGAAATAGTTTTCAATAGAAATGTCATTATACTAAATGATTGTCATTTTTGCCCAACGTTCTTGTTGAACGTAATTTCTGTAGGCCTTCTGGCCAAAAGTCATTATGAAATTTCAATAAAGGATGTTACTTTGAATATCATTATGAATGGAGTCACTGTAATGACTGGGCATTTATCTAATGGCATTTATATATTATCACAGCCTGTGAATGTAGTGTACAATTCAAGTAAGCGCCCTAGAACAACTGATGTCACAGACATTTATCTTTGGCACCATCGGCTGGGTCATATCAATAAGAACAGATTAAACAGGTTAACTCAGGAGGGCATCCTTCGAGTTGATGATTGTGAATCATTAACTACCTGTGAATCATGTCTTCTTGGTAAAATGACCAAGTCATCTTTTACTGGAAAAGGTGAAAGAGCCAAAGAGCTATTGAGTCTAGTACATACTGATGTATGTGGACCAATGAGCACTTGTGCCAAAGGTGGATATTACTACTTCATTACTTTTACAGACGACCTTTCTAGGTTTGGTTATGTCTATCTTATGAGACATAAATCTGAGTCGTTTGAAATGTTCAAACTATATCATAAAGAAGTAGAAAAACAAACAGGAAAATGTATTAAGACCCTTCGATCAGATCGAGGAGGCGAATACCTTTCCAATGAATTTGTGACATATTTAAGAGAGAATGGGATTCTCTCCCAATGGACTCCTCCTGGAACACCGCAGCATAACGGTGTGTCGGAAAGAAGGAATCGAACTCTGTTAGACATGGTTCGGTCCATGATGGGTTTTGCAAGCTTGCCAATATCATTTTGGGGATACGCATTAGAATCAGCTTGTCATATTCTTAATAAGGTTCCAAGTAAGTCTGTTTCTAAAACTCCACATGAGATGTGGTATGGACATAAACCGGTTATTACCTATCTGAGAGTCTGGGGGTGTCCGGCTTATGTGAAACGTGCAAAATCAGACAAACTTGAACCCAAATCTGACAAATATTTTTTTATCGGCTATCCGAAAGAAACCAAAGGATATTACTTCTACAATACTGAAGAACAAAAGTTGTTCATTAGTAATAGAGCAGTTTTTCTTGAAAAGGAGTTCCTTAGTGAAGGAACAAATAGCTCTAATGTTGAACTTGAGGAAGTTCATCAAGTAGAAGGAACAACACAAACCAGTGAACCCTTAGAATCTGAGTTGATTAGATCAAACTCAAAACCCATTTTAGATGCACCATTAAGGCGATCTGGTAGAGTACCACATCAACCGGACAGATACTTAGGTTTCTTGGTCCAGAACGATGATCCTGTTGAACTCGATGAGAACAACGAGGATCCGATCACCTATATGGATGCTATGCAAAGGACTGACTCTAATAAATGGCTTGATGCCATGAAATCCGAACTTGATTCCATGAAGGACAATAATGTATGGACATTAGTTGACCCACCGAAGGGATAAAACCCATAGGGTGTAAGTGGGTTTTCAAGAGGAAAAGAGGCGCAGACGGAAAGGTTGAGACCTATAAAGCACGTCTGGTTGCTAAGGGGTATCGTCAACGTTATGGTATTGACTATGACGAAACGTTTTCTCCTGTGGCAATGCTGAAATCCATTCGGATTATGCTAGCTATAGCAGCACACTTCGATTATGAGATTTGGCAGATGGATGTTAAAACCGCTTTTCTAAATGGTGATTTAGAAGAACAGGTGTATATGATACAGCCTGAAGGTTTTATATCTGAAGACGAGTCTAAAGTGTGCAGGCTACAGAAGTCTATTTATGGACTTAAGCAAGCATCTAGGAGTTGGAAACATACGATTTGATAAAGTGATCAAATCTTATGGCTTTATTAAAAATAAAGAAGAACCTTGCATTTATAAATGGGCTAACGATTCCGTTATTGTATTTCTTGTATTATATGTGGATGATATTCTCTTAATCGGGAATGATATCCCTGCATTACAAGGAATAAAGACATGGTTATCATCACAATTCTCCATGAAAGATCTGGGAGAAGCATCATACATCCTAGGGATGAAGATCTATAGAGATAGATCTAAGAGGATGCTTGGTTTATCCCAATCTACGTACATTGACACCGTGCTAAAGAGGTTTAGCATGGAGAATTCCAAGAAAGGCTATCTTCCGATAGGCCATGGAATTCATCTTTCTAAGAAGGATTGTCCGACAACTCCTAATGAAAGAGAACGTATGAGTCGAATTCCATATGCTTCGGCAGTGGGATCGATTATGTACACCATGACATGTACAAGACCAGATGTGGCATACTCACTAGGAGTAGTGAGTAGATACCAATCTGATCCAGGAGAAAAACACTGGCAAGTTGTTAAGACAATCCTTAAGTATTTGAAATACTAAGGACCAGTGGTTAGTCTATGGAGAGTCTGATTTGAAACTTGTTGGATATACTGATTCCAGTTTCCAATCAGATCATGATGATAGCAAAAGTGTATCGGGTTTCGTGTTTATCCTAAATGGTGGAGCTGTTTGCTGGAAAAGTTCCAAGCAACATACAGTGGCAGATTCGGTGTGCGAGGCAGAGTACATCGCTGCATCAGATGCTGCGAAAGAAGCTGTGTGGCTGCGAAAGTTCATCTCCGAGCTTGGAGTGACACCTTCCATAGATGGACCAGTCCTGTTGTACAGTGACAGCACTGGTGCCATAGCTCAAGCAAAGGAACCACGAGCACATCAGCGCACCAAGCACATACTGCACCGGTTTCATCTTATTCGAGAGATTGTAGACCGAGGTGACATAAATCTTCAGAAGATTGATGGAAAGGAAAACCTAGGTGACCCATTTACTAAAGCACTCAGCATCAAGGAGTTTGACAACTATAAGTTGAAGATGGGTATTAGATACTGTAATGAGTGGCTTTAGGCTAAGTGGGAGTTTGTTGGGAATTGTATCCTAAAGCCAATCATTTGATGATTGTGCTAATGTAAATTGTATATAAATTGATATATTAATAAAAGTTATTTGGTAGTTTATTCATTACAAGAACATCTTCTTAATACTCCTGATTGTAATGAAGCCCTCAGGATCTTCCTCACGATAAAGAGGATTTATCTTTGAAGGTCCTTAAAAGAGTTCGCGACCAAATGATATACTATGACAGGGCCATAGTACTATCAATTATAGGACGTTGTATATCATATTTGTTGGTTGTCCTCTTAACCAAGGAGTGTAGAGATACTAGTATAACATATAGGTGGAAGTGTAGGAGTACATTTCATGAAACGTGTCTGTTGACCCAATTGAGGATTTTGATGATCAACAAAACTATTTGAGTATAACATTTGAAGTTACTAATGATTTTGGTTTAATTTTTTAGTTTATGATATGTTCTATTAATCAAAATCATAAGATAAAGTAAGTTCTAGTTCGAATCTAATGTCAAGGTAAGATTGCAGACATTAGAGTCGACACATGGAATCGCAGAGTCGACTCCAGAAAATGGCACAGACTTAGAGTCGACTCCGGGACTGTTAGAGCCGACTCGAACAGAAAAGACATACGATGGATTTTCAGGCCACGACTTAGAGTCGACTCCCGGACTGTTAGAGTCGACTCCAGAAGATTTTTGTGTTGACCCCAGAAAAGTCAGAGACGACTCCAGATCGAGCGGATTAAAGTTTTTCGAGTTAGAGCCGACTCCAGAATGTTAGACGCGACTCCAGAACTGTCAGAATGACTCTAATCTTTATCTTTATCTTTTTAAATCCCAACGGCTATTGCTATTTATGGATCTAATCCTTTTTACACTTGTTTCTAACGGATAGTTTTAAACTATTTATGGATTAAACTGATCTATAAGAAGAGGGTTTGCTGCATCCGAAAATGAAGAACATAAAAAGGAGAGACAAGAGAGACAAAAAGAAAAGAATAGAGAGAAATCTGTGAAATCCATCAGAAAATTAAAAGAGAAAAGAGGAAAAACTTGTAAGGAAAGATCATACTGATTCCCCAAAAGAAAAGAGAGAGATTCCAAGCTTTTATTGTTCTATTTCGAAGAAATCTTAAGAGAAGAAAGAAGCCCTAGTTTTCTAATCTTCTGAGTCTCAAGAGCATCTTAAAGGAAGATCCATTCAAAGGAAGAGAAGGAAGAAGCCACCAAGATCTATGAATCAGGCTTTGATTCCTATCCTTTTATTCTTATTTCATTATTGTATATTTGCTCATTGGAGGAGCTATTTATCTTGTAAAAACAAATATTGTTTGCTGGGTCAATCTGGTGATTGATTCAGTTGAGGTTGTTAGCCTTGTGCAAGCATTAGCTTGTGGTGTTAGGTTTTGTGCTGGTGAGCCTTGAAAACCAGCTGGGTTTGTTGTGCACCCGGGAAAACAACAAGTTCGAGTTGTGAGCTTGCAAAACAACTCTGCTGTAATCAGATTGATTATAGTGTGGACCCAAGAGGTACTTGGGAGTTGACGTAGGTGTAGGTACACCGAACCATTATAAAATCTCATGTGTTTACCGTGATTGTCTCTTTATCTTTAACTCTCTATTTGTGTATATTCTGTTTTAATTTGTGTGAATCTAAGTTTTTATTTCCGCTGGGGGTTATTTTTCAAAAGAGTTTAAATTTTTAAAAAATCCAATTCACCCCCCCTCTTGGGTTGCTATCTGGACCAACAATTGGTATCAGAGCTAGTGCTCATTTGATTTGATCTAACGATCAAGAGTCAAAGATCCACATGACAACTCAAGCTGGTTCATCTTTTTCCGAAGGCCAATCTACTAATAGACCACCCTTGTTTAATGGTTTAAACAATGGTTATTGGAAGGCTAGAATGAAAATTTTCATTCAAGCACTTGACTATGATCTATGGAGCATTATAGTCAATGGACCACACACACCCACTGCTAGAGTTAATGGCATGGAGATTCCTAAACCGGAAACAGAATGGGATGAACATGATAAAAAATTGATACAACTTAATGCCAAAGCAATGAATATTTTATACTGCTCATTAGATGCAAATGAATTCAATCGCATATCTATTTGCATTTCTGCTAAGAAAATCTGGGATAGACTTGAGGTTACCCATGAGGGAACAAATCAAGTCAAGGAATCCAAGATTAACATGCTAGTTCATAAGTATGAATTGTTTAAAATGGATGCATGTGAATCTATTGTTGATATGTTTACAAGATTTACTGATATAGTTAATGGTTTAAAAAGTCTTGGTAAATCTTATGATAATTCTGATCTTATGAGAAAGGTTTTGCGTTCCTTGCCTAGGACTTGGGAAGCTAAAGTGACAGCAATACAAGAGGCAAAGGATCTAAGTACCCTACCCCTAGAAGAATTATTGGGATCCTTGATGACTCATGAGCTTCAGATTAAGCAACATGTTGATGATGATGAGTCAAAGAAGAAGAGGACTATGGCTCTTAAGATTTCTGAATATATGGAAGAGCCTCATGAATCTGAAGATGAAAGTGATGATGAGGACATGGCACTCATCACAAGAAATTTAAAAGATTCATGAAGAAGAAGAAGTTTGAAAAGAAAAAGCCCTTTGCAAGAAAAGATGAGGACAAGGGCAAAGAAAAAGAAGTTATTTGTTTTGAATGTAAAAAGCTGGGTCATTTTAAATCTGAATGCCCTCAACTAAAGAAAGGCACCCAGAAATTCAAAAAAGAAGGCAATGATGGCCACATGGAGTGATTCGGAAAGCTCAAGTTCCGAAGAGGAAGAAAAGAGTGAAATGGCCAATCTATGCTTCATGACGGACAATGATGAGGTAAGTCCGAGTTTTCTTGATGACTTTACTTTCGATGAATTGTATAGTGCTTTTTATGAATTAATGGATGATTTTGCGAACTTAAGTTCAAAGAACAAAGATTTGAAAAATCAAATGCAAAAACTATCCTTAGAAAATGAAAAGCATGTTGTAGATAAAGAACTTTTGATAAAAGAAAATGAAATTTGAAAATGAAGTTGATAGACTTAAACCTATAATTGATAAATTCACTTAAGCTCTATCAAACTTAATATGATTTTGGATAATCAAAAAGTTATTTTTGATAAAGCTGGATTATGATATATTCCACTCAAAAAGCAAAAATCTTTGAAGAATATTTTATATATGCTAAAAAATTATCAAATATTACTTGTTTTAAATGTGGAAACAAAGGACATAAATCTTATATGTGTAAATCTTCACATAATAAGAGAAAGATGATTTGGGTTCCAAAAGAATAATATTTAATGCATCTAACCATGAAGGACCCAAGAAGGCTTGGGTACCTAAAATTAAGACATGAATGTTTTGCAGGAGTGTCTTGCAGCCGTCAGATTGAAAAGAAAATGGTACCTGGATAGTGGTTGCTCAAGACACATGACGGGTGACAAAGATCAATTCATCACCCTTGAATCAAAAAGAGGTGGAGTAGTTACTTTTAGTGATAATGGTCAAGGCCATATCATGGGTATTGGTAAGATTCAAATTACATCTACTCATATTGATAATGTTTTATATGTCGATGGACTTAAACATAATTTGATAAGTATTAGCCAACTGTGTGACAAAGGTTTCAAAGTTTCCTTTGAAGCTTCTGTTTGCACTGTTACTAATCCCATTGATAATAGCATTATTCTTGTTGGTAAACGTTATGGCAATGTGTACTTAATTGATTTTAGTAATTTATCTCAAAGTAATCATTGCTTAGTTGCTAATAATGCTAAGATGAATGAGATTGGTTGGCTATGGCACCGTAGATTAGGTCATGCAAGCACACACCTAATTTCTAAACTATTGAAAATGAATCTAGTTAAAGTATTCCTAGCTTAAATTTTGAAAATAATCGAATATGTGATGCATGTCTGTTTGGAAAACAAACAAGAACTTCTTTCAAATCTAAGAATGTTGTTTCAACTACTAGACCACTAAAGCTACTACACATGGACCTTTTTGGACCTACTAGAACCACAAGTCTAGGAGGAAAGAAATATGGTCTAGTGATAGTAGATGATTACAGATGAGACTTTCTCAATATTCCTGAAATTCGTTAAGAAAGTCACTAATGAGAAAAACACTACCATAATGTCTATTAGAAGTGATCATAGAACTGAATTTGAAAATCACTTATTTGAAAAATTCTATTTTGAAAAAGGCATACATCATAACTTTTCAGCACCTAGAACACCGCAACAAAATGGAGTTGTAGAAAGAAAGAATAGGACTTTAGAAGACATGGCCCGTACCATGCTATGTGAAAGCCAACTTTCAAAATATTTTTGGGCGGAAGCTATAAACACAGCATGTTACATCCTAAATAGAGCCCTAATTAGACATATCCTTAAGAAGGCTCCCTATGAACTATGGCATAATAGAAAACCAAATTTAAGTTATTTTCATGCATTTGGTTGTAAATATTTTATTCATAACAATGGTAATGATAATCTTGGAAAGTTTGATACAAAGTCTGATGAAGGTATTTTCCTAGGATATTCTACATCTAGCAAGGCATATAGAGTATTTAATAAGAGAAGCTTAGTTGTAGAAGAATCCATTCATATAGTGTTTGATGAGTCTTTAACATCAAGTTCAAATAAAATTGATGATTAACAAAACTTGATGATTTAAATTTGTCATATTGATTATTATATTTAATAATTAAATATTATAATATAAATATTGATATTTAATTTATAATAATTTAAATATTTAAAATTATCAAAATTTGATAATTTTAAATTATATTTTTAGCATCAATATAAATATTGAATAATATTTAATCTAATTATATATTTAATTTATAAATATTATATAATGAGATATTTAATAATATTATATATTACATTATATGTCATATAAATTAAAATATTTATGTGATTTAAATATGTAATATTTCTAAAATTGGTTTACAAAGAATTTTTATTTTTATTATAATATTTTATATTTTAGCAAAAAAAGCTACTTTAAACATAAAAAAAATTCTAATAAAATTTAAAAACACGATGAACTGATTACTATATTTCATTATTATGAACCATGGCCATCTTTCCTTCTTGAAAATCTAATTATCAAGTATAAGTTAAGATTCTCGATAATATTAGATTACTATGAGCCAAACGCCACCTTAAGGTTAAATGGTGAAAGCTAAATCTGGAAGGCATCAATAGTGTTGACCTGCCCAAGTTGTTTAAATTAGATTATTTCTGTCAACCTTTAAATCCAGTTTTGATAGAACACATGTTATAATCGCATATTCTTTAACATATGACCATAGAAAATAATGAAGATTTATTTGATCTGGTTTCATAATGACATAATATATCCTTATTAATATCTAAAATCAAGGAATATAAAAAATATAATAAAAAAATCTAATTACATCTCTATTAATGCTAGTGAGAGTCCTAAAAATTGATGAAAAATTAAGCTAATAAATATAATTTCAAACAAAAGGAACTTGCAAAATGTCCTTGGATTGAGGCATGTTGATATTGTCTTAAGTATATATAAATTTCATTCTTTCATGCAAGCTATTAGCAAGTTAATTCTTAAGTTATAATGGTCTAACTCGATTTGATTTTTTTATTGTAAACATGATTGTATGTAGGTATAATTTAGTGACCCTTTCAAAAGTCGATGGATTAAAGAAAGTAAAAACAAAAAGAAATGTAAAATAAAGTTAGTGAAATCCATAGGCTCAGAATAAAGATACCGAGAAGTTGTTGTTGTTTTGTCAAAATATATAAACTTGGATTTTTTTTTTTTAAGGCTACATGACTCTCTCGATGCAAGCACGTAAGAAATTAATGTTGAATGCCTATGTCCATGTTCGTGCTCAAGTTGCCATGAGCGCTTGCTACCGCATTGCCCATGCATGCATCACTACAAGGCACTCGCGAACGTGTCCACCGACAAGGTACACCATGGAGCGCCATGCCACCTTTTGAAATTTAAATCTTTTCTTTATAAAAAAAATAATTTTCTTCAAAAAAATCCCCCTACAAAAAGGTTTAAATTTTTGAAAGTTGTTAAAAATAATAAACATAATTTTATGAGGATCTTATATTGTGCACTGTATTTAGTATTGATTGTATCTATCCAAAAAAATTATTAGGTCCAAAGGTAATTGAGAAGTAAATGGAGATAATATTTTAAAAGCTATGCAAAAGATATTGAAGTTTTTCAAATTAAAAGCATCAGCAAAAGACTCAATGTAAGTATAAATAAAAGCAATTGCAAAAGAATGTAATGATAATATGAAATAATTTTAAGCAAATAAAAAATAATAATAGGTTATGAAGATTTTTTATAGTAGATCTATATTTTTTTGCTTACGTTCACTGTTTAAGGCTTCACTTTAGGATTTTCATTATAATGATCTTAAACAGATAAAAATCAAATCCTTACGTGCTCTTTTTAACGATCTTAAAAGAACCCTTGTAATCCATTTTTTTGGACCAAGGATGAACCCACTCTCTTTTTTATGGGCTTAAGAGAACCCTACACTCTTAAATGAATAAGACAAAGAAAGCAAATTACTTTAAAATAACAACAATGTATAAATATAGTTCTAAACTTGAAAAGAGGATTTGCAACTAAGGCTTAAGAACAATATTTCTATAAGGCTTTCCTAATGTTTTTTTACTTAATTTAAAACCTAATTTATTTTTAAAGTATATTGAACCTTATGTTCTTCTTCTACCAAGTTTTACTGTATGTTTTTTTTAAAAAAAAAATTATAAATTTAACCTTTTGATTGAATATTTTTGCATCAAATGATAGATAATCGTTCATTATTCTTCTCTGACTTTAATTTCTTGTAGATAATTTGAATTCAAATATATGCCGGATGATCTTTTATTTGTACCTTAATTTCTTTTAATTATATTACCTATTTCAGCATCATAAACTCAAATATTGCAGTCTTTTAATTAATATTTTTTATCATCAAAATATATATTATTAACCTCGAGGGTGGAGTCTGGATGACGAGATGAACAACAATTAACCTCGAGGGTGGAGTCAGAGTGTGTGCAAAATCTCCACCGGGACAAGGTTAGGGAGAATTAGTGTAGTTCCACTCTCTTCAAGCACATCAAAGCTCTAGTTCATATCATAAGTTCTCAATTCTTTGTGTATCCCTTCTTTCGAGGCAAAAATCTATGTTTGGCAAAGTTTTTGATTGTCCCTTTTAAGAATAGATCAGTCAAGAATTATTTCCACTTAAATAGAATTCAATAAGAATTAAAATATGAATAAAAGTTTTATTTCATAGCATCCAAGAGTGCATATTAAAATTAAAATTAAAGAGTTCTATTTTCTGACATTAAGAAGGCAACAAATTCTTCCTAAACCAAACCAAAGCTGGGCTGAACCAGGCCGAAGACGATTTGAACCAAGCCAGGCTGAATCAAGGCGTAGTCTCTCTGCAGACGCCTCCAAGCCACAACAGAGCCTTCACGCCACGAGCTTCTTCAAACAGAGCCTTCACGAATGCCTGCAGAACCTTCGGACGGACGCCTCACGAACCCACGAACGGCTCCTAGGAACTCCTCTGAACTCTCCTCCCTTTCCTCTGCGTAGACAAAGCTCTTTATATCATATGCGCGAAGAGAGCGTTGTCTGCTTTCCTTCCACTCCATGGTTACTTCCTGATTTGGCACCCGAACAAATGCGAAGAGATTTCAAAGGGATCGTGGTGAGATTACAGATGATTCCTCCTTCCAATTTAGCTTCAAATTTCTTTCTTAATTGTTGTCGGACCGTGAAATCATAGAAAAGAAGAATCTGAGCTTCCTTCTTTAATTCCATTAAATCTGGGAAACCTTTGGTAATTTCTGGTGTTGAGGATCATTTTGCCAGCGAGGAGCTTCTCAGCGGCCATATTTTTGACGAAAAAATTAATCTCTGGCAACCTCTGTGCGTCACAGGCATTCGTTTGAACGAGCCTGGGAAGAAGACGATGAACTCGGCAGACCATCTGCCGAGATTGCTTAAAGATGCGTGCAAACAAAAAATAAATCCTTGTAAATTTGCAATGTCAAATTTATACATACTTTAGGAAAAATTGGAGTAACTAAATCACTTTTTTTCATACCTTCAAAAGTGGTGGCGGTCACCGTTCAACATTTAATATTTTAGTTGCATGTTTCTCAAATTATCTCTTGTTCCATATTGCTCTATAACCCAAGACATCATACTCTGTGTGAGATTAATAAAGCCAGCACACAAACAGAAACCTTGTTTATAGAAGATTTACGATTTAAAACTCCAATATATACAAGCATGAAACAAAATTGTAAAAATATTGTTCTAAATTCATGTATACCTGCTTCGATACCATATGTAAAAAATTTAGTATTACATATGTCAAATTTAGAATGTCAACTACATAATATAAAATTCATTATCATGCTTATTTGTGCCAACTTTAATTTATGCTAGAGTTACAACTAATCCTTAAATCAAAGAGAAACACTTATTAAGAATGTTGTAGCTTAGATCTTTCTTTTCTTGCCCTTCCAACGGATGGTGCTCATGATGGAAAAAGCTAATTACAGATATAAGAAGAAAAGGATGAGCAAGTCTATTTATAATGAAACACCAACTTACCCTCGCATCATAACTCACTATTAGGTTTTGAGCCTACACAAACTACTAACCACATCACCCAATAAAAAGTGTATATAATCCAAACTGCACAGGTCAAATATATCAATTGTGAACCATCCTACATATATCATTGGATCAAATTTATCCAATCAATTTTTGTAAACCCAAAATCACTAACAATTAATGTTGATTTTATTGTATTTGCTAATATTTAGTATTGCATTAGATTCGAAAGCCCTATATACTCCCAAAGATTTTTTTTCTTAAGAAATATGCTGCCATGTTATGTCACCGACTCAGATACTAGGATCAAGGCATGGCAACTATAAAATCAAAATTAATCCTATGTTATAAATTCAAAATTAACCACAAGTTTTAGTGAGAGATATTGACGAGTATGATTATGACTTTTTTATTTTAATATGAAAGTCAAATGGTATAAAATAAAAAATATATTATTTATAAAATTTCATTCAAATATAATAATTTTAAACAAAAATAAAAATATATATGTAGTTTTCCAAATGAATGCTAGGCCTAGAAATATTTTTATAATATTTTTTATTTTTGAATTAAGCAGTATTTTCCTATATTTTTTATTAATAATCTTTATCATCGGTTGTTTCCTTCATCACTATCCTTTACAATCCATCATCATTGATGCTATGACCGTCGTCACCCAATATTATCCATTACTATCACCATTATATGTTCATCACTATCCTTTACCACCACTATCGAATATCCACCAGACCCATCATTCTCCATAACAACCATTATATCTCCTCCTCCATCACCGACATCTACTACCATCGCCATCATACGTAAGCTACTCGCCATCATACCTCAATCATCTAACACTATCTTCACCACTAACCACCCATAATTTCCATGACGATGACCACCACCACCTCAATTACCGTCAGTATTATAACCATTATTGCTATACTTCCATCATCACCATCCTCTTTTACCACTATCACCATCCTCTTTTACCACTACCACAATCTTGGACTTTGGGAATTAAATTTCGTATTTATTTTTTTCTTTCACGTGTTATATGAATTTGATTCATATAAAATATACAAAATTCCCTTACAGTGGTATCAGAGCCACCTCAGGCTTCAAATTCAGTTAATTTGATAGATTACCTGAGTTCTAGTTTTTTATATACATAGTTTAAATTTTACATGCGATGTAAAATATAAATATTGCCATATGATGAAGATTAAATATTTAATAAGTTTATTATATGATAATAAATATGAATTATTTATATTTAATCATGTTAAAAATTAAAAATTATGATTTATGTGTGACATAATCATAAAGGCTGAAATTTGACATATCATGTTTAGAATTTAATTTTGACATGATAAATAACATGATGAAAATCTGAAATAATTATATAGATTAAGATTAAATATTTAATAAGTTTATTATATGATAATAAACATGAATTATTTAGATTTGATCATGTTAAAAATTAAAAATTATGATTTATGTGTGACATAATCATAAAGGCTGAAATTTAACATATCATGTTTAGAATTTAATTTTGAAATGATAAATAACATGATTAAAATCTAAAATAATTATATAGATGAAGATTAAATATTTAATAAGTTTATTATATGATAATAAACATGAATTATTTAGATTTGATTATGTTAAAAATTAAAAATTATGATTTATGTGTGACATAATCATAAAGGCTGAAATTTAACATATCATGTTTAGAATTTAATTTTGACATGATAAATAATGTGATTAAAATATAAAATAATTATATCATGATAATATGATAATCAAGATTAAAATTAAAATTTTAAATTTTGACATGTTATCATGTTAGGGATGTTATGATAAAGACCAATTAGGATTTTCATGTGATGAAAATGAATTTATCATAACAGATAATGATAAGACAAATATTTAAAATAAATTGTTATAAAATATTTAACACTTATCATAAATCCCTAAAGATCACTATCTTATCTTATCATAATGTGTAATAGATGATAAGGTTTAAAAAAATTAGATTTAACCATATCATTGTTTGATCCTATGATTCCATAATTGATCAAATTAATTGGGCTTAACTACGTACATTGGTGTCTAGAAAGGTGCGATCATGGTTGTGCTGCCTGGGAAAACCGATTCAATGGGATCGAAGGGTATGCTAAATAGGACCCCATTGATCAGCTGATCTGGCCATTGTTAAGGAAAGCTCATAATTGATTAGATCAATTAAGGTTAATCAGGATGGTAGCAATTGATTTGGTTACATAATTAGGGTTTCTAAATTAGATAGTGATCAAGATCCTAATTTGATTAGGAGTCCCAATCATAAGATTTGATCTTATGAAATTTAGGTTAATTAAAATTAATCTAAAATTTACATATAGGATATGTAACCTAGCATGATACAAATGTTGTACATGCATGATGGGACCTAGATGCGCTAAATCCCTCCATGAATATTAAGTTATTAGCCTTCCATTGTTCACATGATACAAAATCATTAGGTCATGAGATTTTTTGTACCAAAGCCAAGGTCGAGTGTACCTATGAGGAGTTGATTGGGAAATAATGGGTTGACTTACTAGATTAGTTGGCATAATTGGCCAAAGTCAGGGTCAGTCTAATCTAGAGGTAAAGTTTAGGGTGATCACATATGGATGTGATTGACAAGGAAATGTCCCCTAAATGATCTAGGAGTCACATTTGATGTGATTGATAAAAATCTACCTAATTTGGCTTACTAAGATTTGTTGTACCATAGCCAAGGTCAAGGTAAGTCAATTTGAGGATCCTAGCCTACTAAAAAATTATTTGATAATTTTTTGAGATTAATAGAGAGGGCTATTGAGCTTGATAAAATAGTGGGAGTAATCGATTTAATTAAAAAAATTTATAATTACCATATTAAATCGATGATTTGCATTCATAATAATTGACTCATTCTATTTTCTTCACAATTGTAAGAGACACCATGAGTGTGAACATTAACCTTAGTGGTAACCTAGAGTCCAACAAGCTGATCAGATCCAATTTTCCTGATTGGCTAAAGAATGTAGCCAAGGAAAAATGTCACTTCTGTGGCAAGGATGGGCACTGGAAGCATAACTGCAGGGTTTATCGGGCCAACCTGAAAGATAAGAAGCATTGGGATGCTTCTACATCAAGTACGTATATAATTGAGATGTTTTCTTCTATTACTTCTTATTCCACTTAGGTATTGGATACCGGTTGTGGGTCTCATATTTGTATTAATATGAAGATGAAAAGAAATAGTAGAATATTGGGGAAAGATGAAGTAATCCTACGAATGGGAAATAGAGCAAAGGTTGCTGCATTAGCCATAGGAATTTGTTCTTTATCTTTGCCCACAGGGCTTGTGATTGAACTTAGTAATTGTTACTATGTTCCGAACATAACAAAGAATATTATATCCGTTTCATGTTTAGTAATGAATGGGTATTCATTTGAAATTAAAAATAAAGGTATTTCTATTTTTCGAAATGAAATGTTCTTTGGTTCTGCTGAATTGTTGAATGGAATTTATGTTCTTAATCTTTAAACCCCTATTCTCAAGATTGAATCAAAAAGATTAAAATCAAATAATTCTAGGGACTCATACCTATGGCATTGTCGTCTAGGCCATGTAAATGAAAAGTGTTTAACCAAGTTACATAATGATGGATACTTGGGCTCATTCGATTGGGAATCGTTTGAGGAATGTGAATCATGCTTACTTGGCAAGATGACGAAGTCACCTTTTACTGGAAAAGGTGAGCGATGTGGACCCATCAACATTCAAGCCATAAGAGGTTTTTTCTTTTTCATCATGTTCATAGATGACCATAGTAGATATGGTTATGTGTATCTGATGAAGCACAAATCTGAAGCCTTTGAAAAGTTCAAAGAATTCAGACATGAAGTAGAAAAAAAACTGGCAAAAGTATTAAGATACTTCGATCAGATCGAGGTTCATAGATTATTTGAAGGAGAATGGGATTCTCCCTTAATGGACTCCTCCTGATACACCACAGCACAATGGTGTATCAGAAAGGAGAAATCGTACACTATTAGATATGGTACGTTCGATGATGAGCCTTGCAGATCTCCCAAAAATGTTTTGGGGTTATGCACTAGATACTGCCGAATATATCCTAAACTGAGTTCCATCTAAATCGGTCAACTCCACTCCATATGAGATGTGGTGTGGAAAGAAACCATCCCTTAATCATTTAAGGGTTTGGGGCTGTTATGCTTATGTGAAGCGTAATGAATCAGACAAGCTTGAAGCTAGATCTGATAAATGCAATTTTGTGGGATATCCAAAACAAACAAAAGGATATTACTTCTACCATCCTCTCGAGGAAAAGGTGTTTGTCTCGAGAAATGCTTCATTTTTGAAAATGAGATAATTTCAAAGGATAGTGGGAGTAAGATTGAACTTAGTGAAGCTCAAGAACCACAAATTAATATAGACCCATTAGATGGAATGGAGCATATGCCGAATACAGTGGGAGTTGAGCAGGAGACTCAACCCACATTCAGTCATGAAAAGCAATAGGTGGCTCCAAGTACACACCAGCTACGTAGATCTAGTAGGACAATTCACATCCCAAGAGATATGCATTTCTTATAGAAGATGATGAGCCTACCAACTACAAGGAGGCAATGTCTGACATTAACTCCAAGAGATGGCTTGAGGCCATGAAATCTGAAATGGACTCCATGTATGACAACCCGGTATGGCCTTGGTTGATCTACCCGAAGGGGTAAAACCCATTGGGTATAAATGGGTTTTCAAGAAGAAGACCGACATGGATGTAATGTGATTACTATAAGGCAAGGCTAGTGGGAAAAGGTTACAAGCAAAGACAAGGTGTTGACTTTGATGAAACCTTTTCACCTGTAGCCTTGCATAAGTCCATAAGGATTTTGCTTGCAATAGCAGCATATTTTGACTATGAGATCTGGCAGATGGATGTCAAGACTGCCTTTCTAAATAAAATTTAGAGGAATATGTGTATATGACACAACCAGAGGGTTTTGAATCCATAGATCCTAAGAAAGGGTGCAAGCTACAAAAGTCTATTTATGGACTTAAGCAAGCCTCTAGAAGTTGGAACATCCGATTTGATGTAACAATCAAAGAGTTTGATTTCATCAAAAATGAGGATGATCCATGTGTGTACAAGAAGGTTAGTGGGAGTGATATTGTTTTCTTGATATTATATATGGATGACATATTATTAATAGGAAACAATGTATCCTTCCTTAAAAAAGTGAAGGATTGGTTGTCAGGTAAATTCTCCATGAAGGATTTGGGAGAAGCAGCCTATATACTTGGTATAAAGATCTATAGAGATAGATCTAGAAGGTTGCTTGGATTGACCCAATCCACGTACATAAATAAGATGCTAAAGCGGTTTAGCATGGAGGAATCTAAGAAGGGATTCCTGCCAATGTCGCATGGTGTACATCTCTCCAAGGACATGAGTCCTAAGACCCAAGAAGAAAGAGAGTACATGGATAGGATACCATACGCATCAGCAATTGGATCCATTATGTATGTGATGCTATGTACGAGGCCTGATATTTCTTATGCCTTGAGTATCACGAGTAGATATGAAGCAAATCCTGGTGAGAAACATTGGATGGCAGTCAAGAATATCCTTAAGTACTTGAAGAACTAATGATATGTTCTTGGTTTATGAAGGACCCGATCTTATAGTTCGAGGTTACACGGATTCTAGTTTTTAGTCTGATGGAGATTATTATAAATCACAATTGGGCTATGTGTTCACACTCAATGGTGGTGCAGTCAGTTGGAAGAGTTCCAAGCAGGAGACGACCGCCGACTCTACAACTGAAGCCAGTACATTGTAGCATCAGATGCAACTAAAGAAGCAGTTTGGATCAAAAAGTTTATCACTAAACTTGGAGTGGTTCCAAGCATTGTTAATCCAATATTCTTGTATTGTGATAACAATGGAGCTATTGCGCAAGCCAAGGAGCCAAAGAGCCAAGGTCTCATCAGAGGTCCAAACATGTACTTAGAAGATATCATGTAATTAGAGAAATCATTGGACAAAATGATATAAAAATAGAACGAGTCCCCACAGATGACAATATTGCCGATCCATTCAGTAAAGTCCTGCCGTAGCAAAAGCATGATAGTCATGCTGAGTCACTTGGTATTAGATACATGGATGATTGGCTCTAGTGCAAGTGGGAGATTGTTAGTGTGTGCCCTAGATCCAATCGGATTAGATGCTAGTTTGTACACATTTCTTTATGAATGCAAATCAAATTTATTGGTTTCTTTATCTATCAGGGTGTAATTTATATATATATATATTAGATATATTTAACCTAAGATAAAGTCCAAAAGAATGCGAACTATGCATATAGAATTTGTAATATAGATTATAAATTGTGAGATCCAAAATTGCACATTATGGTTCGATTCTTTAAACTTCCCTAGTCAATGCGTAGACAGGATTGGACACTGTCGAACACCGTTGAGACTAGCACACATTGCATATCTTTACCCTTGTGGTGAGCAGCTGATCTTGCAAGCTGAAGTATGAAGATACTTGGATATGATGTGTGGATGTTCGTTATTGTAACGATGCATTGGATGACCCGCACAGAGATCCCATATGGATATTCTATATAGTGTTATGGTTGATCTCTGATAACGGTGGTACGAGTGATCCTTTGACTTGAGATCTTCATTGCACCTTATGTGTGGAATATCATGCTTTAACGACATGCAAACGTCGTTCTAGCCACGGATGGCAAATATGGTGTCGATTGGGTATGATATGAAGCACATGAAGGTGGTGTTTGATCAAGACAGGATTCGTCTCCCTTGATAAAAAGGGTTATGTCCCACGGCCACTTGATGGATTAAATTAACTGTTAATCCTTGCAAGATTGAGTTGGAATTCAAAATAGTTTCGAATTCTAATTCATATGAGCCAATTTTTTGAGATCAAGTAAACAAAGATCAATTACATGGTTGACACATTCCATACCACTGATTTATCTGGGATATGATGAAGGGATTGAATCGTACGGTAACTGTTCATGGACAGGTGTTGATGACCACGTCAACAAACCCTTAACACTTGGATGGTCATGATGCTTTGCTAGAGGCCGCTCATGATCTATAATCATGGATTCTTTGACTTAATCAAAGAGTTGATTTGGTTAAAGAATTGACTTGGACAAGGTGTTGATCAAGTCATCCTTAGGGTCAATATTAGGGACATGATTATTACCAACGTGTCAAGGGACCTAATGGGTCATGCATTAAGAATATTTTGGATGAAGTTAAAATGGGAATTAAGTTGGACTTAGTTCAAATTAGATAATCAATTAATTAGGATTGGGTTTGACTCAATCTTAATGAGAGAACATAAAATTGATGAATAGATTCATCATAGAGAAAAGAATTTTGTGTTCAAGAGAGAGACCTTTTGTACATGAGATGTACATATGAAATCCATTAATTAGGCTTAATCCATGTGATGATGGCTTAGATTAATTGAGATTAATAATATGATATTTAATTGGGTCCATATGATGGCATGATTTGATTTGTGGAAACCCAATTAAACCGAGGGTTGAGATCGTGCCACGTGGAGGATGGATCCATGCCCATGTGATGGACATGACCCATCTTCACGTCATGGAGGAGGGAAACCCATGATTTGGGGCATCCTCATGAAGCCAAATTCAAGGTTGCGACGTTGGTTTCATGAGATAACCAATTCCCTAATTTTTAGGGATGTGGTTAGGCGGTTGTAACCCTAACATTATCATGATAACAAATATCCTAAATTTGTTAGGATAATTTGTTATCAAGTTGATATGGTTGAATGGTTAGGTGGTTGAAATAAAATCCCTTTTTTTATGGAACCTAAAACCTCCTTTTTCATATAAAAAGGGCATAGATACCCCCTTCGTGAGATATGCCTGACTAGTCCTTTTTCTCTCTTTTGGATGCCTAACATCCACTTTCTCTATCTAAAATGTCCTTTATCTCTCTAGGATGTCCCTCTCTCTTTTGAAGGGTCGAAAGCTCCTCTCTCTCACGTCCCTCTTTCTGGGTTGTTGAAGGAAGGCTTTCTCTCTCTTCTTGGTTGATCAAGATTTGATCTTGATCAAGAAATCTTTTCTTTCTTGATTGATCAAGATTTGATCTTGATCAAAAATTATTTTCTTTGATAAATCAAGGTTTGATCTTGATCAAGAAATATTTTCTCTCTTTATTGATCAAGATTTGATCTTGATCAAGAAATCTTTCTTGATTTAGAAATCAATTGAAAAGAAAAAGAGGCGCTAGCACCCCTCGCAAGAAGGTTATCATCCAATCCTGAGAGGACATCATCCAAAGATCTTCGCGTGGATCACCATTAGAGGCCGAACGTGTGGACGGCTAGTGGTAAATAGTTTACCGACTTCATCGGCTTCATCCCCAATAAAGAACACAAGTATGACCATTATTAAATCATGTGCTATTTCTTGTTAACTGACTCTGTTCCTTGAGGATCTTGGGCTTTGGGAATTAAATTTTGTATTTATTTTTATCTTCCGCTGCGTGTTATATAAATTTGATTCATATAAAACATACGAAATTCCCTTACAAGTATATCAGCATATAAAGGAAAGAGAACAGTTTTATCTTCAAACAGTTGGTAGGTGATTCAGGGAATTTTGATTCTAAATATTTGTAAGGGATTAATTTCATCTGGCAATTATGCTTGATGATTGCATGAAGGATGTCTTCTTGGTTCCAAGTTTTGGCTCCAAATTATTACTATTGCTAAGAGAATAGATATTATTGGCTAGGCAACAGCCCTAGCAAGAGCTGAAGAAAATTGTTAGACAAAAAAAGGAGCTATTCTTCAAATTATGACAAGGCTAAAATAATATCAATGAGATTTGTCAACAAGCTTCTACCTTTATGAATATACAAATCTAATATTAAAATATGACTTATTATTATGTAACTCAAACTTTAGTAATAAGATGTTAAGGTGGTTTACACAAAGGCAGCAATTTCAATCCATAAAGTAAAAGGCTCAATTTATTCCATCCCAGACGTATCGTTTAGATCGAATAGAGATTTTTCATTTTTTCTGGAGATAAAAATGAGAATAAAGATTATTTTTCTTCCTATTAGTTTGAAAGTAAATAAATATATCCCCACCTCATCTGATTTTCACCTATTGATTCCATTCTTAAGTATTATAATATCTTTATATACAAAATTATCATCATATATATTAATTTAAACTTTTAAAATTATTTTAATGATAAGTATAAATTTACAAAATAAATATTGAATTTATTAATATAGTCAGTAAGAAAAAATATCATCTACATTATTAATTTTATAATTTTTATTAAAAATTCGTATATATCCTTAAGAAAGAGGCAATGTGAGATGAGGATAGAATTGAAAATAAGGATAAATTTTTTTTTCACTAATTATAGAAATAGAATGGGGTGTGAATTATTTTCTTTAATAAGGGCATGAATGAAGATTACAATTTTCAATCCTACTTTGACCCTTTGCAATGTCTAAATTATACATACTTTAGGAAAAACCAGAGTAATGAACCATAAAATGTGTCCGAGCACAATTCCCTCACGAACCATAAAATGGCTCTTCTCCCAACTTAGGACTAAATTCATTTCCATACATCGTTTCAGTACCTTAGTCCAGTTCTCGAGGCAGCTATCAAATGACGCACCAAAAACTGAAAAATCATCCATAAATACTTCCAAAAATTGACCAATCATATCAAAAAATATGGCCAACATACATCGTTGAAAAGTGGCTGGTGCATTACAAAGACCAAATGGCATGCGTCTAAAGGCAAATGTTCTAAAAGGGCAGGTGAAGGTGGTCTTTTCTTGATCTGCAGGAAATACTGGGACTTATTGTATTCTGAATATCCATCTAAAAAACAAAAGAAACTTTGTCCCGCTAGCCGTTCTAGAATTTGATCGATAAAAGGCAAAGGAAAGTGGTCTTTCCTAGTCACAGCATTCAACTTTCGATAATCTATACACACTCTCCAACTAGTTGATGTGCGAGTAGGAATTGATTCGCCCTTTTCATTTTCAATCACGGTAATACCGACTTTTTAGGTACTACTTGGATTGGACTGACCCACTGACTATCCGAAATTGGATAAATGATACCAGCATCAAGCCATTTTACTACTTCTTTCTTAACAACATCCCTCGTATTCGGATTTAGCCTTCATTGCATGTCTCTATGTGGTTTAGCTTCAATTTCACTATGAATGTAGTGCATGCAAACGAAAAGGTCAATTCCCTTAAGATCAGCTATTGTCCATCCAATTGCCTCTTTATGTTCTTTAAGTACATCTACCAATTTATCTTCCTACTTAGAGGTTAGGGTAGATGCAATGATTACCGAAGGATATCATTGGGTCCAAGGAATGAATAGTTTTAAGTCGGCAAGAAGAGGTTTCAATTCTAATTGGGGTGGTGCTTCCAAGGATGGTATTAAAGGGTTTGGTTTAGTTGGAAGTGGTTCATATTTTATAGTCCAAGAAGGGATGGTATCGAACTTAGGTGGTTCTAATAACATGTTTATCTCTTTGGTGTACTCATCAATATCAAAGTCATCTATTCCAAAATGTGTAAG
Organism: Calamus simplicifolius; assembly: GCA_900491605.1. Lineage (NCBI taxonomy): Eukaryota > Viridiplantae > Streptophyta > Magnoliopsida > Arecales > Arecaceae > Calamus > Calamus simplicifolius. The sequence goes on along the minus strand of UESW01003872.1, from coordinate 536,865 downwards.
ACATGTTTGTAAAGGATCCGAATCAAGCAAACTTTGGAATTTTTTATCTACAACTTCTTCGATCATGTTTACTTCATTTAAATCATACACAGATGGTCCTTGGGAAGCATTAAAAATATTTAATCTCATCTTTTTATTTCAAAAGATACATCCATCACACCCATTCTATAATTTATACATGCATTAGTAGTAGCCAGAAAAGGTCTTCCAAGAATGATGGGAATTTGGTTAGGATTACCGCTAGATTCCATATCTAACACAAGGAAGTCGACAGAAAGTAAATTCATCTACCTTTACAAATACATCTTCCAATATTCCATGAGGTACTTTGACTGATCTATCTGCCAATTGTAGTATTTCGTTGTGGGTTTCAACTCTCCAAATCCGAATAACTCATACACTGAACTTGGGAGAAGGTTTACACTCGCACCCAAATCTAGTAATGCTTTTTTATTGTGAAGTTCCCTATGACACATGATATAATCGGGGTACCAGGGTCTTTTAGCTTGGGTGGGGTTATTTGCTGAACAACTAAGCTGACTTGCTCAGTCAACTGGATCTTTTTTGGTATTTGTGTCTTGGCTTTCCATTTTTGTGTGCATAGATCCTTCAGAAATTTACCATAAGCTGAACTTGCTTGATAGCATTGAGAAGAGGTAAGTTTATTTGGACTTGCTTAAATAACTCAAGCATCTCATTCATTTTTATATTCTTCTTGTCCAAAGACAAAGGAGATTCTAAAGCACTAGGGAATGGGCTTTAGGTGTGATTGCTTGATCATTGAATTCCTTTTCTTCTTCATTTCTTCTCTTTTCTGGTTTAGCCACTTCTAATTTCTGGGTTGGTTCAGGTGGGTTCAATGTTTCATGACTGATTTAGCATGTTCTGGGAATTTGTCAGGACTATTGGAACCCTCAGCCATGAATTGTCCTTTCGGGTTATCGATAGGTTGACTAGGTAACTTACCCTCCTCCCTTCTACTGAATGCTGTGGCTAATTGACCTATCTAAGTTTCTAGTTTTGCAATAGATTGTGTGTGGGAGTGAAGGATTTGAGTATTCATTTCTAGCCCTTTCAATGCTTGTAACACTTGTCTTCGAAAGTAGGATGATTATTCGGTGGAGGTTGTGGGATGTTTGGGTATTGTGAATATGGCATGCTTCTAAAATTGGTTTCTTGATAATTAGGTCTGATCGATGATGAATTGGTTATAGGTTGAGGTTTTCAAGAAAAATTTGGGTGATTTCGCCAACCAGGATTATAAGTATTTGCATATGAATCATTTCCTGTTCTAGGAGCCAATCGGGTTTGGGCTTGGTGGGCTTGCTCTGAACAAGTTCAGGAAATTGGTATGCAGCTGGACATTCACCTATAGAATGGGTTGGACTCGAACAAATTATACAGACCTCATGTAATTGAGTAGATGGGAAGAGATGTTTCCAACTTGTAGAATTTGGTCAAGTTTATGGGATAATTCATCTACCTTAGTATAGATATCTGTAGAATGACCTATTTCATATATTTCACCTCTTTTAGGTCCTATGGGAGGGTCTCGACGAGCAACTGATATGTGATGTAATGAATTCTCACTCAATGTCTCAAAGAGTTGCCAAGCTTCATGTTCATTTTTTAACATAAATGTCCCACCACATGAAGCATCAACCATTTGCCGATACTTTTCTGATAAACCATCATAAAAGCACTGAACCAGTTGCCATTTGGGTATGGCATGATGTGGACATTTTCTAATCAGTTCTTTTAATCTCTCCCATGTCTCATGAAACATCTCTCCATCTGTCTGAAAAAAACTTGTTATGGCTTTTCTAATTTGATTCGTTTTTCCTATAGAAAATATTTCTTAAGAAACTCTCTCTGAAGATGATCCCAAGTTGAAATTATAACAGTGTCTAATGAATTTAACCAATACTTGGCTCTATCTTTTAGGGAAAAAGGGAATAACTTAAGCCTAAGTGCATCATCAGAGAAATTTTGAATCTTGACAATTGAGCAAATTTTTAAGAATTCATCTAAGTGTTTGTAGGGATCCTCATTTGTAAGTCCATAGAATGATGGTAACATTTGGATAACACTTGACTTAATTTCATATGGACAGCCTCTACTGGAGGCACTTGAATGCAGGGAGAGTAGGTATACCTTGAAGGAGTGAAATACTCTTTTAACTGTCATGGTGGATCATTTTCGTTATTAGGATCCATAATTCTGAGTCTGTTTGCTCTAAAAGTTCTTTCTATCTTAGGATCTAAGGGTATAAGGTTGGGTTGTAACGATCGACGACCAAGCATACACCCTACCAATGACTCTAAAGCAAAAAGTAATTCAGTTTTTTTTATTATTATTATTATAGAAAAGAAAGAAGAAGATTCTAAAGAAAATATCCTAAAAGATTCCTAAAACTAAGAGCAATGAATAATTTAATTAGGGTTTAATAATTCTTAGTAATCAAGTTAACAAAGATTAGACTCTCCTCTAGGTTTACCCTAGATCTAGACAGCTCCTAACTTCCAAGACTGCCTTGGAGCCCTCCAAGTCAAAAATTAGCTGATCAACTAGCCAGTTAAGGGTAAGGTCAGTGGGAGTCCCCCGTCGCTTACTAGGTAAGCGAACAGAACCAATTAAGTAACCACTTTCCTTTCCTTTTCTAGACACCAGTTAAGCAGTCAATCTCGACCCGGTCCAACTCTTTTGGGTGCCTTGTCCTATTGAGCTCGAGTTCCTTAGGGGCTGATGTCTAGTTAATTTTAGAGTTAAAGGTTTGGGTTAATGCAAAATGAAGGATATGGTTTGTGGGCCAAGGAAGGGTGATGAAATCCCCACCTTATCTTGATTAGGGGTTTGTGCCCTTAAAGTTAATTATGAAAATGCTATGCAACAAGCAGATGTCCACCTCTTGAAATTATCAAACAAAATTATTAATTACTTTTTTTAAGATTTTTGTGATTAGGTTTCTAATTTCCTAATAAATTATGAGATGTCAATGGAAAATTTTGAGTTTTACAGAAAATAAATTTACCTAAGTCAATCTAAGCATAGAAATAAAATAATTATTTTTTTATATTTTTTTTTATTTTTATATTTTTATATTTTTTTCCTTAAATTAATTATGTTTTATGGAAGGTGTCTTAGGGTTTTCTTTCAGGTTCTTTAAGGTAAGTTAATTAAAAGAAAATTTGATTAGGTTAAAAGTGGATTTGTGCAAGAAGGAAGTAATAAATTATCTTTTTTTAAGTTAAAAAGAAAATACGAAATTCTAACAATTAAGGTAACAAAAATAATAAAAAAGAGACAATAACTATTCAAAAATTAAAAATAAAAAAAATTAAGAGAAAATTAATCTATTTTTTATAATTTTTTTTTAAATAACGCACTTAAGTCCCACAACGGCGCCAAAATCTGATGCGTGTCGTAGCGCAACGATTAAAACACCTTAATTTCACTAATAGAATAGCGAGAATAAGGAAACTTTAGCGGTTATCTTGAAATAAATTTATAAATTTAAATAAATAGATAATTAGTAGATATGATCCGATCACGGTCCGTCCCTTTTAAGAATAGATCAGTCAAAAATTATTTCCACTTAAATAGAATTTAATAAGAATTAAACATGAATAAAAGTTTTATTTCATAGCATCCAAGAGTGCATATTAAAATTAAAATTAAAGAGTTTTATTTTCTGACATTAAGAAGGCAACAAATTCTTCCTGAACCAAACCAAAGCTGGGCTGAACAAGGCCGAAGATGATTTGAACCAAGCCAGGCTGAATCAAGGCGTAGTCTCTCTGCAGACGCCTCCAAGCCACGAACAGAGCCTTCATGCCATGAGCTTCTTCAAACAGAGCCTCCACGAATGCCTACAGAACCTCCGACGGATGCCTCACGAGCCCATGAACGGCTCCTGGGAACTCATCTGAACTCTCCTCCCTTTCCTCTGCGTAGACAAAGCTCTTTATATCAGACGCGCGGAGAGAGCGCTGACTACTTTCCTTCCACTCCAAGGTTACTTCCGATTTGGCACCCGGACAGATGCGAGAGATTTCAGAGGGATCGTGGCGAGATTACAGACGATTCCTCCTTCCAATTTAGCTTCAAATTTCTTCCTTAATTGTTGTCGGACCGTGAAATCAGAGAAAAGAAGAATCTGGGCTTCCTTATTTAATTCCATTAAATCTGGGATACCTTTGGTAATTTCTGGTGTTGAGGATCTTTTCGGCAGCGAGAAGCTTCTCAGCGGCGATATTTTTGACGAAAAAATCAATCTCTGGCAACCTCTGTGCGTAACAGGCATTCGTTTGAATGAGCCTGGGAAGAAGATGAACTCGGTAGACCATCTACCGAGTTTGCTTAAAGATGCGTGCAAACAAAAAATAAATCCTTGTAAATTTGCAATGTCTAAATTTATACATACTTTAAGAAAAACTGGAGTAACTAAATCACTTTTTTTTCATACCTTCAAAAGTGGTGCGGTTACCATTCAACATTTAATATTTTAGTTGCATGTTTCTCAAATTATCTCCTGTTCCATCTTGCTCTATAACCCAAGACATCATACTCCGTGTGAGATTAATAAAGTCAGCACACAAGCAGAAACCTTGTTTATAGAAGATTTACGATTTAAAACTCCAATATATACAAGCATGAAACAAAATAGTAAAAATATTGTTCTAAATTCACATATACCTGCTTCGATACCATATGTAAAAAATTTTAGTATTACATATGTCAAATTTAGAATGTCAACTACATAATATAAAATTCATTATCATGCCTATTTGTGCCAACTTTAATTTATGCTAGACTTACAACTAATCCTTAAATCAAAGAGAAACACTTATCAAGAATGTCGTAGCTTAGATCTTTCTTTTCTTGCCCTTCCAATGGATGGTGCTCATGATGGAAAAAGCCAATTACAGATATAAGAAGAAAAGGATGAGCACGTCTATTTATAATGAAACACCAACATACCCTCGAAGCATAACTCACTATTAGGTTTTGAGCCTACACAAACTACTAACCACATCCCCCAATAAAAAGTGTATATAATCCAAACTGCACAGGTCAAATATATCAATAGTGAACCATCCTACATATATCATTGGATCAAATTTATCCAATCAATTTTTGTAAACCCAAAATCACTAACAATTAATGTTGATTGTTATTGTATTTGCTAATATTTAGTATTGCATTAGATTCGAAAGCCCTATACTCCCTAAGATTTTTTCTTAAGAAATATGCGGCCATGTTATGTCGCCGACTCAGATACTAGGATCGAGGCATGGCAACTATAAAATCAAAATTAATCCTAAGTTATAAATTCAAAATTAACCACAAGTTTTAGTGAGAGATATTGATGAGTATGATTATGACTTTTTTATTTTAATATGAAAGTCAAATGGTATAAAATAAAAAATATATTATTTAAAATTTCATTCAAATATAATAATTTTAAACAAAATAAAATATATATGTAGTTTTCCAAATGAATGCTAGGCCTAGAAAATATTTTTATATTATTTTTTATTTTTTAAATTAAGCAGTATTTTCCTATATTTTTTATTAATAATCTTTATCATCGATTGTTTCTTCATCACTATCCTTTACAATCCATCATCATTGATGCTATGACCATCATCACTCATATCATCCATTACTATCACCATTATACCTTCATCACTATCCTTTACCACCCACTATCGAATATCCACCAGACCCATCATTCTCCATAACAACCATTATATCTCCCTCCATCACCGACATCTACTACCATCGCCATCATACCTACGCTACTCGCCATCACCTTAATCATCTAACACTATCTTCACCACTGACCACCCACAATTGCCATGACGATGACCACCACCACCTCAATTACCATCAGTATATAACCATTACTTCTATACTTCCATCATCACCATCCTCTTTTACCACTACCACCATCGTATCTTCATATTATAATATCTTTATATACAAAATTATCATCATATATATTAATTTAAACTTTTAAAATTATTTTAATGATAAGTATAAATTTAAGAAATAAATATTGAATTTATTAATATAGTCAGTAAGAAAAAAAATCATCTACATTATTAATTTATAATTTTTATTAAAAATTCATATATATCCTTAAGAATGAGGCAATGTGAGATGAGGATAGAATTGAAAATAAGGATAAAATTTTTTCATTAATTACAGAAATAGAATGGGATGTGAATTATTTTCTTTAATAAGGGCATGAATGAAGATTATAATTTTCAGTCCTACTTTGACCCTTTGCAATGTCTAAATTTATACATACTTTAGGAAAAACCGGAGTAACTAAATCACTTTTCTTTCATACCTTCAAAGTGGTGGCAGTCACGTTCAACATTTAATATTTTAATTGCATGTTTCTCAAATTATCTCCTATTCAATCTTGCTCTATAACCCAAGACATCATACTCCGTGTGAGATTAATAAAGCCAGCACACAAGCAGAAACCTTGTTTATAGAAGATTTAGGATTTAAAACTCCAATATATACAAGCATGAAATAAAATAGTAAAAATATTGTTCTAAATTCACGTATACCTGCTTCGATACCATATGTAAAAAATTTTAGTATTACATATGTTAAATTTAGAATGTCAACTATAATATAAAATTCATTATCATGCCTATTTGTGCCAACTTTAATTTATGCTAGAGTTACAACTAATCCTTAAATCAAAGAAGCACTTATCAAGAATGTTGTAGCTTAGATCTTCTTTTCTTGCCCTTCCAACAGGATGGTGCTCATGATGGAAAAAGCTAATTACAGATATAAGAAGAAAAGGATGAGCAAGTCTATTTATAATGAAACACCAACATACCCTCGCATCATAGCTCACAATTAGGTTTTGAGCCTACACAAACTACTAACCACATCACCCATAAAAAGTGTATATAATCCAAACTGCACAGGTCAAATATATCAATAGTGAACCATCCTACATATATCATTGGATCAAATTTATCCAATCAATTTTGTAAACCCAAAATCACTAACAATTAATGTTGATTGTTATTGTATTTGCTAATATTTAGTATTGCATTAGATTCGAAAGCCCTATATACTCCCTAAATTTTTTTCTTAAGAAATATGCGGCCATGTTATGTCACCGACTCAGATACTAGGATCGAGGCATGGCAACTATAAAATCAAAATTAATCCTATGTTATAAATTCAAAATTAACCACAAGTTTTAGTGAGAGATATTGATGCGTATGATTATGACTTTTTTATTTTAATATGAAAGTCAAATGGTATAAAATAAAAAATATATTATTTATAAATTTCATTCAAATATAATAATTTTAAACAAAAATAAAAATATATATGTAGTTTTCCAAATGAATGCTAGGCCTAGAAAATATTTTATAATATTTTTTATTTTTTAAATTAAGCAATATTTCCTATATTTTTTATTAATAATCTTTATCATCGATTGTTTCCTTCGTCACTATCCTTTACAATCCATCATCCTTAATGCTATGACCATCATCACCTAATACCATCCATTACTATCACCATTATACCTTCATCACTATCCTTTACCCCCACTATCGAATATCCACCAAACCCATCATTCTCCATAACAACCATTATATCTCCTCCATCACCGACATCTACTACCATCGCCATCATACCTACGCTACTCTCATCATACCTCAATCATCTAACACTATCTTCACCACTGACCACCCACAATTGCCATGATGATGACCACCACCACCTCAATTACCATCGGTATTATAACCATTACTGCTATACTTCCATCATCACCATCCTCTTTTACCACTACCACCATCGTATCTTCAATACACTCACTATCTTTCACCATCACCACCGTCATATCTCTACACTCACCTTCATCATCCACCACCATAATCGTCACTATACTTTCACCATCTACTAACCACCATCAAACCTATGTGATGCACCACCACGTCGCCCTCTTCCACCTACCCCATACTTACACCATCTACCGCTACTATTGCCCTTCACCACTTGCCACCACATCTCCATAATTCACTACCTCCCCATCATCACCATCATATCTCTAATATTTACTGCCATCGTTATATATTATTTGTGCATTTTCTACTATTAAGGTTAGTCAAACTATTTTAAATTGGACGATTTAAGGTGAACCGAGTCAAACTGACCTAAAATTGGGATAATTTTACCTCTTAGTTTGCTAAGGGAGGCAAACTACCCCGAACCATATGTATTGACTTTGTACTAGTATATCGAATCAAATTGAATTGCTCGGTTTACCTTGATTCATGATAATTTATGAATTAGGAGCTCCTAGTCGACCTAACCAATTTGCCATTGGTTTGGTATGATACGGCCTATATCAAAACATATAAGCCAAATGTTAAAACAATACCAATTTTTAGTATTGGACCTTATCCACTACCATTGCCATCCTCTTTTATTCTCCACCAACAACCATAATTCTCCATAAATTTTTTATTTTAAATTTAAATTTTTTTTATTTTTGATAAATGAATATGTTTTTTAAAATTTTTTATTAAAAAATATAAATTTTTTCTTTTTTTCTTAAGATAAATTGCACCCAAGAAAATGTATAGTAAAAATATAATGTTACTAAGACCTATCTTTTCTTTGGTATGACCTTGAACGATTGTCGGGATTCCTTTAAATGGACTAACGTTAAAACTCCATCATTGTTGGCAATGCTTCTAGCCCTATGCTCCCCTGTTCGATGAACCAGCGCGGCAAGGAATCCGGATTCATCACCCTCAGTTGTGGTCAGAGCAAGAAATGATGTGATCTCAGACTTCTTGGTCTCATGTTCCCATCCGAAGTCCAAACAAGCAAGAAGTGCTTTCCTCAGAGTTAAAAGAAAAAAAATTGACAATATAAAGGTTGGTATGCATACATGTCATGGTATGCATACAGATCATGGTATGCATTATAAAGAAGATTAACAAATAGAAGGCAAGCTAAGCCAGGAAAAATAAAGACCATCACATGATCAGTCCTTCACTGGTGCATCAAACTTACCCTGTTTTTCCAACAAATTCATGTTGGAAAAAAAGATGCATGCCCTTGGAATACCAACTGGTCCATCTCGTGCATGACCAACACAAGAGTAGCACTGGGTAAATGGCGTACCAAATCTTGAGGATTCCAATCAACAAAGTAGAGGACAACAATGGCATTCTGTCATACAACCAACTTTATCAAAGAGAAGTTAACAAAATTAAAAATTAAAAACTAGAATTTTATCCTATCCATATGTCCCATCAAGTAAGGATGGAAATAGTTGTTCTTACGGATCCGTGGGTGCACGCCAGTATCCTGACTCGGTTGAACTATAAATTCTTGCTTCAGTAAACAAATTGCTTTTAGTACATTATTAAAATGTCAGGATATTGTCTTCTCTGAGTGCTAAAAAGTTTCAGCCAATACTCTATTAGTCACATCATGATCTATGCCATAAAGAAAAATAGCTAGTTGCTCATGTACCATAACATTGCGTGTGCTAGTTACAAGCTACATGAAACAAGCAACTCTTCTAGCTTAAAGAACATAGTGTTTGTCATCCTAAAGTGATCATAACATCTATCTGGATGTCCACTCAAAATATCTGTTATGAGTTCATAACTCAAGAATGGACAGTTCGACATGGCACCTTCCAAATAACTTTACAATATTGCAAATCAATGATGCCATTACTTATCAGTACAGTTATGATGTCCTGCCAAAAATTATCCTCATCTATTAAAAACGCCATAAGAACATGCAAGGAATCCATCTATTACAAAAGGAGAGGAGTTAATGATACAACCATATGCATAACTGTGTGTTGATAGCCAATATTTAAAGACAAAGAATGTTCAAACATACATTGCAATAAAGTAACGACAATCTTCCTATGTACAACAAAATTTGTCAAACATAAATTAACATATCACATAATATGGTTTAACATATATAGAATTCATTTATCATAAAATATCATTCCTTAACTACTACTATAGAGATATATGTTACGGCCAACGATGACCGCCAGATTCAGTTTGATGAGACGAAAGTGCAGATGTGGAACAAATGAATTATTTCGGACTGCCATTAGGAGAAAGGGTACGACCCTAGGAGATGCTATCTCACTGCTTGGCCTGAATAATGGCTGCATGAATAGAATAGATCCACTTGGAGTGGCAGCATGCATGGGAGGAGGCACAAATACATGTGGCCACCTCGATGGACACCTTGCATTGAAGGCATAAAGATATTAGGCACAAAAGCATAACTTTCAGAAGGGACTGCCGCTGAAGGTGGTACACGGTAGAACTCAGCCATTTGTCTATTAAGCCAAGCTTCCAGTAGTGGCCATTCATAATGCATAAAGAACCACCTATTAATCTCATTTTTTAAAGTCTCCCCTACAGCAAGAATACATTCAGGTGTAATTTCAGGAAGACTCTCTAACTTTCACATGCATTCATCAATTAAGTACATCATAGAACGTGCAAGCTAATCTCTCGTAACGATCTTATTAGCAATTTTCAATCTCTTTCTACCTTGATCCACCAAATCTAAAAGGGCATCAGTTGCATCAGTTGTGGGCCTAGTCTTGCGTGCTGTAAGAGTAGTGGAGGTTGGCAATTTTATCTTTCCACTACTAGTGGATAAGCCTGCATCTAAAGAACATTCTGTGGATAGGATCAAGACACTTGTAGTCGGGCTGTTTAGGGATACATCATCAAATAGGTGATCAAAAGGACCGGATGATGAGTTTGAGACTCCACCACGTTGTTGTGATGGTTGCCCGAAGTCGATGTCATCCAAGTTGATCCGATCCACCTCGTCGTCCGAGGTATCATTGTCCGATATACCCTCTAGAATAGCAGATGTATCCCTCCGTCTACCAGTGGCTTTATTCTTTGAAAAAAAATATCTATGTCGTCATATGTAGGAAATGACTTACCCTTAATCCGAGCATACTCCTTGTTAACCTATTAAGAAAATTTTAAAAATAATTATTATAATGTTAGCAAAAGCATGGATCGTATGATACCAACATGAATTGATCACTCACCGAGATGACCTTCTCCCACATATGTTCATCATCACATGTGAAGTTTTAGTACAAGATCCTATCCCAACCGGATCAATTAGCTAAGTTATAATACAAGTTGAAGGTCTTTTCAGTACCTTCAATCGATTCTTGAGGTTCCTATAGTTGAAGGACTTATTTGTTCGTGCGTTGAATATGTTGGTTATCTTCTTCCATGCTTCTTGCGAGAAAGTATCATTATGACAGTTACCTTCGTCATTCTCTTGCCTCATCAAGGCAAGCATTATCATGAGCATCTGTCCAATTAGGTGCTCTAGAACGAGATAATCTTTCCCTTGCATGTACAGGTTGATTATCTTTTTTCAATTTAGTCATCTTATCTTCAGGACCCAAAAAGTTTATCAATTGTCAAAAATGGCAATATTTATTGTTACAATTGGTTGACAAATGAAGCACACATAAATAATAACAAAGACATGTTACAAAACAAGAAAATCATTACATTTATATGTGTATGCACCAATACGTGTACTTGCAATTAAAGTAATCCAATCTCAAATCAACAAAGTCACATTGATGACGTTATACCACACACATTTAGACTTCTTTATGTGTTGAAAGACCACTAAAAAGTTATAATGAAGTGAAAAAGTTAAAAGATTGCTCACGTTATAATTCTGTGCCGAAAGAATTATAAAAAGTGCTTGTTACATGTTCATTCCCTCATAATTGAGTATTACCTTAGGAAACCAGGTTGCTGCCCCCGATGAAAATTCAAATAGATCAAGATTCTCATGCCCATATTTCCTAACCCCAAAACTCACTAACTAGAAAGACTGACACATAGTTTACCAAAGAACACTATTAACTTAAAATAGGGCATATCGAAGCACGAGACTCCCACCATTGCAAGATTTTGTCCTTTGGAGACCTACATCATGAAACAGCAACCTTACCATTCTAACAAGGCCCACCATCTAACAGTGTTAACATAGAATTTAGAATTACTTTGCTTTCTTGAGAAGGACATACATATGCTGCTGTTTCAAAAGAATCATCTTACCATGAACAGTTCCTTTGTCTCCAATTCAACTTTCTAACCCAAAAAATAAGAGGCAATACCAATCAATACACTTAAATTTGATCCATCTCAAGAGAATTTACATATTAATGCGCGTATGCGTGTGTAGAAAGAGATTAAAACTCCAAACGCATCAAGCGAATTATTTTTCCAACAAATAATGGAAAATTTAGGCCATCGAAGGAGATGAAATCTCATACCGTTTAAAACCTATAATCTTAAAAAAAATCCATCCATGAATCTTCTTTTTTTACAAACACGAAGATGAAACTCATTGCTAAAATCTTATACAATTGAATTAAAACGAATATAGAAGTCCACAACAACAAATAAAGGCACACGAGATCCAAAATAAAAACGTAAATCAAAATCCAAGCTTTCCCCACAAAAACACCGTTTCAGGTTTGAAGAAAGCAATATATTATCAAAACTTAAGTCATGCTATTAACCAACATAACAATCGAGAATACTGAAAGAAAGCGAACAAAATCGTAGCACAAATTGTGAGTGATTGCAGCTAGAGGGCTTACCTTTATCCCGAACTCTCTGATGCTTCAACGGTAATGGCAAGGACTCATTTGTCTCCTCTTCCCTCTTCGATGGCATGTACTCGGGTCGCCGCCTCAATTGTCGCTCCTCAAACCCTAGATCTCCGATGGCAGGTACTCGGAGAGCCGCAGAAATCTTCACTCCTCAAACCCTATCTCCGAACTGGCTGCAGGTAGTCGGGTCTCATGATTCGTCTTCCCTTTTTTTATTTCCACTGATACCCATCGAATAAGGCAAAGCGCGAATACGCCTATTCTATAGGGTCCCAAGGAATAGAAAACGAAAATACGAGAATTGAGGAGAATACGAATTCCTGTGGAACCCATTCGCTTTTTTACACCTATGGGGAAATAACATGGAATAAGCCCTTATTCAGACAGGAATAGGGCATCCAAACACAGCCTTAATAATCATTTTAAAATTACCTCAGTATTCTTAAATACCTAAAAATCTTATTCATGTGATAAGATGATAGGTGATCTTAATCTTGAGATGATTTTATCCATAATAATTAAAGATCATCGTGTTTAATGAGATATATTATAATAATCAAGAATTATCGATAATCTATTATTACTATGTTTGGTATACTATAAAAATTCAAAATTACTAACCCCCATTATATTTATATTATATTACTTTTACATATATAATATCATATCACATAATATATTATATAATATATTATTATATATAATATAATTTAGTACAACATATTACATGGATAAATTATAATATAATATAATAATAATATCATATAGTATATCTTAAATAAAAGTTTATTAATATAATATAATTCAATATTATTATATTAATATTATATAATTCAATACTATTATATTAATATAATATAATATAATATATTAATATAATATATTAATTTTAGATATCATATTACATATAAATTATTATATAATATATTATTATAATAAAATGTATTTTGATATATAAATTTTAGTCTGAGATCACTAAAGGAGTGAGGACGCTGATAGAAACACTCTCTTGGGGTGCTAATTTATAATTATCGCCACGTAAGATTATCTCAATCAAATGTTATAATCATATCACCATGTCATAGATCAACAGTGATCCTAAATGGATTATCCCATGCCTTAAGCTTAGGCTAAAATCAAGATACATTCATTGTGTTTCGACAATCCTCCATTTAAAAGATTAAAAATCATTCACTATTAAAAATTGCATTGGACTAGTATGCAATTCATGTGATAAATGCAATACATTTTTTCTCTTTCTTTTCAAATATAATTCCTCAAATTTCAAACTATTCACCAAGATGAAGAGATATAACAAAAAGGTCCTGATGCATTAGCACCATGCGGACATTATCGACCTTATCCTTAGATAAGAGTATCCCTTGGATGATCTAACATTTACTTTTGTACTGTTTTACTTTTCTGAAATTCCTTTTAGGTTGCTTTTGATGCATCGCCAGAAAATCCTAAATGGTAATATAGATTGCTTACAAGATAAATTATCACTAAATAGATTGCCAGTAATTTGATTACTGTATTTAGTATGCACATGTAATATTACAGTAATAATATTAATTACTGTGTTTGATATGATAAACAAATTATCCAGTAATATAACATCAAATTTTTAGAATGCCCCTAAATCAAATCTATTAAAATTTATATACTATTATCACTAAAAAATGATACAATCAACTCAACTTTTATTGATGAAGTGTTTTTCGCATAAGACATGTATTTTGGAACATCCCATATTGAATATGGATAAAAGCAACATTATAGAGACAAATATCAGAATTTTTAGTTCAATAAGTCCCATGAAACCAACTCTTCAAAATGATGATTTTCAAATAATCATGTTACCTTAATATAAAGAACATGATTCAAAAAAATGTCAATGCTTGGATAAGATATATATTTAGATCACTATTTCACTAGAAACCAAAAACAATGAAAATATCATACTACATAATATAAAACATATATCAAGATTATCAGAAAATGATTCAAATTACCTTCTTCTACTCTAGTATCTTGTTTAAACACCTTAACCAATACGTGTTATCCCATCCATAAGGGACTACCACATGGATCGAAGGAATCCACTTAAAAATCCCAAGTTTTCCTTCCTTCTGTTCACAGGCTTCTGGCTGCTCACTGAGGTAAGCAATAAGACACTCCATGGCTGCTCCGAACTCCTCCAACATACTCTCCAACAGCTCCTTCTCCGCTTCCAGGCTCTTCTTACTATCTCCCCAAAGGTGGCCATCTGTTTCAGTTTCATAAGCATCCGCGAGACTTCTCTGACACGACACGAGACGAGAAGGTCGCCGATGTATGACAAGGAGAAGCCTTCTTGAATGAGAGGGGAGCAGACAAGGACGACGACGAAGCAAGGCCGACGCTCCGGCGACTCTGACCAGCGCCTCGGGTAGGGGTTGGGGTTTATGAGAGAAAGCCGGCCCTTCTTATAAAAAAGCGGCCTCTCCGAGGAAATGGCGGCCGTCCCGAGCGCCAAATCAGGGTAGGCGCCCCTCCATGTCAGGCCGATTGGGCGTGGCGGAAAAGGGGTTGGTTTTATTTTCGCGAAACAGGAATGGCAGGGCTAGTTTTATTTAAAACAAATTTATTAGATTACAATATTTTTAATATTATAAATAACTATTTCATAAGAAATAATACAGATTATTATTAAAAAATATATTATTATTTAAAATATATATCAAACATAATTATTTTATAAGTTTAATTTAAATTATTAATAATTTAAATAGATTATCGGATATCAAACAAGCAGGCAATCAAATCAAAATCTATGTATATTCATGCGGATCTTCCCGTGGTGTAAGCTTGATATTTTGTTGTCTCGCCTCCGTTGGTTTTTTAAGGTGTTGAATTTGTCCTGACGGTTTAAAAATCATGACTCGATTTTTCAAGGATGTTATGAGAGATGGAGGATTATCAATATTCTAGCTTCCTCTTTTTTTCTTTTCTTTTTTTTTTCATAGACAGTACGATTATAAGATTTTGGAAACATTTAAGTAGATCCCTCCCTACCATCAAAATAATAGATGATTTTATGCAAGAATTTTACCTCTTCACAAAAATCTTATGAATTTTTGTTTTCATTAGCTTATGGGATAGCTTCTGAATAGCTTCGTTCTATGTATGCGGACAACTTTTCAAAATGCTAGGTTTTAAAAATGGCAGCACATCAACCTTCCACTTATTGTGTTCTTTTCAGCAACAATTGACAAGAGAGGCATCGCTGTTAAACCTGCTGTTAACATTTGATGATAGAAACTCAGGTTACCGGCTGCGTTGTATGATGATACCATGAAATTGGTAATAACACAGTTTAGCTTTAGTTGAACCGAATGTTAAAATACGATAGCATCAAAGATTCTTGATTAAAGATTACATCAGAAGCATCAAGAAGCACATGCAGAACGCTCCAAAATCAAGATTCTAGCCAAAAGATGTGTGATTTTGGCTTATGAAGTCTTGAATCAAAGTCAGGTAGATATTTATAGTATATCATTGTGAAAGTTTACGTAAAAAGAAAATATTTTATTAAGTAAACCACTTTCATTAACAATGAGGCACTTTAACTCTTTCTCCCGCTTGGTCTTTAGGGGTAATGATTAGGGAACAATACTTATAAAATCATGAGCTTAAACCACACTACAAGAAAAACGGTTCGCTGCAATAAGTCATCAATTCATCGTAATAATTTATTACAATAAAAAAATTTTCTACAATAATTTAAAATAATATTATAATAATTTAATATAATATTTATACTGTATCAATGCTTATTGTAATAGATTCATATCTATGACAATAATTTAATATAATATTAAATCAACAATATTAAAAATAATTTTTTACTTTAATTTAAATAAATAATTTCATTTATTTCAATAAAATCATCATATACAATGTTTTTAAAATACATGCCACTTAGGATAAAGATAGAGCAGAGTAATTTGAATATCGACTTGCTCCTAAATAGAGGAGAGTGGAGGAAGCAGATTTATGTAGCTAACCTCATATAGTTAAATAAAGGCTTAGATGAGTTGAGTATATGTCACTAAGGGCACTATAAAGGAAATAGGATCCGCTGGAAACTACTAGGAGCAAATCCAGGAGCTAACTGTCATAGGTAAGTAGTGATCTCATTAGTATTCGTCAGTAAATTTTTCATGATCTTCTGCTGTCGAGTGCTCCTGTACTAATTTAGTTGTTTCTTTAATTGTAAGTTATCACAAGATGAAGAACTACGTCTAATCCTCGATGTACCCTTCAGTAGTGGACCACATCCCTTTTTATACCTAGATCTAAAACCTAAAACCTCTTTAAAAGCAGCATCCTCATTGATTGGTTCTCCTATAGAGCCCTGTGAAGAAAGTTGCTCTACTAAATGTACCTACAATTAAAAAACAAATTCAACATGTTTAGTATAAATATTACATTCAAGAATATTGTATTTTAAATTGATAAAACTTGCATGGGTTTCTACAGCTTTTCATTTATCCATGGATTTTTCTTTTTGTCAAAATGAAAAGTATCTCATAGCTGAAGTCTTAGATGGCTCATCTTTATCTTTCTGAAAAAAAAAAAAACAATAATAGTTTAAGATAATAAATAATATGAAAAAAAGGATAATCATAATATGAAACTTTTATGATACTAAAGACTCACTACAGAAAAAATAACTTGTTATGACGAATTAATTCACCGTAATACATACAAAAGTCACCGTAATAAATTATTACGATGATAAAAAATTCATCGTAATACGTTCCCAAATCGTCGTAATAAATTGTTGCCGTAATAACTTGTACATATTACGACGAAATTGTTTTCGCCGTAATAACTTATAACCTATTACGGTAAAATATTTTCGCCATAATAGACAACTATAACGGCAAAAATAATTCATTGTAATAAAATTTTATTTTTAATTTTGTTTATTTTGCATCTGTTACGATAATTTAATATAATATTAAAGCAACGATATTAGAAATAATTTTCTGCTTCAAAATTTTCACAAAAAAATTAATAAAAATTTTTGTTCATTTCAATAAAATCATCATATACAATGTTTTTGAAAATACATAATTAAAAAAAATACATATACTATAAAGAAAATAAGGTATGCTGGGATCTACAAAAGAAAATCCAAGCACTAGCTGTCGCATGTAAGTAGTGAGCTCATCAGTCGTCGCCTATAGATCTTCGATGGTCTTCTGTTGCTGAGTGATGAGCTCTAAGCACTCATATAACTCATCCTTTAATTATGAGTTTTCAGAAGATGAAGAACTACCTCTAGCACTCGATGTACCCTTCGGTAGTGGACCACATTCCCTTTTATAACCAGATCTAAAGCCTAAAACCTCCTCAAAAGCGGCATCCTTATTGATTGGTTCTACTAAAGAGTCCTGTGAGGAAAGTCGCTCTACTAAGTACTAACTGTGCCTGCAATGAAAAGAAAACAAATTCAACATGTTTAGTATAAAATATTACATTCAAGAATATTGTATTTTTAATTGATAACTTATATGGGTATCTTCAGCTCTTTTATTTATCCATTGATTCTTCTTTTTGTCAAAATGAAGAGTATTCCAAAGATGAAGTCTTGATGGCTCCTTTTCCATAACAGGATTTCTTTGAAAAGAAACAATAATAGTTTAAGATAACAAATTTCATCAAAAAAAAAGGATAACCATAGTGCTCTAATCAGTTCTTCTAGATCTAACTATGAGGTTTCAGGATATATGCTCTTCACTTTATGAAAATATTAAGCAATAGTTATCATACCCTGTGTAGCGTTGGCTAACTCATTCTCAACTACCTAAAGTCTTGCCATATCCACTACAACAAATATACTGTGCACCAACGCTAAATATATCATTTACCGACGCCTTATAGCATCGGCAAATAAATTCACGACGCTTTTACACGCGTCGGGTAGCTTGGAGTGGAGACGAAATATTCCGACGCTTTTTAAAAGCGTCAGGAACAGTTGTTTCATGCCAACGCTTTAAAGCGTCGGTAAAATTTTCTATTAACGACGCTTTAAAGCATTGGAAATCGATAATATTCCCAACGCTTTAAAGCGTTGGAGTTTTACTGACGCTTTAAAGCGTCGGGTTATTTTTGTCTTGCCGACGCTTTTAAAAGCGTCGGGAAAACTACGTTGAACGCTTCCGACGCTTTAAAGCATCGACAAAATGTAACATTTTTTTAAATAAAAAAACTAAAAAAAATTTATTAAACCTGCAATTAATTAAGATCAAATTTTAAATTAAACCAGGCAATGCAATCATAACAAACAAAATCACAAATCACATTATACACATTCTTCACGTCCAAAATAAAAGTTCAAATATAAATTTTATTACATCAAGTTCAAATATAAATTTCATTACAATTTAAAGTTTCACAAAATTTAAAAATACATGAGATAAAAGATATAAATAAAAATAGCCGAGGTCAATGATCTGCAGGAGGAAGGTCGTCACCCTGTCCGCGAGGATCTGATGCTCCAGAAGCCTATAAGAAAAGGTAAAAATATTTAATTTACAAGACTATATATGAATATTAAACAAATAGTTAATTTAATATAAAATATATATTGAATAATATATGTATTACCTGATGAGGAACAACCGTTTGAATGAGAGATGTAAGCCGCTCAATGTGATCTCTCATGGAATCAATCAATGCTCTATCGGCTGCACTCCTCCGATGCATCTCCTCCATCGCAACGGCACTAGACCGTTACATCTCCTCCATCGCAATAGCATTCGACCGCTGCATCTCCTCTAACGCTACAGCACTCGACCGCTGCATCTCCTCAACCGCATGCTCAAGTCTGCGAACACGTGTATCATGAACAGCATCTGCAGCATCACGCGTAAGTCTACTCACATCAGATAACTGAGTGGGGGTAACTCCAACTCCATAACCCCTCACTCGACCATATCGCTCTGGCCCCATCAACTCTGTAAACACCTCGGCCTCGATGCGACTACTCTGCGTAGATGCTGTAGAGTCATCGACACGCTCAGCAACAAGAGATGCAGCTCTTTCCTGTATTAATTTAGAAAAATTAGTTAGATCTTACTGAATAAAATAATCAAATTAAAGTTATTGTACGAAATAATTTGTAATAAATTACATATAAATCCCTCGACTCATCCCGGACAAAAGTGCCATCATGGTGAGTATGAGTCATCCGGTAAAACTCCACCACACCGGGTTCCCTCTCATGCTCATTCATCTACAAAAAAAATATATATATACAATTTATAAATATTTGAACCAATTTATAAATAAATTATACAATTCATTTTGATTTGTAAAGAGGGACTATAATTATTCAATGAGAGTTTCAACGATAGTTTCAACATAATAAGTAATTATTCAATTGTTTCAACTAGAGTTTCAACGAGAGTTTCAACATAATTCTAAATTATCGATTATGTTTCAATGATAGTTTCAATGGGAGTTTCAATGATAGTTTCAACCTTATAAGTAATTATTCAATTGTTTCAACGAAAGTTTCAACATAATTCTAAATTATCAATTATGTTTCAATGATAGTTTCAATGAGAGTTTCAACGATAGTTTCAACATTATAAGTAATTATTATGTTGTTTCAACGAGAGTTTCAACATAATTCTAAATTTTTAATTATGTTTCAATGATAGTTTCAATGAGAGTTTCAACGATATTCAGGAAATATTCCCTCTTATTCTCTATTTCAAACACTACCTTAGTTTTTTTGGCTTGTCAATTCGAAGTGGTTAGGTAATATGTTATATCTATGAGTAGGGTTGTGACTTTAGCTTATTAGGCATATAATAGCATCAAATAATCTAGTACCTGTCTTGCTATTAGTAAACATGTAGTACCTGAGTTTGATGGATGTGCATCAATTGCAGAATTTATAACTTGATAGCAAGATATTGCTGATACAATGAATTTTAAATTACTCTACTCAGGTTACCTGCCAGGAAGGTTGTATGATTTAAATGTATCAAAATATGGGAACCAAGATGAGCTGAAGTCACTCATCAGTGCATTCCATGGCATATTCACTCATCAGTGCATTCATTGTCACCTTCATTATTATCTTTCGATGCTAACACCTTATCCAGTTGCATATAACAAAAAGAACTTGCAGTTAGGTTGACAAGTTTAACTTAGAAGAACAGAGAAACAAAAGGTTCTGACCTCAAGCTCATTTTCAATGATGTCTACATCAGCAGAATTGATCTCTTTCTCCCTGATAGCAGGTTGAATTACCAGTTTGAAAACTCATGGCATACGAAGCAGAATATTTTTCATAAAATCAATTAATTACATCTTAAGAATCTTGAAAATTATGCGAATAAACATAAGACCACTTCTCCTGATGAAAAATTTGTAATTTTCAACAGATGGGTTCAAATGTACCAACCTATCTTTTATATCCATATCCATTTGATGTATATAACCTATAAATGGTGCCACTTCATCTCCAAAATTTTGGTTGCTGTGGACGAACAAGATTTTAAATTTCAACTGGCAAATTATCCAGTAGGGAAATGCCGGATGCATAATGTTTTTCATACATAACATCAAAATGTGGTCGGTTGATGCAAGATCACACCTGATTTGGATTGACATGCTAGTTTGTTGATGTCCATTTCTCATATTTTTAAACAAATATTCTACTCCATGCAAAGAATCGAATCCACCCGAATGGTGCCTTTTCTTGCATCTAAGTTGACTGTTCTCTATCATGCCCTTACTTAAGCCAAATTGTGACAAATATCTCAGAATTTTAATATTCCTCTAATAGACCAGCCTAAAAATTATCAGTAAGCCTCATAAGAAATTGGATTGCTTGGACTCAGCTTCAAAACATGGTGCAGTGTGCATAAACACTTACAGTTAAAATGACAGCCTAGAACGGAACTAATAAATCTCTCACTAATTCAGACAGTCCTAAACGTTAGCAATGGCTATACTTCTTAGGTTTAAGCAACCTCCTCAAAACATGCACCAGATTTCTTCAGAAGTTGACAAACTAACTACAGATCATGTACAGGGGAAGTTTGAGATAGTAGTACACTCAAAAGTATACTTCAAATACAAAGATACGTTTACAAATATACATCTTGCCAAGAATTCATGAATCACAATCCTCATTATCAACCTTGCTTTTAGATACAGGTAGAATACACAATCAATTGTTGCTTCAGAAGGCCAAGCTTTAGGAGAACTGGAAATGACACTTAAACTCCAAAAGCAACCCCCAAGAAAGGGTACAGGAAATGTTTGAGATAGCAGTACACTCCAATGTATACTTCAAATATGAAGATATGTATGGAAATATAGTTCTTGCCAAGAATTCAGGAATCACATTCACATTATTAACCTTGATTTTGATACAAATAGAATACACATATCCATTTGTTGGATCAGATAGCCTAGTTTTGAAGAACAGGAATCACACTTGAACTACAAAAAGAACCCAAGCCCTTTAAAATGACAATAAGAGTGAAATCGTAACAAAATGGTCCAAATAACATGGGAACTGGTATATACTGTTATTTGATATATAGACTACGATAGAACTTTGTAAAGAGAACACAATGGTATACACAAGGATGTTTTGAGCTTGCGAAAGTATGCTGCCAAGGTTTTGATGTTGATTGACAATCAATTGTACATAAAACAGAGAGCTGTCAGCAATCTGAGTAGATCTGGAGAGAATAAATTTATTGAAATGTGAATCCTGAAGTCATCAAAATTGGTGATATTTCTATTATGTTTATATACATGTAGCTCCAGTTCTCTAATATGTTAGGCATACCCATGACCCACCATAGGATAATGGTGCCTGCCATAGCAGTTGCACTTCAGGGCAGGTGATATTTCAAATTTGCTTTCTTCGTCAAATGGATTTACTACTTTCAGCCATGCTTTCTCCATTTTCTTGTCCACCATCCTGACCAGGCAACACAAATTTGTGGTCCTGCCTAACTGAGAATGTTTCTATCCTTCACTCACAGTGTTTCTGTATGTAACCTTTAATATTACGGTGTCTTACCATATCAAACCAAGTTCTCTTATTCATCTCAACACCCACATTTGTGCAATGTTCAACTTATATAAAGCATTGGCTTCATGGTAGTTAGGATGCTCATTATAGACCTTTGAAATTCCCACTGAAATTTCATTGGCTTGTAACTGCTACATGATGAAAGAAAATACCAAGGAACTTCTTGTAATTACTCCAGATGCTATGAACATAATTAGTTTAAGTATTTATGACATATAAATGAACATAATTAGTTTAAAATTTATAGTTTAAGAAACATACGAATTGTTGCCTGATTCGCGCATAACTCTTGGATCCCGATGTATGGGGAACAGACAGAGATGCTCGTGCAGCTTTACCAATATTAGAATATATCTGCAAAATTAAATAAATATTTTAATAGTGTCTTAAAAGATTAAATAACAAGAATATTAAGTAACAAGATACCTGTCCCTTCTCGGAGAACCAATAATGAACCAACTCCATCCACTGATGAGGGGGTACCTCAGGAGGACAAGTACCAACTACCTGCTCCTCGGTCATACCCGGCAGCTTGTACTTCGTCTTCAAATATGACTTATATTCTTTCCATTTCCGGTTGAGAGACTTCAGTACAAACTCATTAGCGGATGGAGGAAGTGCAAACTTGCCCTGCAAAAGATAAAATATTTCAACTGTTCAAATATAAAACATGTCATAATATACATAATGTTTAATGTTTAGATTCTTTTGTTTACCTGCACAACTCGTAGAATCTCAACTTTATATGACGGAAGCATATCATTCCATTTTGCATAACTCAATGGACAAAGCTGATGCCTCCGTGCAACACTCCCTAAAAAGGAACTCAATAAGCTAGAGGCTTTTTTAATTGGCTGCCCCAGCCGATTGCACTCAATTACGATCTTATCACCATCACGCATCTGCCATACATCTCGTACTCCCATGGCCCCGCGTCTGCATGTAATCCTACCAGATCCGTCTGCATAAAAATAGATATAGGTAAATTATAGTAAGAAGCGTAAAGAAATTTTATAGAATCAAATAAAAAAATTACCTTGAATATGAAGCTCATCGTCTCTTACGCCGACAACAGGATCATGATGCCCCGAGGATGACGGACCTGCAGTAGACTGATATGCCTCTGGAATAGATGCAGCATCCGGTAATGACGAAGGACCAGATCCTGCTGTGCTGAAGTAGAGGGGTCGGCCTCTGTCCGTGAGCTATGCATAATGTCACCTATCATTTACATCAGAGTCAAAGTTAGTAAAAAATAAATATAACTTTAAAGACTTAATTATTACAAAATTCAATACATTGCAAAATTTAGTACCAATCAGAATCAAGCATTATCATTTGTTGCAAAATCTGTCCTAACCAAGGATACCGTAGCATGTACGTCATCAACCGGCACAAAATTGAATGGCATGGAATGCGTATAAGTGTCATCATCTTCATCCTCTTCTAGCTGCTTTCCCATATCATATAAGTCCCTAGGTTTTGTTTTAATAACAATAGCCCAATCTTTATCTTTTGCATCTTGTATAAAAAATACTTGACGAGCTTGAGAAGAAAAAATGAATGGATCATCCTTCAATAAGACACCAGTATGTATCAACCTTGTAAAATTTACAAGTGTAAATCCATTTGTATCTTTTTTCAAACCCCTTGATGAGTTTATATCTACCCAATCACATCTAAATAATATAACTTTAAAGACTCCATAGTAATCCAACTCATAGATATCATTTAGTGCACCATAATAAGTTTTTCCATCTGCTTCCACCATAACACCGCTATTTTGTGTTTTCCTAAATTTCTCACGATCTTTAGTATGGAATTTAAAACCGTTGATTATGAAACCACTATATCTATTGACAACTTTGTTAGGTCCTCGAGCCAGGGCTATTAATTCAGCTGACAAATTTTTCTCCATCATCGTTGATACCTAAGAAATAATAAGGAATGTTAATAGGTTATTTGATGTTAAATCAACCAATATATTCTCGAAGTATATGTCAAACCTGTTTTGAAAGCCATGTAGGAAATAACTCGACTAACCATCGCTGCTCAATCCTTGGATTAGGTCGAGTGCTATGGTTAGCTTGCCGTTGAGACAATAAAAATTCGCTGCATAAAACGTATTTTGTTCATTTAGAGCAAAAAAAAAAAATATGATATCTTACTCTTGAAATGCAATAAATCATACTAACCTACGATACTCATATATCATTTCACTATGGAGTAACACATAACGATGTGCTTGTGCCATTGATTTATGATCCAATACAATAGTTTCAGTTTTTCCCATTACTCTACCTGCAGTTGAGAACTTATACAATTCTGCATTATCAACAAAATCACCATACCGTTGAGGTCTATTAAACACGGTCTCTACACCTTGAAGATATCTTGAACAAAATGTCAAACACTCTTCAGCAATATATCCTTCCGCAATTGAACCCTCTGGATAGGCTTTGTTTCGTACATAATCTTTCAATCGCATAAGGTACCTACAAGATAAATAAATTTCTAAACATAGCATAATGATGATGCTACTTTTGGTAGAAATTATGGTATACCGGTCATTAGGATAAATCAGACTATAGCATACCTCTCAATAGGATACATCCATCTATAATGTACCGGTCCGCCAAGCTTGACTTCCGAAGCCAAGTGAATGAGTAGATGTACCATAATAGTAAAAAATCCAGGAGGAAAAATCTTTTCCATCATACAAAGTGTAATGGTCACATCAGACTCCAACTGATCAATCTCTTCAGGATCAATAACTTTTGAACATAATGCCTTAAAGAATGATGATAGCCGAATTATAACTGCAAGAACTTGTTTAGGCACTGATGATCTTGCCGCTATTGGTAAGATATCTTGCATCAATATGTGACCATCATGACTTTTGAGATTAGAAATTTTCATATCTTTAAGATGCACACACCTTGAAATGTTTGATGCATATCCATCAGGTACTTTAATATTTTTCAATACTGTAAGAAAATTATTTTTTTCTTGAGGAGACATTGTATAAGATGCAGGAGGCAAATAAATTCTATCATTAGCAAGCATTATAGGATGAAGCTCCGGTCGGATACCCAATTCCTTTAAATCCAATCGTGCCTTCATGTTATCTTTGGTCTTTCCATCAAGATTCAACAATGTTCCAAGCAGATTATCACAAACATTCTTCTCTATGTGCATGACATCAAGATTATGTCGAATCAGATTATGTTCCCAATAAGGTAAGTCAAAAAAGATACTTCTTTTCTTCCATATATGTTTGATAGGCTGCTTTGTGGATGGTATCTGTACATCTTCCTCATTTTCTTTTTCAAAAAATTATCTGGATCTTCAAATATCTGTGCATTCATACTACCAATTGTCACTTCTTCTTGATCATTCCTTCCTCTTTTTTGAGAAGACTTTGAGAATTTACCATATTTGTAACTGATGGAATCAATTTGCATACGAACATTAGTTCCAGACGGTGGAATAGGTGCATATCCCAACTCTATGGTACCATCAAATAAATCTTTCTGAAAACGAAACGGATGATTTGGTTCTAACCATCGGCGATGTCCCATATAACAAAATTTTCCTTCATGTTTTAACCAATTTGAATGTGTCGAATCTGCACAACAAGGACATGCAACCCTTCCTTTTGTACTCCAGCCAGATAAATTGGCATATGCTGGAAAATCATTAATAGTCCACAACAGAGCTGCCCGTAGTTTAAATGTTTCACCATTTGAAGCATCAATTGCATCGACACCTTCCCATAACTGTTTCAATTCCTCTATTAAAGGCTGTAGAAAAATATCTATATCATTTCCTGGACCCTTATCACCTGGAATAACCATTGACAAGATAAGTGATGATTGCTTCATGCACAACCATGGTGGTAAATTGTATGGTATTAGAACAACTGGCCAAGTGCTATATGTAGAATTTAGAGTACGAAAAGGATTGAAGCCATCTGAAGCTAAACCCAAACGAACATTACGAATATCAGAGGCAAAATCAGAATGCCTAACATCAAAAGCTTTCCATGCTAAACTATCTGCTGGATGTATCAACATTTCATCCTTTGTACGCCCTTCATCATGCCATCTCATTAATGAAGCTGTTTTCGATGATGAATATAGCCTTTTCAATCGAGGAATAAGAGGAAAGCAACGCAGTACCTTCGCTGGTTTTTTTGTTTTGTTCGTTACATCATCCTCATCCTCTCCACATCTCCATCGTGAAGATCCACATACATTGCATAACTCTCGATCAGCATTTCCACCATGATATAACATACAGTCTTTTGGACAACTATGGATCTTTTGATATCCAAGATCTAATTTGTTGACAACTTTCTTTGCTTCATAATAAGAGGATGGTAAATCAATGCCTTCTGAAATGCATCCTTTAGTAATTTAAGCATGGTAAAACTCTTTCCTGACCATCCATTCATATATTTTATATGGAATAAATGTATAAGAAAAGAGATCTTAGAAAATTTCAAACAACCCGGATATAATTGTTCATCAACGAATGTTTGTTCCATAGATGTAGAACCATCACATATTCCATCTGTTTCATGTATATTAGTTGATCCCACAAAGTTTTGAACACCATGTCGAAAAGCATCTCTGATTAAACCTGTCATATCATCTCCTACAAGGTTATCTTGCATATTACCAGATCCAAGATCAGACGAGGAGGGTTGATTACTTGATAATGGCAACGTACATTCTCCATGGAAAACCCATACTGTATAACCTCTTGAAAAACCATTCCATATCAAATGTTCTTCAACGGTTTATGGATCTAAGTAAGAATTGTTAACACATCGCCGACACGGACATGAAATCTTTCCATTCAAACTACCTTTATCCATACCAAATTTAATGAACTCACGAACTCCATCTAATATTCTGTTGTATTTCTCGGTTTAGTTATCCAACTTTTATCCATTGTAGGATAAATGATCGATAAATAATCAACTTTTATCCAATATCCTGCACATATTTTACCAACATAAGTATGATATAGCCCCAAAAATGCACATTCATGGTGAAAGAAGTAAAACTTTTGAAAAAAGTAAAGCACATGAAAAAGTAGATTACACTAACTAAACTACGATTTATATTTAGTTTAGTTTATTTTTTTTTTTAGCTATCCAATACAGGACTAAAATTTTGAATTACTAAACTAATATTCAAAAATAAGCATTTAATTATTTTTATCACGTGTGCTCAACAGAAGAAAACTAATTGATGTTCAACCATGGCCAGAAAGGTCAGTTTATAATCTGGCAACGTCCAGTGTGGTAGATAGTGTCAACAATCAACAGGTTAGGCACTTGAGTAAAAAAGCTAAGTCATGGTCAATTGAGTCAAACATTGCTAACCTAGCTTAATCACATGCCACAATCAGTTGGAGCAAACAATTAAAAAAAACTATAAAATTAGCAAAACATGCATGCTTTCAAAAACAGAAGTACAGTACACAACCTCATCAACTGCTAACAGGGTCCATAAGACCATTTTCGCATACCTCCCACCAAACCAAATTTTTTTTTTTTATGGCGCACATCCAACTAACAAAAGAAGATCATTAACAGTCAATGCAACCAAATTACAATGGTGCAACCAGAGTCACCAATAATTCCAGTTTCATGTAACTCAGCATTTTCAATGATGGACTAGTGCAATAGGATTGGAAAATGTATGCTTTTGCAACACCATACTTTGATAAACTGATGTGCAAGTTTTGAAAAGAATGGAGAGAGAATTTTAGCAACATGATTATCCAGAATCAAGTCACCACTGTGAACAGATATACCAGCAACATAGAGAAACAATGATAAGCAAATAATCATACCAGTCAATTGGAAATATAAAGGTATCTGGTACCATTAAATGCATTGATTTCCCAGATTCATTAGCAATCTTAAAGAAAATCATATTACCTGCAATTGCCCAGAATCTTTTTATTTATTAAACAAAACAGAAAACTGACCCACAATAATATGCAGAAAGCAAAGCTATTGCAAAAGCGAACAGCTGATTACCACAACACAACCTAAATGCGGGTTGTTCCAGTACACCAAACTATAAATTGTTCATGAACTAAAGCCTAACAAAGTTCGATCAGCAAAAGTGAAAAACATATGAAGTGACTAACAAAGCTGCAAGGTGAAAAACACTATACAAGGTAGGCAAAACTTGTTTCATTCTTCAAGCTGCCAGAAGTCAGCTATACCTATGGTCGAATCAATCTTATTGACCCTAAAACCACACCAATCACATAACAGGCATCCATTACTAGACACCAGGATTGAAACATGGTAGACCCGCCCAAGGCCTTCCCAAACCCATTAAAAAAAAAAAAAAAAAAGGGGAAGAAGAAATCTGTCCCACCCAGGGACATCACTAACTAACGCAAGGTCGCTCCTGATTGAAATAACAAAACGAAAAATATAGGAAGGCCACATAGACCATCCACAGCATCACTGAATCCCCAAATCTCACAAACGTGTTCCGTTGAGCAATGAATCCCCAAATCTCACGATTAATTTAATCCAAACAGAATGAAACATACCTAGAGAAGGAGAGGCAGTCTCAGAGTCTCGGATCTTCCTTTCAATCTCCGGTCCACAGAGGAGGAGGCAGAGAGGCAGCTAGGGCATCCAAGAGGAAGATCACGCGCGGCGGGAGCTAGGGCATCACAGAACGCACGGGGGAAGCTCGGTTGCAAATATATATATCGATATATGACGACGCTTTTAAGCATCGTCGTATGCCGACGCTTTAAAAAGCGTCGGCAAATTTGTTATTGCTTAATTAGACGACGCTTATTCAAGCGTCGTACCCTGGCAACGCTTTAAAGCGTCGGCAAACGTAACTAATATGCCGACGCTATTTAAAAGCGTCGTCGGTCTGCACTATTTCCCAACGCTACACCCTAGCGTCGGGAAAAAGGGTTGCGAAAACGAATTTTGTTGTAGTGATCCTTCCTTGTTAAGAGCTTTCTAGTATCTCCTACATCCATTAAATCTTCTAACTTTTAATATGAACCTTTTAATGTAAACTTAGAATTTCACATTTTATCCTCTATTTTCTTCTAACTTTTGCATTCTTTAAAAATAAAATTAGCTCATTAAAGAATGAAAATAAGGTTTAAAATGTATTTTTGGATAATTTACAAATTTACAAATTAAAGCTGCATGGCTCCATGATCATGCACATATCTATTTATAGCAGAGGCAGCAAATTAAAGAGCCAGCAAAATGAACTTTTCCAATGATTCAGAATTTGAAATCATGTTTAGTAGTGTACAAGGAACAGATATAGCCTAAGTATAATCATAGAATGCCTGAAAAGGCATATGCTTTCACTCTTCACACAATAAAATAAAAGGAACTGGCTAAGATCTTTTTTTTTTTCCTGGTCCTGCATGAATCGACTGCAGTGGAAGCTTGCATCCCTTCAAGCATCCAAATTTAAGCCTTAAAAATAGTTAGAAAGACATTTTATCCTTCTTATGAATGGAAGCATCCAACAAATCTGGTGTCATGAGCAAATCCCAACCAAAGGACAAGTTGATATCATAAGACGAGTCAAGAATTCAAGTTTATGAAGGATGGAATGACCATGTCAAACAGGACAAATACAAGAAAGTTTCAATCCCAAGAAAGCAATTGTTAGACTAGAATGTCTAACTGAATTCCTCTGCTTTAATTGCAATAAGAGATGGATCCTGAAGGAGCAAAAACAAGAAAAGATATTAATAGAAAACTATCCTGAGTCATATGGAATTAATGTCTATTCTTATTTGTCCCTATCAATTTAGATTTTTTCTGGAGCTACCTAGCAGAAAGTTCAAAGCCAATCTATGCATGAGATTTTTCAATATGGCAATGAAGCTAACATTACTATCAACTAAGCTTATCATATAACATACAGATAAAATGATGCAAAATAATACCTGAAGTGAGTTTAGAATAGAATATGCTGAAAGAAAGACCAGATCTCGGGAGTTAGTGTTCATAGTCTATTCAAATAAAAGGGCTTAGACGTGGCATCATGGTAATGCATTTTGTATGAGAATATAACCAAGAAGCATAAATTAAGAAAGACATTCTAGCATAAAAGGTCAGAAAATGCCTAAGTTGACAATCCAAAGACACTCCATAATTGCCGATCGGCAATCTATTGTTAATAATAAGATAACCAACCACTCATTTGGAAAGTCCATCCACTACTACATCCACTGCTCAAAAGATCTATTCTAAGATCATACCTAGATCATAAAACAGCAGTTTTATTCCACAATAGTATCCATCCACGGGCGGCCCTTTAGCGATGCGATGGCGACATCGCTCGACATGTCGCTAATAACAACGCAGTTTGGGTGTCGCTAATTAGCTACTATTTAGCGACGGCATTTGCATCGTTTAATTTGTTTGTCTTAATTATCACTAAATTCTTTTGCATCACTGTTGCGTCACTATTTAGCGACGATATTTTGTGGCGTAGCTAATGAGTGTCGTTAAAACCAATATTCTTATAGTGAGCCATCAGCCACCATGCAAGAGGACTTGAACAAGATGTGTTCATTTCAAAAGTGCAAATAAGGAGCCTGTTGGGGAGATTGTTGAGAATTTGTTGCCCTAATCTTATTGATTTTGATGATTACCAAAAGCCATAAGTATATTAAAAGATGTAATGAGTTTATTTACATGAGCAATGAATTTATTTAGAACAATGAATGAGAATGTTAAAGTATAACTTTAATCAATTTGAAAGTAACTTCAAGCTCCATGTTTAAGCTTTCAAAAAGAAATTTTATACTTCATATTATAATCAATGAGTTTTTGGAACATTTCTTGAATTGATTCCTAATGACAATTTTATTGTATTCAAGT
>UESW01003872.1:479133-500643 GCA_900491605.1 Calamus simplicifolius | reverse complement strand
TTTCTAAATGGATTTATAAATGAAGAAGTATATGTAGAACAACCACCAGGTTTTGAAGATCATGAATTTTCAAATCACGTTTTTAAATTGCACAAAGCATTATATGGTTTGAAACAAGCACCTAGAGCTTGGTATGATAGATTAAGTAAATTCTTAATTGAAAATGATTTTATAAGAGGAAATGTTGATAAAACATTATTTTTGAAAAGAAAAGGTAAAGATTTATTAGTAGTTCAAATATATGTTGATGATATCATTTTTGGTGCTACTAACAATCTTCTATGTCAAGAGTTTGCTAAGTTGATGCAGGGCGAATTTGAAATGAGCATGATGGGAGAACTCAACTTCTTCCTTGGACTCCAAATCAAACAAAGCAAAGAGGGAATCTTTATCAACCAAACAAAGTACACAAGAGAAATTCTAAAGAAGTTTGGTATGGAATCAATCAAACCCCTCGGAACACCAATGAGTCCTTCATGCAAGCTGGACAAAGATGAAGAAGGTAAGAAGGTTGATCAAAAATATTATCGAGGTATAATCGGATCCCTACTTTACTTAACTGCAAGTAGACCAGACATAATGTTTGCTGTTTGCTTATGTGCTAGATTTCAGTCTGAACCTAAAGAATCACATTTAATTGCTGTTAAAAGAATACTAAGATACTTAAGTGGAACAAAAAATGTAGGTTTATGGTATTCTAGAGACTCAACATTGAACTTAATTGCATACACTGATTCTGATTATGCTGGATGTAAGTTAGATAGAAAAAGCACAAGTGGTGCATGCCAATTCTTAGGAAGTAACTTAATCTCATGGTTTAGCAAAAAGCAAAATTCAGTTGCATTATCAACTACTGAAGCTGAATATGTTGCGGCTGGAAGTTGCTGTGCTCAAATCCTATGGATTAAGCGACAACTTGAAGACTATGGTATCACACTTGATAAAACACCTATAAATGTGATAACACAAGTGCAATTAATCTAACTAAAAATCCAATTCAACATTCTAGAACCAAACACATAGAAATTAGATATCATTTTATAAGAGAACATGTTGCAAATAATGAAATATGTCTTGATTATGTTAATACTGAAGAACAATTAGCTGATATATTTACAAAACCCTTGAGTGAAGAAAGATTCTGTTATCTTAGAGGAGAGTTAGGGATTTGTGATCCATTAGAATGAATTTGAAACCCCTAAGGAAATTTATCTAAAATTCTTTCAAATCCTTGATCTTTAAGGAAATCTTATCTAGAATTCATATCTAATTGATCTATTAAAATCCAATGATTATTTTATCAATTTTTATGATCATTATCCGGACACATTTCAGATTATCTGAAACTTTATGTTTTTTGCTCTGAAATGGTCTCGGAGCCGACTCGGTGAGTATCGGAGTCGACTCCAGGTTTCTACTGAAACTCTTGAGTCGACCCCTTCTCTGCGCGAGTCGACTCCACTTCGGGATAGTTTTTCTGTGACTGTCCGGAGTCGACCCCTCGCTTTGCGGGAGCCGACTCGAAGTGGTCCCAGGTCGATTTATCTAGGGCAGAGTCGACTCGCCGTTCATTTCTATCGTCTCGAATCTCAAATACTCTCTCCAAAATATTTCCTGACCTTCCAAATCCTCAGAAATCCCTGATTAACCCTTCCAATAGATCAATGGCCCCTAAAACTCGTGGATCTAACCTTGGTGCGGCCGGAGTAAAGAGGAAGAGAGCGGTGAGGAAGACCGTGAGGCGTCCTGTTCGTGAGCCTTCACCGAGCTTGGATTCAACCTCATCTTCTTCGACTCCTAGCTTCTCCATCTACGGCTCCATCACAGGTAGATAGACTTGCCGATAGAGTGATAACTACCGGGAGGAAAGTAGATTTTGAATTGTTTGAGGCTGAGGGATTTCTTTTGGGAAGGCAGTTGATTGAGATGGGTTGGGAAAAGATTTGCTCTTTAGATTGTCCTACCTACCCAGCTCTTGTCAAGGAATTTTATAAGAATCTATCTAGAGGAGATAATGGACTTGTAAGCATTGTGAGAGGAAATAGAATTTCAGTGACAGTGGATTTGCTTTCTAGATTATTGGATCTTCCAGTGTCAGGACATCTACATTTTCTTCTGAAGATAGAAGCCCAGCTCTTCTAGACTGCTTAACAGGGAGATTGTCGGTTTTGAGGAAGTTTTGCTAATCAGTTATCCTTAGAATTGAGACTTCTCCACAACATCTGTAGTAGAATCCTTTCCCCAAGATTGGGAGGTTTGATTATGTGTCAGAAAGAGATATATTTTGTAATGGATGCAATTGTAACGGGTAAACCCATTAACCTTCCTAGTATGATTTTATGGTATATTGCCGACTGTGGAGGTAAGAGAAAATCAAGTTTACCCTACGGCATGATTCTTACTAAAATTTTCAAGCCAAGGGATTGTCATTTCAGATAGTGAGCCTATGAGGAACTTAAGACACCGATTTTTACAGTTTGGCCACTATACATAGAATGGGTTTTGTAAGAAGAATGGCAGATGGGAAAGGAAAGGTTTGATGGATGATAGAGCCGTGGACACTGAGGCACCGGGACCGTCAGTCAGACATTCTTCGCCTGTACCTCCGAGCTCTCCTATTCCTGCTCCTGTCCCTACCCCTGCTCCGTTGGTTTGATCAAGCATCATCTTCATCTGTTGGTTTCACAGAACTTCAGTTAAGGCAGCTTAAAGGTCTTCTTGATGATCAGTCAGATAAATTAAATCAGAGTTTGAAAACAAGTTTATGAATCTCAAGGAAACTCTTTACTCTTTGGATGATCGGATCACCAAGATAGAATCAACCCTTAGCACTTCATCTGAGTCTTTAAGTGGAGACCTAAAGAATATATTTGAAGAACTTAAAGACATCTGCGGAGATGGTGAAACATATGCAAAATGCAATGCTGAACTCCAAGATAAAATATTGACTGCTTGCACTTTTGTTGATGAAAGACTGAAGGACTATGTACAAACAGATGGAATGAAAAATATATAGATCACTTAACTAGGATTGTAAGGACTCACTTTTGATGTATTAGATACTTAGTCCTTGCAATGTAATGAAGTTCATATTATGTTTTACATTTTGATACTTTGATGTAATGAAAAGTCTATTTTGAATACTCAATGTAATCTGAGTCTTAATGTATTTCTCCTTTTATCAATGAATCTCAGATTTTGTTAAATCATATCTTGAATGAATGAATGATTATCTCTACCTTTTTGTTGATAACAAAAAAGGGGGAGAGTTTTATAGTTTTATAACTGTATATGCATATGGGAGAAATTGATTAATCAAATGATATTAAAATGATTGAATGAATGAGAAAATAATTGAATGAATGGGATATTTATTGAGTTTCATAGGGGGAGCTACCTCATTCAGGGGGAGCCTAAGCCTAACTATGAAAATAAAATAAATTCTCTAATCAATCATGCATAAACTCAATGTTTTTGTCATCATCAAAAAGGGGAGATTGTTGGGGAGATTGTTGAGAATTTGTTGCCCCAATCTTATTGATTTTGATGATTACCAAAAGCCATGAGTATATTAAAAGATGTAATGAGTTTATTTACATGAGCAATGAATTTATTTAGAACAATGAATGAGAATGTTAAAGTATAACTTTAATCAATTTGAAAGTAACTTCAAGCTCCATGTTTAAGCTTTCAAAAAGAAATTTTATACTTCATATTATAATCAATGAGTTTTTGGAACATTTCTTGAATTGATTCCTAATGACAATTTTATTGTATTCAAGTCAAAAAATTAATTTAAAATGAATCTGGAACGAATTTCAAGTCAATCAGAAAATTCTCTGATTTTTGATACGTTCCGGAGCCGACTCTAGAGTTTCAGAGTCGACTCCACTCAGAATACAGAAATGACTGTCTGTCTCGAGTCGACCCCTGTGATTTCATGAGTCGACCCCCGATTCTGTCGAGCCGACTCCATGACTGTGTGAGTCGACTCCGCTCAGACACCAGAGGTGTGTTTTTCTGAGCATTTCGCGAGTCGACCCCCCTTTCATGAGTCGACCCCCGACTGTCAGGAGTCGACACTTTATTTTTGATGAGTCGACCCTTTGACTTTCTGAGTATTTCTATTTTTGGTATCACGACTTCGAGCCGACTCGCGGAAAGCAGGAGTCGACTCCAGCAAATCTGGGCGAGATTTTTCTGAATGCCAACTCAGCGCCAACGGTAAGATTTTTATCAACGGCTATTTTTCTTTGTTTCTAACGGCTATATTTTTGCAGAATCTATAAATAGAGAAGCCGTTTTCAAATCAAAAAGAAGAAATAGACATTCAAATCAAGAGAGAAAAATCTTTCAGAAAAAGAGGAAAAACAGAGCATCATTTGAAAAAATCCGTGATTCAAAATAGAGTGAAAGAAAAAGTGTGAAATCAAAGGAAGCTTCCTCTGTGCTCAAGTTCAACAATCCAAGGAAGCTTCAGAAGAAAATCCAAGAGCTATTCAAGAGCAACTCAAGAGATTTTCTACATTCAAAGAAGAAAAGCTCAAATCAACTCCAACATTCAGTCCGTGAAGAATCCGAGCTGAGGCCCGATTCTACACTTCAAAGGAGTTGAGGAAAAGAAGAAAAAAAGAAAAGCTCAAAAGCCAACCAACTGCAAATCAGGCTTTTCTAAACTTTATTCTTATATTTGATTATCTGCTCATTAAGGAGCTTTGTAACTGAAAAACAATATTTCTATTCTTTGTGTCTAGTTCAATCTGGGGGATTGAACTAGTGGAGGTAGTCTTACCTCGTACAAGCTTGGTATAGCTTGTGTTAGGGTTTTTGTGCTGGTGAGCCCTTGAAAACCAGCTGGGTTCGTTGTGATCCCGGGTAAAACAACAAGTTTGAGTTGTGAGCTTGTAAAACAACTCAGCTGTAATCGAGGAAGATTATAGTGTGGACCCAAGTGAATCTTGGGAGTGGACGTAGGTGTTGGATACACCGAACCACTATAAAATCCTTTGTGTTTGCCGTGCTTCCATTGACTCTTTCTCTATCTCTGTTTTATTCACTGCACTTTGTATTTACATTGCTTTTGCCTTCATTCTTCTTAAGCAAACTATTTTAAAAGGATAATTTTTTTTTAAAGAACCCAATTCACCCCTCCCTCTTGGGTTGTCATCTGGGCCAACAGAGCCATTTGCTGGACCAGTTTGATTATCAAAGATGATCCACTCCTTTCATGATTTTCTCTTTGAAAATATGAAGTTTTTTTTGGGATGCAAAAAACTTTCTTCTCTTCCTTCTGTTCTTTTTTTTTTTTTGTGAGAAAAATGGATAAATAGCTGGAAGTCAGACCACACAGAGCTTAGAGCCTAAAACAACACCTGTTGATACTGTTCTTAGCACAATTCCTACACAAAAGGTTCCAATTGAAGGAGAGCCTATGGAAATCAGAGGAAAAATCTATAACAAGGCAAGAAGTTACACAGGAACAGCCCCCAGTAGAAGAAAAGCCTCAAATATCAAAGCAATTCCAGCTCCCACCAGTAGAGAAAAGTGCCAGATAGATGAAAAATCAACATACAAACTTCACAGCCCTCACAAGTAGAAGGAAAGACAGAACCAGAATTAATAGAAGACAAACAACCTCCCCACATCCCACAAGGAAAAGAAGAACCTGAAAGAATTATTGGAGAGGAGCCGAAGACAGAATTGGAAGTCAAAGAAAGGACGGAACCTAGAAGCCCCAAGTTGGAAACTGTATCTGAAGGAAACAAAAGGATGAGTCTAAAATAAAACCAGAAGCACAGCAAGCCGAGAAATCAACTTTTCCTGGTAATGAGTTGAAGGCTAAAATGGAAATCAAGTCAGCAACTGCTGAACCTGATTCCAGAGCACCCAGACTACATCCAGATACAAGTGAGCTCATGATAAAACCTGATTCCAGGGGAAGGCCAAGTAGTATCCCAGGGCTTCAACATCCCATGGAAAACAGCCAAGCTTTCATGAAGAGATCAAGGAGAGAATTTCCATCCACAAGCTGATTCTTGAGAAGTTGCAGCAACAGGGAAGTGAGAGAACTGTAAGTATCGTAACCTTAGAAGGTAAGAACACAGGTGCAACCATGTTTATAGGACATGACACCACAAACAAGGAAGGTATCCCCCACAGTCACAGAGGCCACAGACTCAATAACAAGACAGGTGAGGCAAACAATGGTGATAAAGTGATCCAAAAACAGAACAGATGTTGAATGATACAGGCAGTGAAAATCCAGCGATCACTGCAAGCATCAATAGCAATGTGCAAAGCATCAACAACTCGCATCAACAACTCAGTGCTATGTGAGAGTTCTTGCAGTGAAGAAGATCCAGGTGTTGAGCTGGTTCTCTCAATCAAAACAAATAAGCCCGTCAAATTGAAGGAAAGAGAAGGATGTTAAGATTCAAAGGAGTACTGTGAGCACAGCCTCAGCTTAATGAGACACCTATCAGCTAAATATCAGGAAGTGTCTTAGACGACTTCTCATGGAATCCAGTGACAGCAACCAGGAGAACCTTTAGAATCCTTAGTGCCCTGGGTACCATCGTAGCTGTTGAGAGAAAGGGAAAGGATGGACAAGATGGCACTTCCAGAATCAACAACTATGCAAAGCATTCCGCAGAACTTGTCAGCAAGACATTGAAAAAGAAATAAGAAAATGTTGATGCTGTCTTCTCATTGTAATTATCAGACTGTAACAATCATGGTAACTACTTTTACTCAGAAACATAAAGTAATAATGTGATAAATTATGTCTATACATTATAAATGCAATTCAGATATCTCAAGCATATCAGACAAAGTTTAGATTTGATGACATGAGTTACGTCCTTAGTGCAATCAAGAATGTAGTTCAAATATCTACACGATTAATATTTTAAAAAAAATGGCATAAACAGGAGTTACAGATATGTAAAAGATAATAAGATTACCTTGCTTCCAATGTAATTTAAGTATACAAAGGCACAGACCTTATGCAAGTTCAATTCTAGCTTACAAAAAAAAATCTCTTATGTTTAACCTTCGCTTTTATTTTTCTTATGTTTAGACCCGTAAACCTTATGCAAGTTCAATTCTAGTTTACAATTTTTTTTCAAAATTAACTTTTATTAATAATTTATCTCATCCATGCATTTTGGAGCCACAAGATGCTTGTGATTTGAACATCTCATTCTAATTCTTTCTACCAACTAAAATTTAATTTTTTTTTAATTTCATTCATTTTCTTCTATTATGTTCCTCTTTTATTGTAAAGTCATGTCACAATCATATAACTATATCATAAAATTTAAAAAAAAAATCATCTATACCTCTCATTTCCAATACCTCCCAAGCCAAATCAAGTTTCAGTACGTTGTGATGGGGGGACCTGCCACTGAAAATACAAATTCACAGTCATCAACACGGGCATCGCACCTTGGGATTCACCAAAACAAGGTGAGAGCGTGGGATACAGAAACGGAAGAATTAGAAGAGGCTGGCTAGAAATCCACAGAGAGAGATAATTAGGTCGGACCATGTCAAGAACCATCCGGGTCAGATCCATTAATGTGGGGGCAAAAACAAGATAAAATCTGATAACTCGTGGATCGTTAGGGTTTTTCGATCCTAGACCAGATCCTTTCGGAACTGGACATGCGACAAGCCAGCAGAGCTAGGGCTTGTGGGGAGTCGAGGCAGAGAGCCTTACCAGCACGGCATGGTGTTGAACGGCGGCGGTTCTGGCGGTGGCCGGAAAATTTCTTTGGTTTGGAAGAGGGAAAGCGAGACGAGGTCACGCCCGGGTAATTCTTTTGCGATCTGAGGCAAAGAGGAAGAGTCGTAGGGTGGGGAGGAATGCACGGGAGGAGCCATAAGATGCTGTAACTCACACTCATCATGCATCAGAGAATTCCTCAAGGCGACCATTTCTACGCACAATACTTTCTGGTTCCATCGAAAGAAAACCCCCGCCGTTGTCTGCACCAAATGGAACTGGCTAGAGAGTAGAGAGCCCAAACGTACAGCACACAGCGACGGCTGTAAAGGCCAGCATTTTTTTTTTTTTAAACCTACCCTTCCCTTTTTTTTCTACTTTTTATTTTACTTATTATAACAAACCTGGCCTAATCCATATTGAAGATAAAATGGATCGAATTTGGGTAGACTCAACTTCAATCCAGTTGGATTCATCCCGACTAGCCCACGTACCATACATGTCTAATTCCAATAGGGTTGGATTCAATATATATATATATATACCTTGTTTTTACTTTAAATATTTTTTTAATTTATCAAATATATCCTATTTAAAGCAATTCCTCTTTTCATAGTATTTCACTATTTCTTTACATTTATTTTACTTAGATATATAAAACATTCATATTCTATTACTTTTTTTTAACAAATTTTTATTTATAATATCTTAAATTTATTTACATACATATACATACATATAGATACATACATATACACATATATACATATGTAATGTATATATATGAATGTGTATTTATGCAAACATCATATATATACATATATGTATGTGTATGTATATATGATTGGACTTGACTACACTTGCATATAACTAAGCTTCAAATCTAGCCATCTTTCTATCCTTGGATTTATGTAAATCATGGATCTCAAACATAAAAAATACGATGACTTTAAGATCCGTGTAAATTTGAAGGTGGAAAGAATAATTGTATCTGAGGTTTGATTGCACACAAATACATCCAAATCCATCTCTCTCTTTCTATGTATATGTATATGTATATGTATATATGTATATGTATATGTATATATGTATATGTATATTGTTGCCGTCGGGAT
Organism: Calamus simplicifolius; assembly: GCA_900491605.1. Lineage (NCBI taxonomy): Eukaryota > Viridiplantae > Streptophyta > Magnoliopsida > Arecales > Arecaceae > Calamus > Calamus simplicifolius. The sequence continues at coordinate 491,802 of UESW01003872.1, read as the reverse complement.
CCGTCCTCCGACTCGGGCGCGGTCGATCCTCAGGGAGCGAGGGTGCGGCGGACCTGCAAAAGAAGCCCACACGCGGAGGGACGCTGGGGTTGGTCCTCCGCGGAAGACCCTCCGACGCTCAAGTCAGTGGGGAAGGAATCGGCGATCAACCAGATAATGAGGAGGTGGATCTCTCCGGGAGCCCTCTCCGGGGTGGCCAATCGGAGGCTCCAAAAAGGGGAGGAGAGTGAGAGTGGAGGCGTGCGTACAGAGTGCGCGTACCTGAGGGAATCTGCCAATCTGATACTTTATAGACTGTCACCTGGGGACTTGAGCATCTTCTGGAAGGTTCTGAGGTTGTTACGATACGGGGGTAGACAGAATCAGGCCGTTGTGGGGCCGTTAGAATCCACGCCTTGTCTGTTAAGGGATCGACGGCTGGGAGAGCTCTTCGATGTCTTGGGATCTGGGCGAGTAGACCTGGGGCGGTTACATAGGTCTTAGGCCACGTCTCAACATGATTCCCTGCCTAAGGTGCTGCTCGGTAAGCTTGAGCTCTCCCGCGTCAGGTTCCGCGGAGGTAGACGTCGACGTGGATCGCTAGGTAGTCGCGGACTACGGAAGCCCGGAGAGGCCGAGCTACGGAAGCCCGGAGGAGGCCGAGCTACGGAAGCCCGGAAGAGGCCGAGCTACGGAAGCCCGGAGGAGGCCGAGCTACGGAAGCCCGGAGGGGGCCGAGCTAGGGAAGCCCGGAGGAGGCCGAGCTATGGAAGCCCCGAGCTAGGGAAGCCCGGAGGAGGCCGAGCTACGGAAGCCCGGAGGAGGCCGAGCTAGGGAAGGGAGGCCGAGCTAGGGAAGCCCGGAGGAGGCCGAGCTACGGAAGCCCGGAGGAGCTAGGGAAGCCCGGAGGAGGCCGAGCTACGAAAGCCCGGAGGAGGCCGAGCTAGGGAAGCCCGGAGGGGCCGAGCTAGGGAAGCCCGGAGGAGGCCGAGCTACGGAAGCCCGGAGGGGCCGAGCTAGGGAAGCCCGGAGGAGGCCGAGCTACGGAAGCCCGGAGGAGGCCGAGCTAGGGAAGCCCGGAGGGGGCCGAGCTAAGAAAGCCCGGAGGAGGCCGAGCTACGGAAGCCCGGAGGGGCCGAGCTAGGGAAGCCCGGAGGAGGCCGAGCTACGGAAGCCCGGAGGAGGCCGAGCTAGGGAAGCCCGGAGGAGGCCGAGCTATGGAAGCCCGGAAGCCGAGCTACGGAAGCCCGGAGGAGGCCGAGCTAGGGAAGCCCGGAAGGAAACGGTAGGAGGAGGTCAGCCTTAGCCGCCTTGCACGGATATCGATGCAATGACGATTTTACCCCCCAACATATGCCCTCCACTCCCTAGTTCGAAGCGTAGGTTCGGGCATAGGGAGTATAAGTTCAAATGGCGCGTTCTGGATGGGAGGTCTTGGCCCAAACAGCTCATGCAATGATGCCCTACTTAATGCGGTAGGGCTATCGTTCCTTCGGAGGCAAGGTTCCTTCACTAACGACGGTTGAGATTGCGCCATGCCGTGAATCCCGATCGATATGGGGGTTTGTCGAGGCGGTTCCGGACGCCTCGAATGGGGCGTCCCGCCTCCCTAGGGCAGTTCCTTGGCGGGGAAGCGAAGTGACAGCCGCCCTATATATATATATATACACTTGTGCATGCGGCGTCTTCTCGCCTTGTTTTCAGAAGAGTATTGGTCTCTCGTCCTCTCCAGCGTTCATCGTTTTCGCCCAAGATTTTTCTCAACCGAGATGGCGATGAGCCCTGAAGACGTGGCCTCCGAAATCGTCGCTGAGGATTTGGGAAGGATTCATCAGAGGTATGGTCTGCCCATGGATGTGGTTTTGCGGGTGCCAGAGCCCGAAGATAGGGTTACTCGTGAGGTAGAGTCTGGAGTCTTTATTTATGAGGATAGCTTCAAGGCGGGCCTTCGTTTTCCTCTTCATCCCTTGGTGAAGGAGATCATGACCCACTTCAACATCTGTCCATCGATGGTGGCTCCGAATAGTTGGCGGAACATCGTCGGATTTATTTCGATGTGTTACCAGATCCAAATCGTTGCAACCCTCCCTCTTTTTCGCACCTATTACCATCTAACTCCCGGGAGGAAATCGGAGTGGACCTCCATCGGGCCCCGGAGGTCTTTTAATGTCATTGCGGACAAGCCTTCTTCCATCAAGGGGTGGAAGAGCCGATTTGTGATTGCGGAGGGGAACATCGGTTCCGATTTTCCTCGACGATGGGGAGAAGTGGCGAGGGATGCGGAGATGCATCCGACCTTAACGGCGCAGGAGGAGAGGGACCTGGATGTCCTTCGCAATGGACAGGTGTTTTCAGCAAATGACCTGTTATCGGAGGGGGCCCTTTTCGCAGCCGGGCTCAGCCCTCTGGATCCACAAGGTGAGTCCCTTTCGTGCCTTGTATCTTTTTTCGATCGGTGCGCTTGATTCCGAGTACGTGTGCTTTGATGTGGAAGCCGCAAGGTCGGCTTTGTCGAGCCTCTCCAAGAGGAAGAGAGGGAAGCGCCCTGGGGAAGGTAGCGGTGCGGACAGCGGTCGGCCTGAGAAAAGGGCTCATAGATCCGCAAGGAGCCCGCCGGGCGCTGGGGCAGTCGCTACAGAGGTGTCGGGGGCGAAGGAGGATCCGGGGAGGGCGGCTGTGGCGCCCGCACCTCCTGTGTTGGAGATTTCAGACAGTTCAGATGAAGCTCCGCTGGCTCGTCCGACCGCGTCCCCCTTGAAAGAGGAATCTGCGACGGGTCCAGTGGAGGCGTTATAGCAGAGGGGTCTATTGTCCCCGCGGGATTGTCACTGGCTCCAGCGGGAGAGGGGGAGGAGACAGCCGCAGCGGAGGAAGTTTGGGAGGAGCCCCTGCTTGGTCTATCCGCTGGGGAGTCTGGCAGCAGCGAGGTCGGGCCGTCTTCGATGGGTCCAGAGGCGGTTCAGACCGAGACCTCAGGGAAGCCCGCGGAGGGGCGCAGGTGGTGGCTACTGGAGAGGACGCACCGGTGGAGGGAGCGCAACGAAAGTGGGGGTCCCACGATCGGGGCCCCCTCGAAGAAGATTTTGGGGAGGCTGGCGCTTGGGCTGGCCGAGCTATCTGAAGAGGCTCAAGCCAGGGCCCTGACGGAGGAGGCTGGGAGGCTGCAGGCTACTCAGCTGGGGGTCGTCCAGGCCGGTCCCTCAGGTGGGGTCGGTCAACCCAGCAGCTCAGGCTAGCATTGACGAGGCATTTTCCGCCATGATAAGGTCGGTCCTGCATCCGGGCGCGGGTCCATCGACGGACGAGTTTGTTGACCGGGGGCTGATAGATGCTGCGTTCGGGCAGCAAGGTGTAGCTGAGGGTATTCATCTCCTCCCCGCCATAGATAATACGACTTTGATGAAGATGACCCGGGACTATGCTTCGAAGGTAAGTCATTTTTCCAGCGTGTCAGATGTTACCCGATGGACCTATTGTGGGCGCTTACTCAGTTTTTGCCTTTGCAGGGGGTTTTGCTTTCTCGGGCAATTTGCTGGCGTCTGAGTTTGGCGACGGGGGCCAGCGTCCAGGCCCGGAGGGAGAACGTCGAGCTCCAGTCGCGGCTGAAGGTGTCTGAGCAGTTCGAAGAGCTCATGGACACAATGGACAGGAACTCGAGGGCGGCTAGGGCGGCACATCAGGCTGCCGTGGACGAGGTGTCCAAGCTGAAACGCAGGGTAGGGGAGTTACAGGGACTCCTGGCGAAGAACGACGAAGCATGTCGGGAGCTGGCCAGGATCGAATCAAAACACTCTGCGGAGGTGGCGGCGATGCGGCGGGAACACGGCGAGAGTTTAAGCCGGTTGAGGAGAGAGACCAACGACGAAAGGAGGCGTCTGGCAAGAATGTTGGGCGAGGTGGAGGAGAAACTGAAAAGGCGTGATGACGAAATCGCCGAATTGAAGGAGAACGCGAGGTGGCAACAAGGAATAATGACTCGAGTGAATGGCGAGTTATCACAAGCTCGCGGGGAGATTGAAGCCGGACGATCGAAGATCAGCACCCTGCAAGAGAGGGTGGAGTTGGTCGGTGCTGACAGGACGAGGGCCCGGAGTGAGGCCGAGGAGCTGGCCAAAAGGTTGGCCAGTCGAGAGGGGGAGGTATGCTCTTATTTTGCCCTCCTTATTTTTCTATTGGTTCCCTGCGACGCCGATTGACCTTGACTTTTCCAGATGGCGAGGATGGGGTCGGAGATTCAGGCTCTCCAAAGTGCGTTCGCGTCTGCTCGCAGCAGGAGCTCGGAGCTCGAGACACGGGCTAGCGAGCTTGAGGAGCAAAAGGCCATTTCGAAGGCCCAAGTCGCAGAGGCCGAGAAACGGGTCGCCGAGGCCAACACGCAGCTTGCTATACTTAAGGGGCGGCAAGACGCTATGAGCGTAGACGCGTTCCGTCACGGGATGGAAGAGTGTAAGCAGAGGATACTTAGCGGGCACCCGGAATGGGACCTTTCTTTTCTGAGCGTCGAAGACTCCGAAGACGGCGAGTCCGAAGAAGAAGAAGATGAGATGAATGTGTCGATGTTTCCGACGCCGAGCTTGGCGGCGCCCCTGGTCCCAGCGAAGCCGTAGCCTCCGAGGGACAGTCAAATCGTTACAGAGGGGGTGAAAACATCAGAGAAGGGCGAGTCTAGCCGTGCACCTGCAGACGTGGCTGAGGGTATTCCCAAAGCCGGTGGGGCTCCTGGCTCTTAGGAGCCGCTCCTGTATCTTCCCTCTTAAATATTTGACTTTTCACAGCAAAGGGATTTCCCGTTTTTATCTAAGTGTTTTTCCTGCGTGACTTTGCCGTTGTCTAGTGTCGCCTCGACCGTGAACGACCCATGGCTCGTTGATATCCTTGGGTCATCCTTAATTCGAGACCAGGAAAGCGTATCGGCTCGGGCCGATAGGTCGATTTGAGCCGACGAACAAAGTGGATCGGCTAGGACCGACGGGCGAAATAGGTCGTCTGGGGCTGATGGATAATATGGGTCGGCTTGGGCCGACAGAAGGAGTAGGTCGGCTAGGGCCGACGAACAAAAAATGGGTCGGCTGGGGCCGACGGATGAAGTAGGTCGGCTAGGGCCGACGGATGGAAATAGGTCGGCTGGGGCCGTCGAACAAAAATGGGTCGGCTGGGGCCGACGGACAAAAAATGGGTCGGCTGGGGCCGACGGATGAAGTAGGTCGGCGTGGGCCGACGGACGAAATAGGTTTTCGTGCTCCTGCCAATAGGTTTTCGTGCTCCCTGCCATCCCGCCAGCGTCTTGCTGTCCCGCAGGCAATTCGGTTTTTTCTTTACTAGAAGTGGCGATACGGCAGAGCGGGGGTATAAAGCTGCATTAGAGCTTCCGGAAGGTGCTCCTTTCCCATGCAGGCTACTCGTTGCGATGCGCACGCAACCGTCCACCATTGGACAGTACTTTTTCAAAGGACGATTTTCTGAGCCCGCGATTTTCGAAGCGTCAGCGGACGATTTCTGCATTTAATGACTGCGATCTGGGATCAGGAAGGGATCTTCGTACGCGTCCTGGTTCAGGCGGTGAGTTTGGCGCGCAGTGGGGTGCTGCGTTTATGTGAGAGGCCATGTGGAGGCATGGGACAGGTGTTTGAATCTCGGGACTCTCGGCTCAGATGGCTCATCCCGAGTCTTTCCTGCCTATAAAAGGGGAGAAAGGGGGCCATGTTTGGCTATCTCCAAAGTTTTCTTTTCTTGTTAGAACTTCTACCATGCTCATTTCTCTGTTGCTGCGAGTGGAAGGATCGACTTTTCCTTTCATGGGCTCCTTGCCGCCGGATAGCTGGGGCGACCGGGGAGCAGCTGAAGGACGGCTCATCCTTAGGGGACGAGTCTCGGAGATCATATGGAGAGCGCACATGGGGGGCGCAGAGATCATACGGAAAGCGCACATATGCGCTTCCGTTGCGGTCTCTGCGGCTCCTGCTCGGAGATGCAGGTCGGGAGGTGTATGGACACCTCCGTAGCACGCGCAGGCTCTCCCTCTTTCGCTGGCTTAGGTTCCCGCGCCTTCTCTGAGGGGAATCCTTGCCACGGGAGGGACAATATGGGAGCAACGGGTTCAGATGGTCCCCGGTTCCCTCAACTGGGTGGCGGCCCGTGATCCAGCACTCCCTCCTAGGGGAGTGGGTTGGGCCTTTCGGATCCTCAGAATCAGCATCCGCGGGCCATGCCTCCCCCTGGGTCTTTTAATTCATCCTGCCCGGGTGGATTGGCCGTTTCGTGGTTTGCATGATTTCTCAATCCGGATGTTGGAACATCGTAGTTGTCTAGGCCTGCTCTGGAGCAGTTACCCGGATCTTGTATTTTGCCTTTATTTATGCATTTCAATGCTTTTGTAACGCCTAGGAGGCATTTGTAATTGATCATGATCGGCAATAAAGAGAGTTATATTCAATGTTTCGATCTCTATCCTTTCTTGTGCCGAACCCATTGCTATTTGTCGTTCGTGGGGCATAAAAGTGTCTCGCTCGCCTTTAGACGAGGGTCTTGTGTTGCCCGAACCAACCGAGGTTCGTATGCGGTGATGCAGAGATCGTTCGGCGAAATACGCTCCTTGCTTAGGTCAGGAGTCTGGTATTTTGTGCTCCGCTTTTATCGGAGCTCGGAGTGTCGTGAGTCGGCTTTTGCCGAAGTTTGGGGAGTCTGCACCCCTTTTTGTCATGGTTTAAGGATTTAGCCACTTGAGATAGTCGAGTTTCGGAGAACGTCTTACTTGGCTCTGCCAAGGTTCGAAGGATTTTGTAACTCGGCCCTGCCGAGGTTCGGAGAACTGATAGCTCGGCCCTGCCGAGGTTCGGAGAGTTATAGTGCCGAGGTTCGAAGAATGATAGCTCGACCCTGCCGAGGTTCGGAGAAATGATAGCTCGGCCCTACCGAGGTTCGGAGAATTTATAGCTCGGCCCTGCCGAGGTTCGAAGAAATGATAGCTCGGCCCTGCCGAGGTTCGAAGAACTGATAGCTCGGCCCTGCCGAGGTTCGGAGAAATGATAGCTCGGCCCTGCCGAGGTTCGGAGAAATAGCTCGGCCCTGCCGAGGTTCGAAGAACTGATAGCGGCCCTGCCGAGGTTCGGAAATGATAGCTCGGCCCTGCCGAGGTTCGGAGAACTGATAACTCGGCCCTGCCGAGGTTCGGAGAATTTATAGCTCGGCCCTGCCGAGGTTCGAAGAACTGATAGCTCGGCCCTGCCGAGGTTCGGAGAATGATAGCTCGGCCCTGCCGAGGTTCGGAGAACTGATAACTCGGCCCTGCCGAGGTTCGGAGAATTTATAGCTCGGCCCTACCGAGGTTCGAAGAACTGATAGCTCGGCCCTGCCGAGGTTCGGAGAAATGATAGCTCGGCCCTGCCGAGGTTCGGAGAACTGATAACTCGGCCCTGCCGAGGTTCGGAGAATTTATAGCTCGGCCCTGCCGAGGTTCGAAGAACTGATAGCTCGGCCCTGCCGAGGTTCGGAGAAATGATAGCTCGGCCCTGCCGAGGTTCGGAGAACTGATACTCGGCCCTGCCGAGGTTCGGAGAATTTATAGCTCGGCCCTGCCGAGGTTCGAAGAACTGATAGCTCGGCCCTGCCGAGGTTCGGAGAAATGATAGCTCGGCCCTGCCGAGGTTCGGAGAACTGATAACTCGGCCCTGCCGAGGTTCGGAGAATTTATAGCTCGGCCCTGCCGAGGTTCGAAGAACTGATAGCTCGGCTGCCGAGGTTCGGAGAAATGATAGCTCGGCCCTGCCGAGGTTCGGAGAATCTCGGCCTGCCGAGGTTCGGAGAATTTATAGCTCGGCCGCCGAGGTTCGAAGAACTGATAGCTCGGAGGGAGCGAATCAGTTGCCGTTGCAGGCTACGGCGCTAGGTCTGTGCGGCGCTCAATGGATGGGGCGCTCGAGCGGAACGGGCGGCGTGTTGTCACGCCTTTACTGGCGATGCTGCTCTTTCCGAGGTGGTAATTTGTCGCCCGAGCGACGGACTTCCACGCTTTCCGAGGAAGAAGGGCGTATTAAGTAGCTTGGGGAAGTGCTAAGTGCATTTAATACAGGGGGCGACAGATCGGAAAGTGTTCGCCTGGGGAACCTCTGCGCTTATCGATCTTACTCGGGATTAGGGCGCGACTCTTTGGATTCCTCACGCATTAGAATATCGACACGTGGCAAATTCTCATGGGTCGGTGTTCGCGGCGCGACCGATCGAGATGCCTGCCTGGCGGGTATAAATATGACCGAGGGAGATTGGTTTTGGCCATCTTTCGGTCTGAGCTAAAAAATGGACTCTCCAGCGCGGTCATCAACTGACTCGCGTTCCTCGGTTAGCGACCCGGCGTACTCGGAGGAGAGGGGGACCTCCGTGATTGTCGATGGGCTGACCCTGGCGTCGGGCCTTGCGACCAATGAGCGGCTCGCTAGGACCGCCGAGGAGTTCCTGGAGGTCTCGGTTCGGGAGGCGGAGGCCTCACGTCGGGTGATGGGTCGGCAGGAGAGGAGATTCGGCTGCTTCGCCAGCAGGTGGCTGACCTGACTGCACTCCTGGAGAAGTTGATGGGTTCTGGGGGCAACTGACCCCAGGGGCTCTGCCCGCCCCTGTTTTTGTTTTTGTTTTTCTGTGTCTTTTTGTGCCTTGCAATGGCTCCTCCTCATTTAAATGGAAAATGGACTCGTTTTTAAGAATTTCTTTCTTCTTTGAGAATGATTATCTTGATACGTTCGACGGACTCGGGCGTCGGTCTAGTCCCATTGTTCTGTGTATTATTCGTAGATACTTCGAACGACAAGCCACGGGGGGGCCCAAAGGTTTTCTACTGTTAGGGAGAGTCCCTGGCCCAGCCTGGGGCCATCGGCTGGTTATGCGAGACCTTATAGCCTCTTAGGGGAATTCTGCCGATGGTGGCATTTTTTCGCATGCCGATGGTCTTCGTTTCACCCGTTTTCGAACCGGGGGAAGTCCTTCGGGGACTATTTGGGGGCCGCTCGACTTTGGTCAGGCTTGTAGGTTTAGACTTTTCATCGGGGTCTCAACCTTGCCTTGTCACGGCTCGGGAGATTTATCGCTCGGTCCCACCGAGGTTCGGGGAAACGTTTTACTTGGCCCTGCCAAGGTTCGGAGATTCGTTGCTCGGCCCTGCCGAGGTTCGGAGAAATATTTTACTTGGCCTGCCAAGGTTCGGAGATTGTTGCTCGGCCCTGCCGAGGTTCGGAGACTTTGTTTTACTTGGCCCTGCCAAGGTTCGGAGATTTGTTGCTCGGCCCTGCCGAGGTTCGGAGACTTTGTTTTACTTGGCCCTGCCAAGGTTCGGAGATTTGTTGCTCGGCCCTGCCGAGGTTCGGAGACTTTTTACTTGGCCCTGCCAAGGTTCGGAGATTTGTTGCTCGGCCCTGCCGAGGTTCGGAGACTTTGTTTTACTTGGCCCTGCCAAGGTTCTTGGCCCTGCCAAGGTTCGGAGATTTGTTGCTCGCCCTGCCGAGGTTCGGAGAACTTGGCCCTGCCAAGGTTCGGAGATTTGTTGCTCGGCCCTGCCGAGGTTCGGAGACTTTGTTTTACTTGGCCCTGCCAAGGTTCGGAGATTTTGGCCCTGCCAAGGTTCGGAGACTTTGTTTTACTTGGCCCTGCCAAGGTTCGGAGATTTGTTGCTCGGCCCTGCCGAGGTTCGGAGACTTTGTTTTACTTGGCCCTGCCAAGGTTCGGAGATTTGTTGCTCGGCCCTGCCGAGGTTCGGAGACTTTGTTTTACTTGGCCCTGCCAAGGTTCGGAGATTTTGTTACTTGGCCCTGCCAAGGTTCGGAGATTTGTTGCTCGGCCCTGCCGAGGTTCGGAGACTTTGTTTTACTTGGCCCTGCCAAGGTTCGGAGATTTGTTGCTCGGCCCTGCCGAGGTTCGGAGATTTGTTTTACTTGGCCCTGCCAAGGTTCGGAGATTTTGTTGCTTGGCCCTGCCAAGGTTCGGAGACTTTTTTACTTGGCCCTGCCAAGGTTCGGAGATTTGTTGCTTGGCCCTGCCAAGGTTCGGAGATTTGTTTTACTTGGCCCTGCCAAGGTTCGGAGACTTCTTGGCCCTGCCAAGGTTCGGAGATTTTGTTTTACTTGGCCCTGCCAAGGTTCGGAGATTTCCTGGGCACTCGGTTGTACCGAGGATTGGTAAGCAGCATCTATTTCCTTTTATGATTTATGGCAATATGGTGCATAATCGATTCACATAACAGGTTGCGGGAAAATAGATAACTGGCGAAACATAAAGGACATACCCTATTGATAGTATTTGCGGAGGTTGTCCGAGTTCCACGTTCGGGGGACGGATTTCCCATCGAGATCCTGCAGCCTGTAGGTCCCTGGCCCAATGATCTCCGTGATTTGATATGGGCCTTCCCAGTTCGGCGCCAGCTTTCCTTGCTCCAGCGGTTTGGATACAGAAGCTTTCCGGAGGACGAGGTCGCCGGGTAGGAAGGCTTTCCCCTTGACCCTGGAGGCATGGTACCGAGCCACCCTCTGTTGATAGGCGGCCGTCCTGATTCGGGCCTTCTCTCTGACTTCCTCTACCAAGTCGAGGTTGGTGCGGAGTTGCTCGTTGCTGGCTTCCTCCGAATAACTCTCCACCCGCAAAGATGGGAGGCCTATTTCCACAGGGATGACGGCCTCCGTGCCAAAAGCCATTCGGAATGGAGTCTCGCCCGTCGGGATTCTCGGAGTGGTGCGATAGGCCCACAAGACATGGTGCAGCTCATCCGCCCACCTGCCTTGGGCTCTAGAGAGGCGAGCTTTGATTCCTTGGAGGAGAGTCCTGTTGGTCACCTCGGCCGCTCCGTTGGCTTGTGGGTGCCCGACCGAAGTGAGGTGGTGACGAATTCCATGTTCTTCGCAGAATTGGCGGAATTTGGAATTGTCGAACTGCTTGCCGTTGTCGGTGATTATGGTGTGGGGGAGGCCGAACCGGCAGACGATGGACCTCCACACGAAGTCTCTGGCTCGGGCTTCGGTGATTTGGGCAACTGCTTCCGCTTCAACCCACTTGGTGAAGTAGTCGATGGCGACAAATAAGAATTTTCGCTGTCCTGTCGCCAGCGGGAATGGGCCGAGGATGTCCATCCCCCACTTGGCAAAGGGCCAGGCGGAGGATATAGAAACTAGCTCGGCGGAGGGGAGCCTCTGGATGCTTGAATGTCTCTGGCAGGCGTCACAGGCTCGGACTAGGTCGTCCGCATCTTTCTGCATGGTCGGCCAATAATAGCCTTGCCGTAGCACCTTGTGGCATAGGGACCGGCCTCCCAGATGGTTGCCGCAAATCCCTTCATGTACCTCTCGTAGAGCATAGTTCGCCTCGGATGGGCGGAGGCATCTGAGCAGCGGCATAGAAAAAGACCGCTTATAGAGCTGGTTGTCAATCAATACGTAGTGGGTCGCCTGCAGCTTCAATTTCCTGGCCTCTCTTCGGTCGGATGGGAGCGACCCTTCTTTGAGATAGTTAAGGATGGGGTCGAACCAGGATGGTTCGGTCTCGATTTGCATCACCCGATCGGCTTCCACGATACTTGGCTTCTCCAGAGTCTCCAGATGGAATTTTTGTTCAGCATCCATCGTCTCCGTGGTTGCCAATCGGGAGAGTAGGTCGGCACGGGCGTTTTCCGATCTAGGAATTTGAATAATTTCAAACTCAGAAAAGTGGGGAAGTAGGCCGCGCACCTCTTGGAGATATCGGATCATATTGGGTTCTCGGGCTTCAAACTCTCCCCGCACATGGCCGGCCACCAGCTGAGAGTCGGTGAAGGCGCTAAGCTTTTCCACCTTCAGGTTGCGGGCGATCCGGAGACCGGCTAACAGGGCCTCGTACTCGGCTTCATTGTTGGAAGCCGGGAAGGAGAATCGGACGCCATATTCGAAGATCATTCCTTCTGGGCTGGTGAGGACTAAACCCGCACCGGAGTGATGGGCGTTGGACGACCCATCGACGTGAAGGAGCCACCGAGCTTCAGGCTTTGGTCCTTCGGGAATTTCCGGGGTAGAGCCGTCCTCTGGGATGGTACACTCGAGGAGGAAATCGGCCAGCACTTGGGCTTTGATGGCCGGGCGAGGTTGAAAATGTATGTCATGCTCGCTTAGTTCGACGGCCCATTTGGTCATCCTCCCCGATGTTTCTGGCGGTGGACCACCGCCTTGATGGGTTGATCGGTGAGGACCGTCACTGAATGTGCCTGAAAATAAGGCCGCAGCTTCCGGACCGAGGTGATCAAAGCCAGCACTATCTTCTCGATCCTGGTGTACCTCGTCTCCGCATCGCGGAGCAGTCTACTTACATAGTAGATCGGCCTCTGAACTTTGCTTTCTTCTTTGACTAGCACTGAGCAAACTGCGCCCTCCGAGACGGCTAGGTACAGAAATAGAGTCTCTCCTGGGATCGGACTACTGAGAAGCGGAGGCGAGCCGAGGTACTTCTTGAGATCTTGAAATGATTTCTGGCACTCAGGGGTCCATTGGAAATTTTTGGCCGCTCGGAGAGTTTTGAAGAAGGGGAGGCATCTCTCGGCTGACCGAGCCACGAAGCGGTTAAGGGCCGCTATCCTCCCGGTTAGGCGCTGGACCTCCTTAATAGACGCTGGGGTGCCATTTGTTGGAGAGCTTGAATCTTCTGAGGGTTAGCCTCGATACCTCGCTGGGAGACCATGAAGCCGAGGAACTT
>UESW01003872.1:393559-474519 GCA_900491605.1 Calamus simplicifolius | reverse complement strand
TAGATATATATATATATATAATATATATATATATATATATATATATATATCTATATATATATATATATGTAGTATATATGTATATATATATGTATATGTCTATGTATGTATATATGTATATAGTTTATATGTATGTATATATGTCTATATGTTTATATGTATGTATATATGTATATATGTTATATGTATGTATATATGTATATTATATATGTATGTCTATTATATATATATCTATATATATAGATGTATATATATATATATTGTAGTATATATATCTATATATATATATATATTATGTAGTATATATCTATATTATATATCTATATATATATATATATATCTATATATGTATGTATATATATATATATATATATATATCTATATGCACCACGTGTGTGTATATATGTATGTATATAATATTTATAAATGTAAGCATGAGCAATTACTCATATGAAATGTATGTATATCTATATATTGATATTATATTCCTTTTAACTACAATTGTATATATAGTTTTCCTACCTTTGTGATTAGCTGACGGTTCTATTTATGTGATTCAACCAGGATATCCATATTTCACGCATGGTTTTGAAAATTGAACCGAATTGGTTGGTCCAATCGATCTATCTGCGAACCAATCATCAATCCAGTCCGATTTTATTATTAAAGTTAACTTTTATATAACCGGATGAAAATTAAAAAAACCATTGTTGGTTGGATTTCAAAGATCCGGCCCAATTCTGGTTTTTAAACTTTAGTTTTGATAATAAAATTAGAGTTAGATTTTTAAAATTTTAAATTTTTTATTTAAATTGATCTTTATATTTTATTATTTATATATTATTAAATTAAAAATTAATTATAATATTATTTGGTTCGATCAAACCGGTTTATCTGATTGAACTGATTGATATATGATTCAAATATCAAAGTGATTTGTTATCGGGTCTAATTTTCAAAACATTAGTTTCACGGCTGATTACTAATAGCTTCAAAATAAAGTGAATCTTATGTCCACTGTTCATAATCCTAAGAGAGAGAAAGAAAAAGGCATCACAGCACTTGGATAGCAACTTCTATGAGAGTGGTTGAGAGAGTTAAAATTGTTATTCCTTATAACACAATTCAATCCTTTTGGTGAGCTTTTACCATTTAGATAAAATCCAGCGTTCTTTCCGTTCATCCGCGGGGGCCTTCGTGCCGTTAATTGTCTCATTTTGTTAGCATATTTTATCGTTGTCGTGGCTTTTTCGGACGCTATAATTGACACCTTTTAGTGGAATGCAACCGAGGCTCACACGAGTCGGAAATTAGCATCATTTTGTTAGCATTGGCTACCATATTTTCAAGTCCTGATATTTGCAAAATGAATCTTTAAAAGTCACCCCTGCATCAATGAGAGATTAATTATAAGTAGAGGCCATACAGTTGAGCATCATCATATGGCATCTGCACCAACGAAGTTGCATGCTCTGTCCCTTGCCTTCCTTGCCTAAAGAAGAAAGCATAAATAGGGGAAGAAAAACTTTAGTTCATGAGAGTACATTAAAGAAGCAAGAAACATTCTAGGAAACATGTGACAATCGATTCTCAAAAAAGAGTTAAATATCATTAAATCAATTCTTTCCTTTTGTCCAATAGAACATGTCCAACATTTAGATTTGGATAACCATAATTTCACCTTCTGTTTTGGTAGCAAACAAAAAATGCGCCTAAATTAAGTCAAATAGCACTATTTAACTAATATAAGCAAAGAACTCAAACTTCTCAGACCTGTTGAGGTCTGCATTTAAAAGAAAATCCTGGAGAATTATATGAGTCAAAGAATATGAACTCATATTGCACAGAAAACCATGAATTCTCTACAAATTTGAGGAATAATTTTGCAGGAAACAATGATTCTTACTGGAATTAATGTGTGTGTGTTCATTGAAGGCATCCAGTCAAAAAAAAAAAAACCAGATTATCTGCAAATACTAAAAGGGAAACCTAGACTTATGTAAAGATCTGGCAAACTGCATGTAAATCACTTACTTCATGATTCCAATCAGTACATAGCATCATGATAACAAGAATCAGAACTTGCACAATTAGTGCACATATGATTCCCATCCAAAGTCACTGGTGCAACAATGCTACAATTATAAAAATCAAAGTTGAGAAATTTTGCATCAGATAGAGAGTTCAAATGATATACAGACCCACCCACCTTGCCACCAACATGCAAGACAAAAGCAAAGAGGATAGCAGAAGGAATACCAACAACATAATAAGCTCCAAGATTGATTAAAGAACATATCTTCTGTCAGACACATCCTCTAGCAGCACCTGAAGCCTCAAGGTTCAGTATGCACAGAAACCCAAATAAAAAAAATCACCATGTACAGTTCAACCAAACAGTTTTACAAAAATATTTATGAAATCTATATAGGTTAAACAAGGCTTTCTTGTGTTTAAAGGGAGGAATAAGAAGTTATAAACCTCTATTATAAAGCATAAGAAAAATAACTCAGAATAGGGCTGGCAATTGAGAAAAGGAATAACAGAAACAAAAATAATGTAGCATCTGACTATGCAAATTATATTGCATGATTTAAAATAAAATATAGATATGATGAATAAATTTGGTTTAATAGTCATATGCCTTTGGCTAGTCAACTTAATAGTCATATGCTTTTGGCTAGTCAAATCCAAGATTATATCCAAGTCGCCAAATTAATGAGACAAGTAAGGTAGCAGCCACGTGAACATTGGTAATATGTCAATTCCTTAGCAGATCACTTTTGTGATGGGTATGCAATTAATTTAATTCAAATAAAGAATAAGACAACTGAGCAAACCTAGTTACTTATCATATAAAAGCTATGACCAAAGCTTGTTCTTATATCAATAAGTTAAGACAACTTAATTGGAGGAATTGGATATAATCTGTAGTTCAAACCTAATAGTGTGCATTGTATTCCATCCATAAAATCAGAGATTGCAAGAATTGGCATCATTGTTGACACATATATTGCTACTTCATCTTCATTGCTATATAGGTAGCCCAGACACGGCGAACCAGAATTGTTATCAAGGCTACTGATGTGGCTGATCGGGCTGCGTTAAAGTTGATGGAGGAAGCAGCTAGCGGAACCAACCCCTCGGCCTCCGAGGTCCCCTTGGCCTCCGACCTCAGGTCCCCTCGGACCTCAAGTCCTCTCAGCCTCGGACTTCGTCCCTTCGACCTCCGAAGTCCCCTCAGCCTCGGACCTCAGGTCTCCTCGGACCTCAAGTCCTCTCGGCCTCGGACTTCGTCCCCTCGGCCTTCGAAGTCCCCTTGGCCTCGGACCTTAGGTCCCCTCGGACGTCAAGTCCCCTCGGCCTCGGACTTCGTCCCTTCGGCCTCCAACCGCCGGTCCCCTCGGCCTCCAAAGTCCCTTCGGCCTTGGACCTCGGGTCCCCTCGGACCTCGAGTCCCCTCGGCCTCGGACTTCATCCCTTCAGCCTCGAACTTCATCCCTTCGGCCTCGGACCTCGGGTCCCCTTGGACCTCGAGTCTCCTAGGCCTCGGACTTCATCCCTTCGGCCTCGAACTTCGTCCCTTCGGCCTCAGACCTCGGGTCCCCTTGGACCTTGAGTCCCCTCAGCCTCGGAATTCATCCCTTCGGCCTCCAGTTGCGGATCCCCTCAGCCTCGGACCTCAGGTGTCCTCTACCTCGAGCCATCTGATACTGCCACGTTGCCCACCAACCGTCCGCAGCTGCCACGTGGCCTACTAACCATCTGCAACTGCGCGTGGCCACTATCCGTAACGGCGCATGCCTGACACGATTAGGCTCACATACCACCTATGGCGCCGTGCCTGACAGGTGGTTCATGGGGCAAGATACCTCTGACATGCCCAGTATCGGTTGCGACATGTCTATGTCATCCTGGCTACCTGTTCGCTACCGAACGACACATCGAGATTAGCCACCTTCTAAAAGCGAAAAAGGGATCTTCGAACAGGTATAAGAACCCACACTCACAACGAGGAGAGGGATCTGAACTCAAGCACTCTAGCTATTTCTCTGCTAGTTCTTTTCTTCATTGTTCTCGAGTTGCTTATTTGAGCATCGGAGGGTCCCCATCGGTGCAACCGGTCTCCAGGGACTTTCTTGCAGGAGCTTCTTCGAGAAGGATGATCTCCATCTCTCGGCGTTAGAGGAACATAACTTGGCGGCAACAGATTGGTGCGCCAGGATGGGGGAAGAGAGAAAGCTTCGAACCAGTCAGCTACAGATCCTTCTTTCATGAGCAGTCAAGAGGATGGTGGTGACACATGCGCTGGAGGTTTCCACCAGCCACGCTATGAGGCATCGCCAAGGAGCTGAGCCATCGAAGGTTGGCCCCCTTGCTCCCCAAGCCAGCATTTCCGCTCCATCCTCGCCACCATTGCCACAGCAAGATGATCGGATCGCCGCCCTTGCTATGCAAGTTCAGTCGCTGGTGGTGACGGTCTAGGTTCTGCAGCAGCAGCCGGTAGTCACACAACGATAGCCGGAGCCACCCTTATCAATCTTGGAGGTGGTCCAACCCAGCCAGCATTCTTTCTGGGGAAGGTCTCCCCTTTGGAAGGTCCACCACCGCCGCACTTTGCCCAGGCATCATCGCCGGGAAGCCTCTAAGAGGCCCCGGTCCCCTTGTCACCACGGGAGGGAGGTGGAGCGTACCCATCTGCATCGCCGCCACCCCTCTCCGTCCTCGAAATCTTTAAGGGAGAGATCCTTTAATGGCCAGATAGCTCGTCGGGCCGAGCGTCGGCTAGATATACAACCAACGATTGGAGGAGCTTAGCCGCAGGATCACCAATCTATCGGAGGCAAATTATGACAGTCGTCCCCACTGTCCCGCTGTATCATGGAGGAGCTGATTTCGATCCGATTTTGCCTCCCTCAGCTAGACCCGTACGACGGCACCACCGATCCCCTGGACCACCTCTAAAGCTACAAGGTCCTGATGCAGGTCCAGAGGGCAACCGACTCCCTACTTTGCATCGCCTTCCACCTTGAGGAAGGTGGCCCGAGCCTGGTACACTCGCTTGCTGCCGCGCAACATCAACTCCTTTCGGCAGCTGGAGAGGGCCTTCCTGGCTCACTTTGACGCATGTTGGAAGATCCCAAGAGTGGCGAATAGCCTATTCTCCGTCCAGTAGAAGGGTAGCGAGTCGCTGAGGGACTTCGCCGCTCGATTCAAGGAAGCCGCTCTTGAGGTCTACAACCTCGAGAACTCTGTGGCCACTTTGGCCTTAAAGCAAGGGCTCCATCCCTCCTACTTTGCCTACTCCCTCAATAAGAAGCCGCCCAGTTCTTACGCTGAACTACTGAGCTGGGTGTAGAAGTATATCCATGCCGATGAGGCTGACTCCTTCCGGCGCGAGGCAGATGGGAGTTTCAGCAAGAAGCAAGCTCGTCCAGAGCCTGCTGAGGCTCATCCCAAGAAGCCTGAGCCTCCTCACCGACCAGACAACCGACCATGAGCACTCACTCCCAGGAAGGGACCTTACACTCCACTGCTTGCCCTGATATCCCACATCTTACTAGAGATCGAGGGCGAGTCGTATCTCCAGCACCCTCCTTCAATGAAGCCAGGGACCCCCCGCAATAAGAATTTATACTATCATTTCCATCGGGATCACAGCCACGATACCGAAGACTGTGGCTAGCTGAAGAAGTTCATCCATCGTGGCCATGTGGGAAAGTTCATCCAGAGGGGAAACCCGAGTGTACCCGGCCCATCGGCACCTCCATCACCTAAGGTCAGCGTCGTAACGCCCCAACCAAGAAGACTGTGGCTATGATTTTCTGGAGGGCAGGCAATGCCTCCAAGAGGCCGTGAGGGGATGAGGGACTAGATTTTGTAATTCTCTTTTCTAAAAGGGACCTAGAGGGGGTGGTTAACAAGAATGATGACAGCGTCATCGTATTCATGATGATCCAAAATACCCTGTAAAAGAATCTTAGTCGATAGTGGGAGCTCAGTTGATGTTTTGAGTTATGATGCCTTTGTTCGCATGGACTTATCCTCTAGCTCCCTTTGGCCTGTCACCACGCCCTTAATGGGCTTCATCGGAGATTCTGTAAGAATCGAGGGTGAGATCACCCTCCCTGTCACTGCCGGGATGCCACCGTATCAAAGCACGATTTTCATAAATTTTTTGGTTGTCTAGGTTCCCCTAGCCTACAACGCCATCCTCGGGAGACCTGG
Source organism: Calamus simplicifolius (assembly GCA_900491605.1). Classification (NCBI taxonomy): domain Eukaryota; kingdom Viridiplantae; phylum Streptophyta; class Magnoliopsida; order Arecales; family Arecaceae; genus Calamus; species Calamus simplicifolius. Next base: position 468,291 of record UESW01003872.1, on the reverse strand, counting down.
TCTGAATCTTTTGGATATCGTCATCTCTACCAAGAGACTGCTCATGAGGTTTCCCACCAGCAAAGGAGTCAGAGAGATGCGGGGATAGCAGAACCAACTACCATTTTGTTATCATATGGCCCCCAGCCTGCAAGGGGTGATAGCTGCACCAGCACCATAATCGCTCGACCCTCGAGACTTGGAGAGGAGAAGGGAGCCAGCCGAGCACCTGCTGACCTTCCCGCTGGGGGAGGACCTGACGAGGATGGTCCAGATCGGAGCCCTACTCCTAGGGGAGGCGTGCGATCAACTTCTTACTTTCCTATGGGCCAATTCCGACATCTTCGCATGGTCAGCGTCTGACATGCCGGATATACCCAGGGAGGTAATCACCCATCAACTCAACATCAGTCCGAGATGCCGACCCGTTCGGCAGAAGAAGAGGAGCTTCACCCCCGACTGACAGAAAGCCATCGATGAAGAAGTTCATAAGCTGGTGGCCGCTGGCCACATCCAAGAGGTCACTATCCGACTGGCTAGCCAACGTTTTGATGGTTCGCAAGGCCAGCGGGAGCGGAAGATGTGCGTCGACTTCACTGATCTTAATAAGGCATGCCCCAAGGATAGCTTTTCTTTTCCCCGAATTGACTAGTTGGTGGATGCTACGTCCGGCCATGAGACCCTTAGCTTCATGGATGCCATCTCGAGATATAACCAAATCAAGATGGACCCGGCCGACGAGAAGGCTACGTCATTTGTGACCGAGAAGGGCATATACTATTACAAGGTAATGTCATTTGGATTGAAGAATGCTGGGGCCACCTACCAGAGGCTGATGAATAAGGTCTTTGAGGACCAGATCGAGCATAACATGGAGGTATACGTGGATGACTGCTAAACCAAGAGTACCCATACCGCTGACCATATTGCGAACCTTGCGGAGACCTTCAGCAATCTCCGTCAATTCCAGATAAGGATGAACCCCCGCAAGTGCGCTTTCGGAGTTACTACAGGCAAGTTCCTAGGCTTCATGGTGATGCAGCGGGGGATCGAGGCGAACTCTGATAAGATCCGAGCCATCCTTGACATGAGGCCTCTGGCTAGCAAGAATGAGGTGCAGCGCTTGACCGAGAGGATGGTAGCCTTGAGCCGTTTCTTGTCCAAGTCAGCAGAAAGGTGCCTGCCTTTCTTCAAGGCGCTGCGTAAGGTCGATGGCTTCGAGTGGACGAAGGATTGTCAGAAGCCTTTAAAGAGCTGAAGAAATTTTTATCTACTCAACCGTTGATGTCTAAGCCGCAAGGCGGGAAGGAGATCTTCCTCTACCTTGCAGCTTCCCCCGAGGTCGTCAACTTCGTGCTTGTCCGCATGGATGCCGACAGGACGTAGAGGCCAGTTTATTACACTAGCAAGGTGCTTCATGATGCGGAGATCAGGTATTCCAGAACCGAAAATATCATTTTTGCCCTAATCGTCTCCGCTCAATGTTTCAGGCCTTACTTCCAAGCCCACCCTATCGTGATGCTCACGGATCAACCCTTCGGACGATCTTGTCCCGTCCTGACACCTTAGGCCGACTAGTGAAGTGGACCATCAAGCTGAGGAAGTTCGATTTGTCCTTTCGACCGAGATCAGCAATGAAATACCAAGTGTTAGCCAACTTCCTGATCGAGTGCACATGAGCCGAGGAGCATTCGGAGGGGTCGCACCGGAGTCCCCCATGACGACAGAGGCAGGAGAGGATGATTGGATCATTCACTTGGACGGTGCGCCTAACTCCCAGGGGAGCGGAGCCGGGCTTATCCTTGCGAGCCCAGAGGGAGAGGTAGTGGAGTATGCTCTCTATTTTCTTTTTCCCACCACCAACAGTCAAGCGGAGTATGAAGCCTTGCTAGCAGAAATGAAGCTGGTCGGAAAGCTTGGTGCAAGGCATCTCAAAGCCTTCACCGACTCTCAGCTTGTCTCCGAGCAAATGGCAGGAGAGTATGAGGCCCAAAATTTCACCATGTCCCGCTACCTGAGTAAAGTCCAATCCCAAGCCTCCCTTTTTGCTTACTTCCGTGTCAGTTACATTCCCAGGAAAGAGAATGCCAAAGCTGATGCACTGTCCCATCTAGCCACTTCAGCCAACGGAGCCTTGGGAAGAACGTACATAGAGCATCTAGAGGTCCGAGCATCGAAGCTATTGACCCAATTGAGGATTTTGATGATTAACAAAACTATTTGAGTATAACATTTGATGTTACTAATGATTTTGATTAAGTCTTTCAGTTTATAAGTCTATTTAATGATCAAAATCATGAAGGAAAATCAAGTTCTGGTTTGAATCTAATGTCAAGGTAAGACTGCAGACATTAGAGTCGACACATGGAATCGCAGAGCCGACTCCGAAAACGGCACGGACTTAGAGTCGACTCCGGGACTGTGAGAGCCGACTCTATCAGAAACAACAGAACGTTGGATTTTCAGGCCACGACTTAGAGTCGACTCCCAGACTGTTAGAGTCGACTCCAGAAGAATTTTGTGTCGACCCCAGAAAAGTCAGAGACGACTCCAGATCGAGCGGATTAAATTATTTCGAGTTAGAGCCGACTCCAGAAAAGCCAGAGCCGACTCCAGAATGTCAGACACGGCTCCAGAACTGTCAGAACGACTCTAAACTTTAACTTTATCAATTTTAATCCCAACGGCTATTGTTATTTATGGATCTAATCCTTTTTCACTTGCTTCTAACGGATAGTTTCGCACTATTTATGGATTAATCGAATCTATAAGAAGAGGGGTGATTGCATCCCAAAAGAAGAAGAAGAAAAATCAAGAAAGAGGCAAAAAGAAAAGAATAGAGAAAATCCTTGAGATCTATCAGAAAAGAAAAGAGGGAAAACCTGTAAGGAAAGATCATACTCATTCCCCAAGAGAAAGAGATTCCAAGCCTTTGCTGTTCTACTTAGAAGAAATCTCAAAAGAAGGGAGAAGCCCTAGTTTTTCAATCTTCTGAACCTCAAGAGCATATCCAAAGGAAGATCCATTCAAAGGAAGAGAAGGAAGAAGCCACCAAGATCTTCGAATCAGGCTTTGGTTCCTAATCTCTATTTATTGTTTCATTATTGTATATTTGCTCATTGAAGGAGCAGTTTGCTTTTGTAAACTCATTATTGTTTGCTGGGTCAATCTGGTGATTGATTCAGTTGAGGCAGTTAGCCTTGTGCAAGCATTTGCTTGTGGTTTTAGGTTTTGTGCTGGTGAGCCTTGAAAACCAGCTGGGTTCGTTGTGCGCCCGGGAAAACAACAAGTTTGAGTTGTGAGCTTGCAAAACAACTCTGCTGTAATCAGTTTGATTATAGTGTGGACCCAAGAGGTACTTGGGAGTGGACGTAGGTGTAGGTACACCGAACCACTATAAAATCTATTGTGTTTGCCGTGATTGTCTCTTTATCTTCAACTCTTCATAGTTGCTTAGTTTTAAATCTGTGAATCTAAGTTTTTATTTCCGCTGGGGGTTATCTTTCAAAAGAGTTTAATTTTTGAAAAACCCAATTCACCCCCCCTCTTGGGTTGCTATCTGGACCAACAATTGGTATCAGAGCTAGTGCTCATTTGATTTGATCTAACGATCAAGAGTCAAAGATCCACATGGCAACTCAAGCTGGTTCATCTTTTTCCGAAGGTCAATCTACTAATAGACCACCCTTATTTAATGGTTCTAACTATGGTTATTGGAAAGCTAGAATGAAAATATTCATTCAAGCACTTGACTATGATCTATGGAGTATTATAGTCAATGGACCACACACACCCACTGCTAGAGTTAATGGCATGGAGATTCCTAAACCGGAAATGGAATGGGATGAACATGATAGAAAATTGGCACAACTCAATGCCAAAGCATGAATGTCTTATACTGCTCATTAGATGCAAATGAATTCAATCGCATATCTATTTGCATTTCTGCTAAGGAAATCTGGGATAGACTTGAAGTTACCCATGAGGGAACAAATCAAGTCAAGGAATCCAAGATTAACATGCTAGTTCATAAATATGAATTGTTTAAAATGGATGCATGTGAATCTATTGCTGATATGTTTACAAGATTTACTGACATAGTTAATGGTTTAAAAAGTCTTGGTAAATCTTATAATAATTCTGATCTTGTGAGAAAGGTCTTGCGTTCCTTGCCTAGGACTTGGGAAGCTAAGGTGACGGCAATACAAGAAGCAAAGGATCTAAGTACACTACCCCTAGAAGAACTGTTGGGATCCTTGATGACTCATGAGCTTCAAATCAAGCAACATGTTGATGAAGATGAGTCAAAGAAGAAAAGAAATATGGCTCTTAAGATTTCTGAATATATGGAAGAGCCTCATGAATCCGAGGATGAAAGTGATGATGAGGACATGGCACTCATCACAAGAAAATTTAAAAGATTCATGAAGAAGAAGAAGTTTGAAAAGAAAAAGCCCTTTGCAAGAAAAGATGAGGACAAGGGCAAAGAAAAGGAAGTTATTTGTTTTGAATGCAAGAAGCCGGGTCACTTTAAATCTGAATGCCCTCAACTAAAGAAAGGCACCCGGAGGTTCAAAAAGAAGGCAATGATGGCCACATGGAGCGATTCGGAAAGTACAAGTTCCGAAGAAGAAGAAAAGAGTGAAATGGCCAATCTATGCTTCATGGCGGACAACGATGAGGTAAGTCCGAGTTTTCTTGATGACTTCACTTTTGATGAATTACATAGTGCTTTTTATGAATTAATGGATGATTTTGCAAACCTAAGTTCAAAGAACAAAGATTTGAAAACTCAAATGCAAAAACTATCATTAGAAAATGAAAAGCATGTTATTGATAAAGAACTTTTAATAAAAGAAAAAGAAAGTTTGAAAAATGAAGTTGATAGACTTAAGCCTATAGTTGATAAATTTACACTAAGCTCTATCAAACTTAATATGATTTTGGAAAATCAAAAGGCTTTTTGATAAAGCTGGATTAGGATATAATCCACTTAAAAAGCAAAAATCATTGAAAAACATTTTTGTACATGCTGAAAAATCATTAAACATTACTTGTTTTAAATGTGGAACAAAGGACATAAATCATATATGTGTAAATCTTCACATAAAAGAAAAAGATGATTTGGGTTCCCAAAGGAACAATTTTTAATGCTTCTAACCATGAAGGACCCAAGAAGGCTTGGGTACCTAAAATTAAGACATAATATTTTGCAGGAGTGTCTTGCAGCCATCAGACTGAAAAGAAAATGGTACCTGGACAGTGGTTGCTCAAGACACATGACGGGTGACAAAGATCAATTCATCACCCTTGAATCAAAAAGAGGTGGAGTAGTTACTTTTGGTGATAATGGTCAAGGCCATATCATGGGCATTGGTAAGATTCAAATTACTCCATCTACTCATATTGATAATGTTTTATATGTTGATGGACTTAAACATAATCTAATAAGTATTAGCCAACTGTGTGACAAAGGTTTCAAGGTCTCCTTTGAAGCTTCTGTTTGCACTGTTACTAATCCCATTGATAATAGCATTATTCTTGTTGGTAAACGCTATGGCAATGTGTACTTAATTGATTTGAGTAATTTATCTCCAAGTAATCATTGCTTAGTTGCTGATAATGCTAAATGAATGAGATTGGTTGGCTGTGGCATCGTAGATTAGGTCATGCAAGCACACACCTAATTTCCAAATTATTAAAAATGGATTTAGTTAAAGGTATTCCTAGTCTAAATTTTGAAAATAATCGAATATGTGATGCATGTCAATTTGGAAAACAAACAAGAACTTCTTTCAAATCTAAGAATGTTGTTTCAACTACTAGGCCACTAGAGCTACTACACATGGACCTTTTTGGACCTACTAGAACCACAAGTCTAGGAGGAAAGAAATATGGTCTAGTGATAGTAGATGATTACTCTAGATTCACTTGGGTAATGTTTTTGGCTCACAAAGATGAGACTTTCTCAATATTCATGAAATTTGTTAAGAAAGTCACAAATGAGAAAAACACTACCATAGTGTCTATTAGAAGTGATCATGGAACTGAATTTGAAAATCACTTATTTGAAAAATTCTGTTTTGAAAAAGGCATACATCATAACTTCTCTGCACCTAGAACACCACAACAAAATGGAGTTGTAGAAAGGAAGAATAGGACTTTAGAAGACATGGCCCGTACCATGCTATGTGAAAGCCAACTTCCAAAATATTTTTGGGCGGAAGCTATAAACACAGCTTGTTACATTCTAAATAGAGCCCTAATTAGACCTATCCTTAAGAAAACTCCCTATGAACTTTGGATCAATAGGAAACCAAATTTAAGTTATTTTCATGCATTTGGTTGTAGATGTTTTATTCATAACAATGGTAAGGATAATCTTGGGAAGTTTGACGCAAAGTCTGATGAAGGTATCTTCCTAGGATATTCTACATCTAGCAAAGCATATAGAGTATTTAATAAGAAAAGCTTAGTTGTAGAAGAATCCATTCATATAGTGTTTGATGAGTCTTTAGCATCAAGTTCAGATAAAATTGATGATGAGGAAGATACATCTTTGATTGAAAGAGATATTGAAAAATTAAATGTATCTTCAGATCAGGAACCTGAAGTTAAGGATGATGACTCACCTAAGGATGATGGTATTGATACTGTTCAAAATGATCAAGATCTACCTAGAGATTGGAGATATGCTTATGGTCATCCTAAGGACCTAATCATAGGTGATCCATCTCAAGGTGTAAGGACTAGATCATCAATGAGAGATATCAATAATCATCTTGCATTTGTATCTCATATAGAACCTAAGACTATAGAGGAAGCCGAAAAGATAGTTATTGGATGTTAGCAATGCAGGAAGAATTAAACCAATTCACTAGAAATCAAGTTTGGACCCTAGTTGAAAGACCTAAAAATCACCCTATAATAGGATCTAAATGGGTATTTAGAAATAAATTAGATGAAAATGGCATAGTAATTAGAAACAAAGCTAGACTAGTTGCAAAAGGATATAATCAAGAAGAAGGTATAGATTTTGATGAAACTTTTGCACCTGTTGCTAGATTAGAAGCCATTAGGCTACTACTTGCATTTGCATGTCATATGAATTTCAACTTATTTCAAATGGATGTTAAAAGTGCATTTCTAAATGGTTTTATAAATGAGGAAGTTTATGTTGAACAACCTCCTGGTTTTGAAGATCATGAATTTCCAAACCACGTCTTCAAACTACACAAAGCACTTTATGGTTTAAAGCAAGCACCTAGAGCTTGGTATGATAGATTAAGTAAATTTTTAATTGAAAATGACTTTTCTAGAGGAAATGTTGATAAAACATTGTTTTTAAAAAGAAAAGGAAAGGATTTATTAATCGTTCAAATTTATGTTGATGACATTATATTTGGTGCTACTAACAATCTTCTTTGTCAAGAATTTGCTAAGCTAATGCAGGGAGAATTCGAGATGAGCATGATGGGAGAACTAAACTTCTTCCTTGGACTTCAAATCAAACAAGAGAAAGCGGGAATTTTCATTAACCAAACAAAGTATACAAAGGAAATACTCAAGAAATTTGGTATGGAATCTGCTAAACCTCTTGGTACGCCAATGAGTCCCTCATGCAAGCTGGACAAGGATGAAGTAGGTAAGAAAGTAGATCAAAAGCATTACAGAGGTATGATTGGATCACTTCTTTATCTAACTGCAAGTAGGCCAGATATCATGTTTTCTGTCTGCTTATGTGCAAGATATCAATCTAATCCTAAGGAATCACATTTACTTGCTGTTAAAAGAATCTTTAGATACTTAAATGGAACTAAAAATGTAGGATTATGGTATTCTAGAGACTCAACCTTAAAATTGATTGCTTATTCTGATTCTGACTATGCTGGTTGTAAGTTAGATAGAAAGAGTACAAGTGGGGTATGCCAACTTTTAGGAAGTAACTTAATCTCTTGGTTTAGCAAGAAGCAAAATTCGGTTGCATTATCCACTGCTGAGGCAGAGTATGTTGCAGCTGGAAGTTGCTGTGCTCAAATCCTTTGGATTAAGCGACAACTTGAAGATTATGGTATCACACTTGATAAAATACCTATTAAATGTGATAATACTAGTGCTATCAATCTAACTAAAAATCCAATTCAACATTCAAGAACTAAACACATTGAAATTAGACATCACTTTATTAGAGAACATGTAACCAACAAAGATGTTTGTCTTGAATATGTTAATACTAATGATCAATTAGCTGATATCTTTACCAAACCTTTGAGTGAGGAGAGATTTTGCTATCTTAGAGGAGAATTAGGAGTTTGTGATCCTTTAGAATAATTTTCTGAAACTCCTAAGGACAACAACTATCTAGAATTCTATAATTTCTTGAAAATCCTCAATGTTCAATAAGGAAATTTATCTAGAAAGTTGATTTATTGTTTCCCCAATTGTTAAGGAACACTTATCTAGAGTTTGATGATTAATTTGATCAGTTTCAGATCCTTGAAATCTGATTTTTCTCTGAAACTATTGTGGAGTCGACACCTTCAGTTTGTGGAGTCGACACCTTCTTATTTTGATGTTCTGTCTGGGCAATTAGAGCCGACTCTGGCTTCTGTAGAGCCGACTCTAATTCGGGCGCTGACAGATTCTCTGGTTCGGAGCCGACACCTCATTTTCGGGAGTCGACTCTAAGTGGAACTAGGTCAAAATAAAAAGGGCGGAGTCGACCCCAAACGATTTCTATCGTCTCCTAAACTATTCTCAAGCCATTCCAAACTGATTCCAAACCCTCCAAATCCCTCAAAACCCTTGATTACTCATTCCAATCGAATCCAATGGCTCCAAAAGGCGTGCTACCATTGGTGGTTCGACTATTCCGACGAAGCGCCGTTCAAATCGGAGGCAACCTTCGTCATCTTCTTCATCTGCCACTCAAGACGACTCTCCACCCTCACCATCTTCTCCAAAAGTCGACCAATTAGCTGGTAAGGCCATTACAACCGGAAGGAAAGTCGATTTCAACTTTTTTATTTCCGAAGGCTTTGCTATTGGGCGATTGTTGCAAGAAATGGGATGGGAGAAGGTCTGCTCTTTGGATATTCCTACCTACCCCGCCCTAGTAAGAGAGTTTTATAATGATTTAAGTAGAGGAGAGGGAGGATTAGTAAGTGTTGTAAGAGGAACAAAAGTAGTCATCACAGCCGAATATCTTGGAAATTTATTGGAAATGCCTACTGTTGGACTTATTGAATATCATCATGAAGATAGAGGAGGAGCTCTATCAAGGATGTTAGGAAGAGAAGTCTCTGAGTTTGAGGAAATTTTAGCAAACCAACTTAATTTAGAACTCAGACTGCTTCACAATATCTGTGGGAGGATTCTTTTTCCTAAAATCGGAAGATTTGAGTATGTCTCGGAGCGAGACGTTTTATTAATGGACTGCATACTCACTGGTAGACCCTTAAATCTTGCTGAGATGATGATAGGCTATATGGCGGAGGCTGCTACTAAGAAAAGATCAACATTGCCATATGGTATGATTTTAACTTTAGTTTTCAGAAGCCAAGGTGTTCTTATAATGGACAATGAGCCACTAAGGAAGTTAAGACATACAGATTATTATAGTGTCTCTACTATTCACCGAATGGGCTTTAGAAAAGAAATGGAAACTGGATTAAAAGAGGACATGAGGCCAGAGCTGAGGAGATTAGAGTTGAGGAAGTCAGAGGAGAAGACTTTCCTGACCTTCTGCTGGACCATCTTCTGCTGGACCTTCTGCTGGACCTTCTACTGGACCACCTGCTGGACCCTCAGAAGCTGGACCAAGCTCTCAACTTCCACATCAGTCAGCAATGGCATCAGAAAGATTTTCTGAGGAGCAAATTGGTCAGCTCAGGGCTTTACTTGCTGAGTATGACAGTGTCAGAACAAATGATATGTGTAAATTAAGAGAAGAGTTCAATCAACTAAAAGATGAGATAAATTCAAGACTCGACATGATTTCTTCTCTCTTAGCAATTCTGTCGAATCCTTTAGTACTGATCTTCATAGTATTTTTGAAAGGATGGAAGGGATTGCTGACGGTTCTGGAAAATATCTTCATGCTACAAGTCAACTAAAGAAAGATATTGACCTTGCCGTTTCTCAGATTGAAGCATGTCTTGAAAGCTTTAAGAAAACCCAAAAAGATGATGTTATGGAGATGATCGGACATCTAAAGAAAATAGTGTACAAGCATATTTGATCCTAGGTTGTATCTTAGGATTTCTTGTTTTCTTTCTTAGCATGTATATAGGACTTATGTTTTTTTTTTATATACATGTAATAGATCTTGTTTTGGAGTACAAATGGTTGAATGAATATTACACTTTGATTACAAATTTGTCTTTGATTGAATGCCAATGAATGTCAATCTTTATTATTCGAACCAACATCCTCGCTTTGATAACATTCCTTATTTGCTTTTAAAACTCACCTTATTGTTGATAACAAAAAAGGGGGAGAGATGAGTGTGTAATGCATAAAAAGGAAAGAGAGAATTTTTAAGAGTGTATAATGCATAAAAAGACAATGAGAGAAAGACAATGAAGAACTGTTCTGAGAATAGAAAGAATGAGATTTTTTTAAAAAATTCAGTCTATCTACATAGGGGGAGTTATTCAATGCAGGGGGAGCTTAATAAATTTCTCCATATAAAAGTTGAATCATTTTGATTGATGTCATGTTTTGTTTATTCATTTTAAATGTTGGCATCAAATTCTCTATTACAAAGTCTCTAAGCTTTAAATTCTCAATTCAAATGAATTTCTTTAATGCATATACTCAAAGTTTTTGTCATCATCAAAAAGGGGGAGATTGTTGACCCAATTGAGGATTTTGATGATTAACAAAACTATTTGAGTATAACATTTGATGTTACTAATGATTTTGATTAAGTCTTTCAGTTTATAAGTCTATTTAATGATCAAAATCAAGAAGGAAAATCAAGTTCTGGTTTGAATCTAATGTCAAGGTAAGACTGCAGACATTAGAGTCGACACATGGAATCGCAGAGCCGACTCCGCAAAACGGCACGGACTTAGAGTCGACTCCGGGACTGTGAGAGCCGACTCTATCAGAAACAACAGAACGTTGGATTTTCAGGCCACGACTTAGAGTCGACTCCCGGACTGCTAGAGTCGACTCCAGAAGAATTTTGTGTCGACCCCAGAAAAGTCAGAGACGACTCCAGATCGAGCGGATTAAATTATTTCGAGTTAGAGCCGACTCCAGAAAAGCCAGAGCCGACTCCAGAATGTCAGACACGGCTCCAGAACTGTCAGAACGACTCTAAACTTTAACTTTATCAATTTTAATCCCAACGGCTATTGTTATTTATGGATCTAATCCTTTTTCACTTGCTTCTAACGGATAGTTTTGCACTATTTGTGGATTAATCGAATCTATAAGAAGAGGGGTGATTGCATCCCAAAAAAGGAAGAAAAATCAAGAAAGAGGCAAAAAGAAAAGAATAGAGAAAATCCTTGAGATCTATCAGAAAAGAAAAGAGGGAAAACCTGTAAGGAAAGATCATACTCATTCCCCAAGAGAAAGAGATTCCAAGCCTTTGCTGTTCTACTTAGAAGAAATCTCAAAAGAAGGGAGAAGCCCTAGTTTTTCAATCTTCTGAACCTCAAGAGCATATCCAAAGGAAGATCCATTCAAAGGAAGAGAAGGAAGAAGCCACCAAGATCTTCGAATCAGGCTTTGGTTCCTAATCTCTATTTATTGTTTCATTATTGTATATTTGCTCATTGAAGGAGCAGTTTGCTTTTGTAAACTCATTATATTGTTTGCTGGGTCAATCTGGTGATTGATTCAGTTGAGGCAGTTAGCCTTGTGCAAGCATTTGCTTGTGGTTTTAGGTTTTGTGCTGGTGAGCCTTGAAAACCAGCTGGGTTCGTTGTGCGCCCGGGAAAACAACAAGTTTGAGTTGTGAGCTTGCAAAACAACTCTGCTGTAATCAGTTGATTATAGTGTGGACCCAAGAGGTACTTGGGAGTGGACGTAGGTGTAGGTACACCGAACCACTATAAAATCTATTGTGTTTGCCGTGTTTGTCTCTTTATCTTCAACTCTTCACTCATAGTTGCTTAGTTTTAAATCTGTGAATCTAAGTTTTTATTTCCGCTTGGGGGTTATATATTCAAAAGAGTTTAATTTTTGAAAAACCCAATTCACCCCCCCTCTTGGGTTGCTATTTGGACCAACAGAAGCCACAGAGGAGGCCCTACTGGTCGCGCAGGAGCCCTCTTGGATGGACGCTTACATCTGGTACCTTACCGATAGCACCCTCCTCAAAGACCCTGCTGAAGCTAGGCTGCTCAAGCAATGAGCTCCTAAGTTTTTGACAATGGATAGGCGACTCTACCGAAGATCCTTCTCATACCTGGTCCTCAAGTGTGTTTGCCCCATGAAAGCCAATTACATCCTCCGCGAAATCCATAAGGGAATTTGTGGAAGTCATCTAAGGGGCAGAGCCCTGGCATACAAAGCCCTACGCCAAGGATACTATTGGTTGACGATGAAAAAGGACGCTGTCGAGCTAGTCCGAAGGTGTGATAGCTGCCAACAACATGCCAATATCCAGCGGCAACCGACCTTTCAGCTGAACCCCCTGGCAACCCCATGGCCTTTCACTTAGTGGGGGATGGACATCCTGGGACCATTCCCCCGGCCTCTGGCCAGCATAGGTTCCTGCTAGTCACCGTCAACCACTTCACCAAATAGGTCAAGGCCAAAGCGCTGGCTAAAATTACCGAGAGAAAGGTAAGGTCCTTTTTCTGGAAATCTATAACTACCGGTTCAGACTGCCGCATACCCTCGTCACCGACAATGGTAGGCAATTCGATAATGCTCCCTTCAAAGGATTCTAGGCATCTATCAACGGTTCACCTCTATCGGTCACCCTCAGACTAACGGGGCAGCCGAGGTGACAAACCGCACTATCCTTCAAAGACTCAGGGCGCGGTTGGACGATTTCAAAGGTAGATGGTTGAAGGAACTCCCCAACGTGCTATGGGCCTACCACACGACGTCATGGGCTCCGACTGGAGAGACTCCCTTTAGCCTTGTCTTCGGGTCCGAGGCTATCATCCCTGTGGAGATTGGCATTCCAAGTCCCCGAACGGAGTCTTACAATGAGGACAACTCGAGCTAGCTGCAAGCCAGTCTTGACCTTGTGGAAGAGGCACACGACAGAGCGCGGCTCAGAATGGCTGCCTATCGATAGCAAACCACCATGTACTACAATGCTCGCGTCCGCCCTCGGATGTTCTTACCATGGGACCTAGTCCTCAGGGGAGCAAAGGTCTCAAAGCCAACGGAAGGAGGCAAACTATCACCAAACTGAGAAGGACCCTATCGGGTCACCGAGGCCCTCCACCATTGAGCATACCGAATCAAAGGACTGGATGGGAAGTCTCTCTCTCGAACCTAAAATTCTGACAACCTTCGATGGTACTATCAATAATGTACCCCTTCTTTACATTGAGTTAAGTGTTTGTATTCTTTTGGACTTACCTGTCCCACATTCTCAACTAATAAAAATGTGTTCGAGCAATCCATCTTTTCAGCCAAAGCCTAACTCCGATCGGCACTAAAAACCCGAGGCCAACTCGGCACCAAAGCCCGACTCTGGTCGGCACTGAAAGCCCGAGGCCAGCTCGGCACCAAAGCCCAACTCCGATCGGCACTGAAAGCCTGAGGCCAGCTCGGCACCAAAGCCCGACTCCGGTCGACACTGGAAGCGCGAGGTCAGCTCGGCACCAAAGCCCAGCTCTGGGTGGCACTGAAAGCCCAAGGCTAGCTCGGCACCAAGGCCTGTCTCGACCAGCACGGGGAGCTCAAGGCTGACTTGGCGCTTGAGGAACGACCTCGGACAAACCTGGGGTCCCGAAGGTGGTTCAGTGCTACAGGCTCGCCGCGGAGCTCACACCTATGCGCAGATATCGGGTTCACCAAGGGAAGCTTCGAGGCCAGCCTCAGCGCCCCCACTAGAACCCAATCCTATATAGCAACTAAGTCACGGATTTGCTCGTGGCGAGCAGATGAACACTGTTCCCCAGTGCTGACGCAGCCCTATCAAGGGTCCTACGATGGCAAGCTGAAAGGGAAGGTGCACTATACTAACTCTCGAAAGCATATTTCAAAAAGAATATTGTCATTGCTTTAAATGTTTACAAAGTGCCGACCAAGTCGAACTTTAATACAAAATAAAAAAAGAAAGGTAAAGTGAGAATCAGGGATCGGCCGCCGCAGGCCCATCGTCGGATGGTGGCTCCTCGGACACCTCGTCCGACTCGATGTCCGTAACACTGGGAAGACTGAGGACCTTGGCCACCTTCTCCCTGCAGTCCTGGAACCCCTGGAGGTAGACGTCCGCGGAGGCTTCGGCCAGCTCGTCCAAGAAGCTGGTAGACTTGTGGAAGTTGTCCACAACTTCTGCAACCCTCCTCTTGGTGGCTGCTGCTCTCTCCTAGATGGCAGTTGCGATAGCTTCCGCCCTGCGGACCATGACCTCCCCTTCCATGGCGCGGGAGTCCGCCATCCTTGCCACCTCCTCGGCGTTCTCCGTCCTCTCCTCGGCTGCCTTCACTTCAATGGAGAGGGCATCAATGCGGTAGTCTCTGGCGGTAACGGCCCCCATGGCCTCCCCCAGCTGGTCCAGGGCTGCCCGGGCATGCTCGGCCTCGACGGCCGCCCGGCTGATGGCCTCCTCGAGCTTGGTGGTGCGGTCGGTTCTCGCTACCTCTAAGGCCTCCTCTGCCCTCTCGGCTTGGGCCTGGGCTTCGGCAGCCTCCCTCTGAGCTTGGCGGAGGACGGTCTTCCCTTGGTCGATGACCTCCCTCATGGCCACCAAGAAGTTTACCGACTGCATCAAAAGGTGAGTTAGCACAAGGAAGCCAAAACTGAAAACTTAAATCACGCAAGATACTTACCCGGATGTGTGCCACAAAAGCCTTCCTGAAGAAGGCCGAGGCCCCCAACTGGCAGAGCTCCATCTGGAACTCAGGCATGATAATTTGAGCGATGAGTCGCTCCACCCGGCAACCGTGGTTCATCACGAAGGGCCGGGAGGGGATCGCCCGAACCTCGCCTCCCTCGGCGGCCTCAGCTGGCTTGGGCGCTGCGGGTGCTGGGCTAGGAGCCATCAGTGCTTCCTCCACCGGCGGGCCTACTGCTGCCGAGGGGCCCTCACCCGAGCTCGGCTCCACCTCGGTCTGGTTCGGCGACCGACACGGGGGGCTTTGCCAGTGCCATGGCCCCCTCAGCTCTCGCTCCTTTCGGAGGAGTATCAGTCATTAGGTCGATGGCGGGGCTAACTGCTGGTTCCCTCTCATGTTCCGGGGGTGGGGAGACCGTACCAGGGACTGACCCGGGGCCTGGGTCTGTTGCCTTCCGCTTGGCCCCTCAGCACCCTCGAGTTATCTCTTCCTCTTCATCGCAGCCTTTCTGACAGGGTGAACTGGGATCTTCATCACTGCACAAGTCATCAGTCAGAGTGAGCAAAAAAAAAAGGAAGAGAATGAAGGAAAATGGGCCAAGGATTGGGGGCCTGCAGCCACTCACCACTGCGAGAAGAGATGCCTGCGAGCCGGAGGTTATCCTCCGACAGGAGCTGATTGCAACGGGGGACCTCAGCTGTTAGGAGTTGCCCGAGTGCCTCCCTATCCCTCGGGGCCACCGTCGAGTCCTTGTTTGGCCTCGTATCCGGTTCCTTCCACCTCGGCCTCACCCCCTCGAGATCGGCAAAAAGAAATGGGATTTTCATCCCTTGACGGACGAAGGCGGGCCAAGCTTGAGGGTTCAGCCAGGCCGAGGCTGGAACAGCCACCAGTTTGACTGTTGACGGAGGGTGTAGAAGCAACGAAAGAGAGAGATCCTAGGCTCAATACCATGGAAATGGCAGAGCACTAAGAAGCCACAGATGGTCCGAATAGAGTTCAGAACCACCTGGGCGGGTGTTAGAGAATAGCGATCGAGGAGATTGAGGAAGAAAGGATGGTAGGGCAGGCGAAGACCTATCCTAAGGGAGACCTCATAGATGGCAATTCTACCAGGCCGGAAAGAAACTACCCTATCGTCGGAGGTAGGGAGGAACAAGCGGATGCTACTAGAAATTTGATAATGGGCCCTAATGTTAGCTAGATCTTGGCCCGTTACCATGGAGGCGGTCCCCATCGGGGATTCTGCCTCCACCCTCGATGAGGCGCCAGCGGCCACCGGGCGACTCCTAGCAGGAGCTCGACTGGCAACTCGCCATTGGGAGAGAGGAACATGGTCCTCGAAGGAGGAGGAAGAAGACCATGAGGGTGCGGAAGATGGAGAGGCTCGAATTCTCAAGGAAGAAATCTGATCCCCAAGAGAAGCAGAAGAGGACCAAATGGAGAGGAAGCCATTGAAAAGCTAGGAAGCTGAAGGTGATTAGGGAACTGACCTGGATTAAGAAGGAAGAGTAGCAAGAGCAGCTCGGAAGGAAGACGAAGATGGAAGAACTCGAGGAGGAAGACGCTCTCTCAAGGGGCAAAATGCCAGGCTTGAGAGCTTTCCTCCCAATTTATCAGTTTCTAATAGTCCCGCCTTACCTAACTAGCCACGCGAACCCCCGCTATAGGAAGTGTCACCTCAGCAGGTGCCCAGCGCGTGGGACGTTCCGCCTTCAACCAATCACGAGGCGCCTGATGTCAGCACACGATGGCAATGATGGCGGTTGCTTTTCGTGGGTTTCAAAAGGACGCTCCCATTTCGAGGCTGATTTCCACAGATCTGACGATTGACAAAGGCAGTAGCATCGCAGAGCCCAAGTCGCCCATGCTAAGAAATCATTGTATCCAGGAACATGCACCCTTCCATGATTGGCAGCACATTGGGATCAGCCACCTGGGAGCTTACGCTCCTTTCGCCTTGCAGGGATGGGCCCACTTCATCTCAGAGGCAATGGGGCATCTGATATGGCTGATTGGGCTGCGTTAGAGTTGACGGAGGAAGCAGCTAGCGGAACCACCACCTCAACCTCTGAGGCCCACTCGGCCTCGGCCTTCGAAGTTTCCTCGCCTTGGACTTTGTCCCTTCGGCCTCCAACTGCGGGTCCCCTTGGCCTCCGAAGTCCCCTCGGCCTTGGACCTCATGTCCCCTCGGACCTCAAGTCCTCTCAGCCTCGGACTTCATCCCTTCGGCATCCAGTTACGGGTCCCCTTGGCCTCCGAAGTTCCCACGGCCTCGGACCTCAGGTCCCCTCGGACCTCAAGTCCTCTCGGCCTCGGACTTCATCCCTTCGGCCTCCAGCCGCGGGTCCCTTGGCCTCGGACCTCAGGTCCCCTCGGACCTTAAGCCCCCTTGGCCTTAGACTTCGTCCCTTCGGCCTCCAGCTATGGGTCCCCTCGGCTTTTGAGGTTCCTTCGGCCTCGAACCTCGGGTCCCCTTGAACCTCGAGTCCCCTTGGTCTTGGACTTCGTCCCTTCGGCCTTCAGCCGTAGGTCCCCTTGGCCTCAGACCTCAGGTCCCCTTGGCCTCGAACCTCAGGTCTCCTCTACCTCAAGCCGCCTGACACTACCGCGTGGCCCACCAACCATCCGCAGCTACCACGTGGCCCACTAACAATCTGCAACTGCGCGTGGCCACTATCCGTAATAGCGCACGCCTGACACGACTAGGCCTACCTACCACCTGTGATGTCGTACCTGATAGGTGGCTCACGGGGCAAGACACCTCTGACACGCCATCTTTATATGTCCTAAGCGAGACGGATTTGGCAGATGGTTGGCTACTACTTTAGAGAGGATGATATGGGTCTTTGGCGATCCCTTTTCCTGAGTGATCTTCGAAGGAATAACCAGCAGAAGGCTGCTTTGTGGGCTGTTACTGCCAATCAGATTTGGTTATCGTGGAATCGGCTCATTTTTACTGATGATATCTTCTCTTCCCACAGGACGGTGTGGAATGCCATATCTTTATCGTTTAAATTTGCACTCCATCGCTATGCTTCTGATCCAAACAGCTCTGACCACTGGGGCTCCCCTGCTGCTTCGGCAACTAACCGGCATACGGTTTTCATTTCTTGGGAGCCCCCTCAGGGTATGTCAAAATCAATTTCAATGGGAGTGTTCGGGGAAGACTAGCTGGTTCTACATTGCTATCCGAGGGATTGATGGAGTTTGTTGACTACGGATGGGTTTAGTCTCTTAGCCTCCTTGTCCCTTTGGCTGAACTTTACATAGCTTGGGCTGCATTTCCTATGCTATTCAGATACTTCATGCTCATAGTCTCCTCATTGAAGGGGACTCTCTTACTTCATTCGATAGCTTCAGAAGGAGTACTGCAATCAAGTCCCTACCAACCCACTCCTTCATGACATCTGGACTTCTCTACAGGATGTCCATAGAGTTCAGATCCGTCATGTTATCGGGAAGCCAATTCTGTTGCGGATTAGGTAGCGGCTTCAGTGGCTCAGCATACCGGCTTTTGGATCTAGAACCAGGATGATCCCTCTCCTTTTGTTTTTAAACAAATACTGTATTCTGATCTATCCGAATTGACTCGCACTAAAGTACTAGTGTACTAGTGTGACCATCCGCTTATACAAAAAAAAAAAAAAAAAAATTTGGCAACACATCAACCTTCCACTGTATTGTGTGCTTTTCAGCAACAATTGACAAGAGAGGCGTCGCTGTTAAACCTGTTGTTAACATTTGGTGATAGAAACTCAGGTTACCGGCTACATTGTATGATGATACTATGAAATTGGTAATAACACATAGTTTAGCTTTAGTTGAACCGAATGTTAAAATACAATAGCATCAAAGATTCTTGATTAAAGATTACGTCAGAAGCATCAAGAAGCACATGCAGAACGCTCCAAAATCAAGATTCTAGCCAAAAGATGTGTGATTTTGGCTTATGAAGTCTTGAATCAAAGTCACGTAGATATTTATACCGTATCATTGTGAAAGTTTACATAAAAAGAAAATATTTTATTAAGTAAACCACTTTCATTAACAATGAGTCACTTTAACTCTTTTTCCCGCTTGGTCTTTAGGGGTCATGATTAGAGAAAACAATACTTATAAAATCATGAGCTTAAACCACACTACAAGAAAAACGGTTCACCGCAATAAGTCATCAATTCGCCTAATAATTTATTATAATAAAAAATTTCTATAATAATTTAATTTAATATTTATACAGTATCAATACTTATTATAATAGATTCATATTACAATAATTTAATATAATATTAAAGCAACTATATTAGAAATAATTTTTTGCTTTAATTTTTTTACAAAAAAATAAATAAATAATTTCATTTATTTCAATAAAATCATCATATACAATATTTTTAAAAATATATAATTAAAAAAAATACATGTCACTAAGGATAGAGGTAGAGTGGAGTAATTTGAATGTCGACTTGCTCCAGAATAGAGCAGAGTGAAGGAAGCATTCTTGTAGCCGACCTCATGTAGTTGGAAAAAGCTTAGATGAGTTGAGTACATGTCACTAAGGGCACTATGGAGGAAATGAGATCTGCTGGAAACTACTAGGAGCAAATCCAGGAGCTAGCTATCGCAGGTAAGTAGTGATCTCATTAGTCTTCGCCTGTAAATTTTTCATGATCTTCTACTGCCGAGTGATGATATCCTTTTGTTGACTCATGATATCCTCCTATCGACTCAACCACTCCTGATACTAATTTAGTTGCTCCTTTAATTGTAAATTGTCACAAAATGAAGAACTACCTCTAATCCTCGATGTACCCTTCGATAGTGAACCCCATCCCTTTTTAAACCTAGATCTAAAACCTAAAACCTCCTCAAAGGTAGCATCCTCACTGATTGGTTCTCCTATAGAGCCCTATGTAGAAAGCTGCTCTACTAATGTACCTGCAATAAAAAAAGAGTCATTTTTTAAACCGGTGCCTTTTGGCACCGATTTTAGAAGAAGAGGGTGGAAAGCAAACTTATTATAAAAATGGTGTTAAAGTAGAAAACGCCATTTGAAATGGCATTTTCCACTTCCACCTCACCCCCGCTTCACCGCGTCAGCGAAAGATTCTGTTGGCATGGCAGAGGGCTGATAGAAATCGCCACTCCAAATGGCAATTTCAGTAAGAAATCGCCACTTGAAGTGGCGATTTCTTTTGCACTGAAATCGCCACTCCAAATGGCGATTTCAGTGAAGAAATTGCCACTTGAAGTGGCGGTTTCTTTTGCACTGAAATCGCCACTTGAAGTGATAATTTTCTCAGAGCTCCCAGCAAACCGACAGTAAGTTGCTCGGTTTATCTGCTACTTAAATCCTAGCCCCTCTGCTCCCAGGAGGCCGACAGAACTGAGAAAATCATTGAGAGTCCCCTTTGCTCGTTACTTTTGGCCAAAAATCGCGAGCCATTCTTCCCAAGCAACCCTGGCTCCCAGGACCCCGACATGTCGTCGCCCGTCTCTGCACTTTTAAGCTCCCTCTCATCTCTGTACTTTCTTCCTTTTCAGGTAAATTTTTTTCTCCCAACGAATGTGTCCCCTTCATCTCCGCAATAGCATGCATCTTTACCCTTAAGGCTGATCTATCTACAGATTAATTTGTTCTTTCATGATACTGGTCGTTGATTTATTCTACATAAGCTTGGCCTATGGTGCCCTTGATTTACACATTTATTTTCAGATATAATGTGCTTTCTAGTCAATTTGTGAATCCTAAAATCATCCAAGCATCTCAACTTGTTCTTGAATCACCACTCAGGAATTGAAGGGGCATGCTGAATAATTACATTAAGAAAAGAAGAGATCATGAGGCTTTTTTCATGCCTTATGGCTCATTTGTCTCTATTTCTACATATCTTATGATTTTGGAATAGCTGATCTTAATTATAATTGGTAAGGCTTATGAAAACAGATTTACGAATATGTTAGTATGTTTCATATTAATGCATAATTAGCAGAAATATTGGTTTTACTTGAGCGGAGATTTTGATCTCAATAAAGTTTTATGTTAAAATATGTATTTACATACTTATGTAAAGGAAATTGCTTCCAAAGAAAGGAATATGACCTATATGTTGTTGCTTGGACCTTGGAATGTCATACACAAATTTAAAATTTCTTCTTGATTTAGTTGCTTTTGAAAAAATTAGTATCAAAAATAAATTATATCTTTGAAAATAATGAAGAATTTTAATGATTGCAGGCATAGTGATTAGGACAACTTTGTTATATTATAAACTTAAGTATTCTCATGTCAAATTCAAATTAGAAATCTGAATTATGGTTATGTTTTGAGGCTTGGTATGTTGTACCGGTCAATACACTGCCGTTCTAGGCATACCATACCGTTCTTGATACGGAGGGCGTACCGACACTTGGTACGTTCCTGTATTGAACATACTAGGCATACTGACATTGTATTAGAATTTTACTGATATGCCCCTTAGTTTGGTACCAATAAGATGAATCATGTCTTAAGGGACTATAAAAAGCCACTATCTTTTACTAATAGGATTTGTTACTTATAAGTGCTAAATGCTACAAAAATATATGCATATTTAAATTTTTGTTTTTGTAGCTGATCTGAGATAAATTTTGATCACCTTTTTTCAGATGAAACTGTAAGAGTTTTGCTCTATTATGATGAATCAATTGAACATGGCCAAGAAGGGATACATTATAATCAACCTCCACATAAATGTTTAAAATTGAGCACGGAAACATGTTTTGTTGAGTTGGTTGATCAAGTACATACTATTCTAAAAATTTTAGTACAAAGATATATCGTCAGATTGATGTGAATATCTTCAATATTGCATCAAAAATACGTGCTTCATCCAATTGAGGACGACGACGATGTGGAGGACATGTTGACATTTCTCTCAAAATTTTCAGAATATCGGTATATTGAACTATATATTTTCAAGGATGATGTTTCAGAGCCATATAGTGCTACAGAGGTTGTTCAGGACAGTTCTCCTATAGCCTAGCAGCAGGAACAGGTTAGGACTCCAGTGGATTTCCCAATGATTGAAGGATTTATGCCAGTAGTGCAAGTGATGATGTGGTAAACAATCAGTTCAATACTGATCATCGGGGAATGGAGTCAGACGAGA
The DNA here is from genome assembly GCA_900491605.1 of Calamus simplicifolius. Taxonomy (NCBI): domain Eukaryota; kingdom Viridiplantae; phylum Streptophyta; class Magnoliopsida; order Arecales; family Arecaceae; genus Calamus; species Calamus simplicifolius. Next base: position 446,183 of record UESW01003872.1, on the reverse strand, counting down.
GTGCAGTGATGACTATTGGCCTGAACATGATGACTCAGATAAAGAGCCAAATGAAGATGAGAGTCATACGGAGATGATGTAGTTCATGACACAGGCTTTAGTTCCATTCCAGTATATAGTCATTCATAACCTATTCCAACTTAGGTACATGATCATCAAGCCTTCACATATGAACAAGTACCAAAATTTTATAATGAGTTGAATTTGCATGATGGCGGATGTGTTAGTACTCCGAGAGAGTTACCCTTCAATTCTCAATTTTGGGATCCATCAATGACTGAGTTTGTTAAAGGATTGTTGTTTAATACTAAAGATGAACTGAAAGAGCATGTAAAATGTATCACATCAAGAAGTATCACACATATAATGTGGTGGAGTCAAAGAAATTATTCTGCTATGTGAAATGTGCCTCTTCAAGTACTGTCCAAAGTTGTCAATGGAGGTTGCATGCTACAAAGTTGAAGAAGCATGAATTTTTTGAGATCACAAGGTATGATGGGCCGCACTCCTGTTTATTCAGTAATTTAACTCGGATAACAAACATATTAATTCTCGAGTTATTAGCTATGCTGTTCGACACATTGTGGAGAAAGATTCAAGTGTGAATATTGAAGCTATTATAGCAACCATTGCAGAACAATTTCACTATACAGTGTCATATTCCAAAGCATGGCATGAAAAGCAGAAGGCATTGATTGATATATTTGGTGAATGGGAACCGTCATACGCAAAGCTTCTTAAATACATGCTTACACTGCAGAATGCAAACCCTGGAATAGTTGTATGTTGGGATTTCTACAATGAAACAAGTTCTTTTGTACGTGTCCTAAATTATGTATTCTGGGCATTTCATCATCCATTGAGGGGTTTCAGTATTGTTGCCCGATGATTTCTATTGATGGAACACATCTTTATGGAAAGTACAGGGGGAAGATGCTCATTGCGACAAGCATTGATGCTGATAATAGGATATTTCCACTGGCCTATGCAATTGTAGATGAAGAGTGTACTGCTAGCTGGAGCTAGTTTTTGCTGAGGCTTAGGAAGCATGTTGTGAAAGATAGAAATGATATTTGTCTTATTTCTGATCGACATCGAGGCATACTAAGTGCCATAGAAATGGATGGGCTCCACCAAGAGCTTATCATCGGTATTGTTTGAGACATGTATGCAATAATTTTAACTCGAGATTCTCAAATATTCAGTTGAAAAGAGTAGTATGGAAAGTAGGGAGCAACATCAGCTTCGAAAGTTTAACTTTCTGATGAAATTATTAAAAGAGTCAATGCAGAAGCTTGGACTTGGCTATCGAAGTTGGAGCCGAAGAAGTGGACATTGGTACATACAGGGGCTTTCGCTATGGTATTTTGACAACAAATCTCTCGGAGGTTTTAATAGTGTGTTGAGGGGAGCTAGAAATGTGCCAATTATGGCGTGTTCAGATGACATTTCATCGTCTCGTTAAGTATTTCAATACGAGACGCGCAGAAGCCTTAAGGTATGTATAGGAGAACCCTAAAACTTCTTCACTCCTCATGTTTTGATTAAGGTTGCTGAAGGTCAAACCAAAGCTAATGAGCACAGAGTAACCAGATACAATATGCAAAGAGCCACTTATGAAGTTGTGACAAGGAGGTTCAGTGAAGCTCTCAGGGGTGGAGGCAATGTTCAGAATGTATCACTCAGTGACCGTATTTATTTATGGAAGTGAACAAAATATATGTACACATATCTTAGCAGTGTGCTAGGAGATTGGCATGGACTCAACGCCTCTTTTTGATGAAGTACATAGTATTGGCTCCTACATTACTGCTTGGGTGGGGAGTTCAACCCGGTACCACACGAAGACTATTGGATGGCAACGCCATTCATGTGCATACCTGATCGGGATCGTTTCAGACCGAAGAAAAAAGGAAAGACAAAGTTAACCCGAATTCCTAATGAGATGGATGAGGTTCAGCCTAGAAAAACAAGTTAATGTTCTATTTATAGGCAAACGGGTCATTCCAGACGTTGTTGTCCTAATGTAATTGCGGACCTTCAGGATCGTAAATTTATGTACTCTTAAGTAAATTGGGCATTATTGTGCTGATGATGCATTTATTTTGTAATAGTTACCTTATTTTCTTCTAGTTAATGGGCAGCTTGAATCTTCTATTAGTTTTAATTGATATTGTAGTTCTGCAAATGCAAAATGCTTGAAGTGGCTTGGCAAATGTAATGCTATAGCTTCCTCATTAAAATATATCAAGCTGTGGGCTGTTAATGCTGTTAATATCTGTTAATGTAAGTGTTATATTTGTGCTAAATTTCTCTGATATCAGGTTCTTTCAAACGACTCCTTAAGCTCCATTATTGCAGCAGAATGCAATGAGAACAAAATGAATTGTCCTAAAGTTTCTGTTTCAGCTGTGCGAACTTCAAATTCAATGATGCCTAGGAAATCTGTGGAGCCTACTCTTCTGGATCAGATGGTCAAATCCATGAGCTGATACGGTGATGTGAATGCGACCATATATATGCTCAAGAATAAGTTCATTGAGGTTTAAGTGTTGTGCTGGTGCAGTGCCAGTTTGGCATTATTGTCATGCTGCTGCAAACTTTGCTCATTCAAGATAGTTATTTTCCCCCGCTCTTTCTGCACCTAATAATTGTTATACTGTTAACATGTCTGTCTAACTATTTTTTGCTGAATATGTAAATTTTGGCTAGAATTGAGCCTCACGTATTGTAATATGATTTTGATTTAATTAACTAACGAGTCTCTAAAATATTTATTTGTAAGAATTAGTCTTGATAGAATAGAGGCACCATGATTAACGTATAATAAGTAAAATGAGCTGTGAAACATTGATCTATGATCAGCACAGGACTTTTTCCGTTGAAGTTTATCATTTTTAAATTTTTGATGCAACGAGTTGATGATAGATTTTAAAGTGAATCAAGCCCAAATGGTTTCATCTCTCTCTCTCCAATGCCTACAGATATTTCAATCTAAGTTTCAGTTGGAAAGCGCCAAACCAAATCACCACTTGAAATGGCAATTTCATATAAAAATTCCTAATAACCAATTGATTCATATGACTGCATTAGGTGTTCTACTTTTGGACAAAATCGAAAGAAGACACTTCTAATGATAGAAAATTGTAAATTATTTTTTTCAGGATTGAATAATTTTAAGTTATTCAATCAAACTTAACCGAAAGTCAACCGAAACTCACGTCATCCAAAATTATCACACAAATATCAAATATCATCGCATCAATAGAATAACACATACTCACCAAAATTTAATATAACTGATACACTCAAAACACGTTTACAATACTTGGTTTGAGTACAACCTAGACAACTCCACATCCACGTCTAGGTCGAAGAATTCATCCAATACATCGCCTGTAAGTCGTCATCGATAGAGAGCCCTCAACACTCACTTGAGATACCCCTTCCTGAATGAAGATCATGATAGGATAAAAAACATCAGGCATATCAACGTCCCAATGCGACTGGATAGCATCCTTACTGATCTTGATGATATCCGCATCAGCAATGTCATCAATGCGATATGCAGCGTGATCTTGACTGGCAGATGTACCCTTCCTAGCATCACTCCTGTGCAAATACTCGTGTACTAATGGCGACCGCATGCAAGAAGGCAATGGTGTATGATGAAATATCTCTATCATTGGATCAAGATCAACTAGTGTAGAATCCGACCCCTTTGGGTAGAGTACCACTGCAAGTGTGCTTCGAACATGCTGATACCCAATGACAAATAATGTACCATAAGTTATCGCGTCGCGCTCCTCAAAATCTATAGCCGCTCATCCTCCATTGGGGCAACTATAGCCCGCTCGACCTCTAAAGTCAAATGTTGAAGCCTCTCATACGGCATATAAAATGACAACAAAAATTCATATGAAAACTTATGAAATTAAAAAAATTGTTTTTAAAACAATACCAGAAACTCAAATAAAGTTCTCTTCCCTTCGTAGCCCCTTGTATGATACTCAGAACGGCCTACACATATTCGAATGATACTCCTAAACCAGGTCATATAATCGGGTGTGCACGAGACTCCAGTTACTATAGGCTCTTCCATAATAATATGCTGACGCCGTGCATTTCATGTTGCAATATGAGTCCCGTGCACGACGTTCCATGTAGCATTTGTCCTCCCCCGTCAATCAATCTGATGAAGCTGTACCGACGTATCGCATGGACATGGTATGGACTGACGATCCAAATTGACGAAGCACTTAGTCCGACAAATGCCACTCGACTACATCAAAATATATAAGCGGAATCCGTGTCATCCAAATATCCAAACAACAAGCAGCTCAAAGGTAAAATAGAGATAATCGCCGACGAATAAGGACACCATATGAACTGCATAGAAAAAAATTAATTAATCCATAATCAACATAAACTTGCGAAATATCCCATCTAATTGAATTTCATATTCCAAGATGACATACCCGTTGATCACTATCATCCAACACGTCCAACTGGTCCCTATAAGCACGTAGTGTATGGATTGAAACATTTTTCAAGTTATATTTTACATACCATCTATACCCCATGGTGCACCTAAGTGCCAATCATCATCGGCATCAAAGGTCTAGCCTCCGAAATCTCGAGTCTCGTGGGATGAAAAATGAAAAATCATTCTCATGCCCAAATCTGCATGTTCGAATAATTTGAAATGTTAATTAACAATAAAAATAATCTCATCTCAAACATAAGAATATAGTGTTTACCTATAGCAAAAGGACGTATCCTTCGATGCCTGACTGGATAGGGCTCGTTGCACGACATAGTGCTCTATATAAACTAGCAAGTGTAGCCGATCCCCTACTAAAAGCAAGCAAATACCTAAGTCTTTCAGAAATGGCACATACATCAACTTCACAAAATGTTCAAATACATGTGGCATAGACATGAAAACATGCAATTCTAATATGCATGCATAAACAAATGCATATGTACATGTATAGATGGGTGCATGCATGTATGTAAATAAGTTCAACTATATGAACAAAAACAGCAGTACAAATGTATGCACACATGTAAATTAGTATGTATATACATATAGCAACTCCAAAACATAAAACTAGAATAAACAGTTCTAAAAATCTAAAGCAGTTTTTTGTTTTTTTAGATTTTTGTCCATTTAAGCAAATATCAATGCTCATTTCATATAAATTCTTCATGTAGAGGACAATCAATCAAGACATGGCATACGTGTTGGATACACAGGTTATTTTGGAAGGTTGGCTACGATGACTGAGGAGTGGCACAGTTGACAAAAAAAAGTCATGCACTATTAATTTTAATTTGTAAACCACAGAGTGCAACATGAAATTTTATAAAATTTATAAAGAATAACATTTGTGTGTATTACATAATTGATGAACAAGAAGCAAAATGCAAGGAATAATAAATGTAAAGAGAAGTTAAGACCTTGTACAATACATGTATATGCCCAAAAGCTACCAGTCCTATGCTATCATCTTCAAAGAGATTTGTTATCCTAACGCATATGATTAATGTACCAGTCCGAGACCAAGGATTGATTTGGCATATAATTTTCAAAATATTCCAATCACAATTGTTAACATGTTGAAAAATTTTACACATTCTAAAACAAATTGAACCATGCAGATATTGAATACAAAAATAAAATTGACCAAGCTTGAACAAAAAAAAAACTTAAACAAAACCATTAAACTAATAACAACATAAAAAATTATACAATAAAACACAAAAGATGATCATTTCAGTCATCCATATTTATATTATCCTCCACCATGCAATTATCTTGTCATAGGAAGCCCATAAAATATCCTTACAAGCTAACAATCCTCACCAACATCCATTATGAGCGAGAACAAGTCTCCACATGTAATGTTTGTGCCATCTTTTTCCTCTTAAATGCATGCAATAGAACATTGTATGCAATAGAACAGAACCAAGAGTCTTAGATCCAACAATAAACCATACAATGAAAAGACCCCTTTATCAAAAAAAAAAAAAATAGAAGAATTATCTAGCTCTCTAGAAACCAAAAAATATGCCTCTCCGACACTGTGCAAAAGGATCCTAAAATCAAAGAAAATTCAAGCCAAATTCAGAAGCTGCACCAAACACAGAGACGAACAATCAAAGCGATCAACAGTTATCCGATCGAAATTCAAAAAAGCACCATAAAAGCTAGGGAAAATAAACCAAAATCACAGCTCCAAACCCATTCCAACCGAATTCGATGCTCTCACGAAAAGAATAATTTGAGAAACTGAGGGCATGTGAATCTCTACCTTGAAGGGACTGAGGGCGGAGTTCATGCGATGGATCGCAGAGAGTGGTCCGACAAGAGGGGTGAAGATGGGCGATGACGATTTTTTGGCCAAAAGAAGTAGGGTGGTCCAACGGAGATGGGAAACGGGCAATGGCTAAGGGCGGGCGAAGGGTTTTCTTAGTTCTGTCGGCCTCCTAGGAGCAAAGGGCTGGCGTTTAAGTAGCAGACAAACCGAGACCTTTTACTGTCGGGGTGCTGGGGGGCCTTAGAAAATCGCCACTTAGAGTGACGATTTCAGTGCAAAAGAAATCGCCACTTCAAGAAGTGACGATTTCATTGAAATTGCCCTTATCGGCCCTCCGCCACGCCAGCAAAACTTTTCGCTAACGCGGCAAAGTGGAGGGAGAAGGTGAAAGTAAAAAACGCCATTTGAAATGGCGTTTTTCACTTTAACACCATTTTTACAATAAGTTTGCTTCCCCCCTCTTCTTCTAAAATCGGTGCCAAAAGGCACCGATTTAAAAAATGACTCATAAAAAGAAAACAAATTCAACATGTTTAGTATAAAACATTACATTCAAAAATATTATTTTAAATTAATAAAACTTACATGGGTTTCTACAACTTTTTATTTATCCATAGATTCTTTTTTTTGTCAAAATAAAAAGTATCCCACAGATGAAGTCTTGATGGCTCCTATTTCGTAACATGATCTTTCTAAAAAGAAATAATAATAGTTTAAGATAATAAATAATATAAAAAAGATAATCATAATATAAAACTTTTGTGATACTAAAACCTTGAAACTAAACACTTGAAACTTTTGTGATACTAAACACTTGAAACATTCTATGATACTAAACACTTAGATATGATTGGTAAAAGCTCTCTCAAACATAATTAATTGCAAACTAATGTCACCCATAAAGCATGCAACAGTAAACAATTTTGATCTTTCCTTATATCTTTTCATCTGTGAATCCAAATTATTGAAGGGAAAGGAGTATATAGTATTTGAAAGCAGTGTGATGGATGACAACATGCATGGGCTACACAAAAGAATGAATTAATAAACCTTATACTCCAAGTATTCCTTACCATATCATAAGAATGAGCCGATATTGACTTCGATCTAGTGAGACCTCCATATGGCTATAGTTCTCGATTAGATTTATTTGTTTCCATTTTTTTTACATCAAAGAATGGAAAGAATTACATGGTTTTAAAAAAATATAAACTATTAAATTAATTATATAGATTCATTTACTTTATACTCATCTGAATAGAATAATCACAAAGAAAGTTTCAATCACTCTGCAAGATATGAGATGGCTTATTTTGCTTTGCTAAGCTCACACTTATGTCCCTACCATAATTGATGAAGTGCATGTAAAGCCGATATCCAAATTCTTGATATACTTTATTCATTTGGAAGTCAATACCATTTTTAATATGGTCTAAAGTCATCAAGATCCTGCATTTACATAACAAAATTACGAAAGTTATGAAATATATTAAGTACGTTAAAAGTAATCTAAAAGTAATCTAATACAATTATACTAAGCTGAAGTCGATCGATCATAGATGCTTTCAATGCGCGTGGCCAGGTGCGCGGGCGTGCACGCGCCCAGGTGCACGGCCAGGTGCGCGGGCCGCCCGCATTAGCAGCGCGTCGTTGATTAGCGATGCGTGCGTGCGTCGGTAATCCGTGCACGCAGCGATGCATGCGGGCGCATCGCAAATGCACGGAAGGGCACCCGACGCGAGCGAGGGTGCGCACGCCATCACAGATGGCCCTTTAGCGATGCGATGACGACGTTGCGCTGAGCAACATCGTCATCGCGTTGCTAAATAACGACATGTTTTGGGCGTCGCTAATTAACTACTATTTAGTGACGACATTTGCGTCGCTAATTTTGTTTGTCATTAATTTATGACTAAATTCTTTTGCATCACTGTTGCATCGCTATTTAGCAACGATATTTTATGGCGTCACTAATGGGCATCACTAAAACCAAATATTCTTATAGTGAGCCATCACCCACCATGCAAGAGGACTCGAACAAGATGTGTTCATTTCAAAAGTGCAAATAAGGAGCCATTTGCTGGATCAGTTTGATTATCAAAAGATGGTCCACTCCTTTTACGATTTTCTCTTTGAAAATATGAAGTTTTTTTTGGAATGCACAAAAAACTTTCTTTTCTCTTCCTTCTTTTCTTTTTTTTTTTTTTTTTTTTGAGAAAAATGGATAAATAGCTGGAAGTCAGACCACACAGAGCTTAGGCCTATAACAACAACTGTTGATACTGTTCTTAGCACAATTCCTACTCAAAAGGTTCCAATTGAAGGAGAACCTATGGAAATCAGAGAAGAAAAATCGATAACAAGGCAAGAAGTTACACAGGAGCAACCCCCAGTAGAAGAAAAGCCTCAAATATCAAAGCAATTCCAGCTCCCACCAGTAGAGGAAAAGTGCCAGATAGATGAAAAATCAACCATACAAACTTCACAGCCCTCGCAAGTAGAAGGAAAGATAGAACCAGAATTAATAGAAGACAAACAACCTCCCCACATCCCACAAGGAAAAGAAGAACCTGAAACAATTATTGGAGAGGAGCCGAAGACAGAATTGAAAGTGAAAGAAAGGATGGAACCTAGAAGCCCCGAGTTGGAAACTGTATCTGAAGGAAATAAAAAGGATGAGTCCAAAATAAAACCAGACGCACAACAAGCCGAGAAATCAACTTTTCCTGGTAATGAGTTGAAGGCTAAAATGGAAATCAAGTCAGCAACTGCTGAACCTGATTCCAGAGCACCCAGACTACATCCAGATACAAGTGAGCTCATGATAAAACCTGATTCCAGGGGAAGGCCAAGTAGTATCCCAAGGGCTTCAACATCCGATGGAGAACAGCCAAGCTTTCATGAAGAGATCAAGGAGAGAATTTCCATCCACAAGCTGATTCTTGAGAAGTTGCAGCAACAGGGAAGTGAGAGAACTGTAAGTATCGTAACCTTATAAGGTAAGAACACAGGTGCAACCATGTTTATAGGACATGAAACCACAAACAAGGAAGGTATCCCCCACATTCACAGAGGCCACAGACTCAATAACAAGACAGGTGAGGCAAACAATGGTGATAAAGTGATCCAAAAACAGATGTTGAATGATGCAGGCAGTGAAATCCAGCGATCACTGCAAGCATCAATAGCAATGTGCAAAGCATCAACGACTCAGTGCTATGTGAGAGTTCTTGCAGTGAAGAAGATCCAGGTGTTGAGCTGGTTCTCTCAATCAAAACAAATAAGCCTGTCAAATTGAAGGAAAGGGAAGGATGTTAAGATTCAAAGGAGTACTATGAGCACGTCCCAGCTTAATGAGACACCTATCAGCTAAATATCAGGAAGTGTCTTAGACGACTTCTCATGGAATCCAGTGACAGCAACCAGGAGAACCTTTAGGTAGTGTTTGAAATAGGGGATAAGAGGGGATATCCTCTGGATATCCCCTCTTATTCCTAAAAGCCATAACTATAAGGGATAGCAGAGAATAAAGTTAACCAAAGGGATAATCCATGGTTAACCATGGGATATCCCCTCAATTTATTCCCTAGAGAATGCAGGAATAGCTGGTTATCCCTCCAAATAAGAGTAAAAAAAGGTTATCCCATGGATTTACCTTTTTACATTTGATATGATCAATGGGATAGCCAAGGGATATCCCTAGGGATAGCCAGGGGATAAACTCTATCCCGTACACCTATAAAATAAAAAATAGCCGAGGTCAATAATCTGCAGGAGGAAGGTCGTCACCCTGTCCGCGAGGATCTGATGCTCCAGAAGCCTATAAGAAAAAGTAAAAATATTTAATTTACAAGACTATATATGAATATTAAACAAATAGTTAATTTAATATAAAAATATATATTAAATAATATGTATTTACCTGATGAGGAACAACCGTTTGAATGAGAGATGTAAGCCGCTCAATGTGATCTCTCATGGAATCAATCAATGCTCTATCGACTGCACTCCTCCGATGCATCTCCTCCATCGCAACGGCACTAGACCGTTGCATCTCCTTCATCGCAATGGCATTCGACCGCTGCATCTCCTCTAACGCTACAGCACTCGACCGCTGCATCTCCTCAACCGCATGCTCAAGTCTGCGAACACATGTATCATGAACAGCATCTGCAGCATCACGCGTAAGTCTACTCACATCAGATAACTGAGTGGGGGTAACTCCAACTCCATAACCCCTCACTCGACCATATCGCTCTGGCCCCATCAACTCTGTAAACACCTCGGCCTCGACGCTACTCTGCGTAGATGCTGTAGAGTCATCGACACGCTCAGCAATAAGAGATGCAGCTCTTTCCTGTATTAATTTAGAAAAATTAGTTAGATCTTACTGAATAAAATAATCAAATTGAAAATATTGTACGAAATAATTTGTAATAAATAATTACATATAAATCCCTCGACTCATCCCGGACAAAAGTGCCATCATGGTGAGTATGAGTCATCCGGTAAAACTCCACCACACCGGGTTCCCTCCCACGTTCATCCATCTACAAAAAAAAATATACAATTTATAAATATTTGAACCAATTTATAAATAAATTATACAATTCATTTTGATTTGTAAAGAGGGACTATAAATTATTCAATGAGAGTTTCAACGATAGTTTCAACATAATAAGTAATTATTCAATTGTTTCAACTAGAGTTTCAACGAGAGTTTCAACATAATTCTAAATTATCAATTATGTTTCAATGATAGTTTCAATGGGAGTTTCAACGATAGTTTCAACCTTATAAGTAATTATTCATTGTTTCAACGAGAGTTTCAACATAATTCTAAATTATCAATTATGTTTCAATGATAGTTTCAACGAGAGTTTCAACGATAGTTTCAACATTATAAGTAATTATTATGTTGTTTCAACAAGAGTTTCAACATAATTCTAAATTTTCAATTATGTTTCAATGATAGTTTCAATGAGAGTTTCAACGATATTCAGGAAATATTCCCTCTTATTCTCTATTTCAAACACTACCTTAGTTTTTTTGGCTTGTCAATTCGAAGTGGTTAGGTAATATGTTATATCTATGAGTAGGGTTGTGACTTTAGCTTATTAGGCATATAATATTATCAAATAATCTAGTACCTGTCTTGCTATTAGTAAACATGCAGTACCTGAGTTTGATGGATGTGCATCAATTGCAGAATTTATAACTTGATAGCAAGATATTGCTGATACAATGAATTTTAAATTACTCTACTCAGGTTACCTGCCAGGAAGGTTGTATGATTTAAATGTATCAAAATATGGGAACCAAGATGAGCTGAAGTCACTCATCAGTGCATTCCATGGCATATTCACTCATCAGTGCATTCATTGTCACCTTCATTATTATCTTTCGATGCTAACACCTTATCCAGTTGCATATAACAAAAAGAACTTGCAGTTAGGTTGACAAGTTTAACTTAGAAGAACAGAGAAACAAAAAGGTTCTGACCTCAAGCTCATTTTCAATTATGTCTACATCAGCAGAATTGATCTCTTTCTCCCTGATAGCAGGTTGAATTACCAGTTTTAAAACTCATGGTATACGAAGCAGAATATTTTTCATAAAATCAATTAATTACATCTTAAGAATCTTGAAAATTATGCGAATAAACATAAGACCACTTCTCCTGATGAAAAATTTGTAATTTTCAACAGATGGGTTCAAATGTACCAACCTATCTTTTATATCCATATCCATTTGATGTATATAACCTATAAATGGTGAAACTTCATCTCAAATGTTTTTCATACATAACATCAAAATGTGGTCAGTTGATGCAAGATCACACCTGATTTGGATTGACATGCTAGTTTGTTGATGTCCATTTCTCATATTTTTAAACAAATATTCTACTCCATGCAAAGAATCGAATCCACCCGAATGGTGCCTTTTCTTGCATCTAAGTTGACTGTTCTCTATCATGCCCTTACTTAAGCCAAATTGTGACAAATATCTCAGAATTTTAATATTCCTCTAATAGACCAGCCTAAAAATTATCAGTAAGCCTCATAAGAAATTGGATTGCTTGGACTCAGCTTCAAAACATGGTGCAGTGTGCATAAACACTTACAGTTAAAATGACAGCCTAGAACGGAACTAATAAATCTCTCACTAATTCAGACAGTCCTAAACGTTAGCAATGGCTATACTTCTTAGGTTTAAGCAACCTCCTCAAAACATGCACCAGATTTCTTCAGAAGTTGACAAACTAACTACAGATCATGTACAGGGGAAGTTTGAGATAGTAGTACACTCAAAAGTATACTTCAAATACAAAGATACGTTTACAAATATACATCTTGCCAAGCATTCATGAATCACAATCCTCATTATCAACCTTGCTTTAGATACAGGTAGAATACACAATCAATTGTTGCTTCAGAAGGCCAAGCTTTAGGAGAACTGGAAATGACACTTAAACTCCAAAAGCAACCCCCAAGAAAGGGTACAGGAAATGTTTGAGATAGCAGTACACTCCAATGTATACTTCAAATATGAAGATATGTATGGAAATATAGTTCTTGCCAAGAATTCAGGAATCACATTCACATTATTAACCTTGATTTTGATACAAATAGAATACACATATCCATTTGTTGGATCAGATAGCCTAGTTTTGAAGAACAGGAATCACACTTGAACTACAAAAAGAACCCAAGCCCTTTAAAATGACAATAAGAGTGAAATCGTAACAAAATGGTCCAAATAACATGGGAACTGGTATATACTGTTACTTGATATATAGACTACGATAGAACTTTGTAAAGAGAACACAATGGTATACACAAGGATGTTTTGAGCTTGCGAAAGTATGCTGCCAAGGTTTTGATGTTGATTGACAATCAATTGTACATAAAACAGAGAGCTGTCAGCAATCTGAGTAGATCTGGAGAGAATAAATTTATTGAAATGTGAATCCTGAAGTCATCAAAATTGGTGATATTTCTATTATGTTTATATACATGTAGCTCCAGTTCTCTAATATGTTAGGCATACCCATGACCCACCATAGGATAATTGGTGCCTGCCATAGCAGTTGCACTTCAGGGCAGGTGATATTTCAAATTTGCTTTCTTCGTCAAATGGATTTACTACTTTCAGCCATGCTTTCTCCATTTTTCTTGTCCACCATCCTGACCAGGCAACACAAATTTGTGGTCCTGCCTAACTGAGAATGTTTCTATCCTTCACTCACAGTGTTTCTGTATGTAACCTTTAATATTACGGTGTCTTACCATATCAAACCAAGTTCTCTTATTCATCTCAACACCCACATTTGTGCAATGTTCAACTTATATAAAGCGTTGGCTTCATGGTAATTAGGATGCTCATTATAGACCTTTGAAATTCCCACTGAAATTTCATTGGCTTGTAACTGCTACATGATGAAAGAAAATACCAAGGAACTTCTTGTAATTACTCCAGATGCTATGAACATAATTAGTTTAAGTATTTATGACATATAAATGAACATAATTAGTTTAAGAATTTATAGTTTAAGAAACATACGAATTGTTGCCTGATTCGCGCATAACTCTTGGATCCCGATGTATGGGGAACAGACAGAGATGCTCGTGCAGCTTTACCAATATTAGAATATGTCTGCAAAATTAAATAAATATTTTAATAGTGTCTTAAAAGATTAAATAATAAGAATATTAAGTAACAAGATACCTGTCCCTTCTCGGAGAACCAATAATGAACCAACTCCATCCACTGATGAGGGGATACCTCAGGAGGACAAGTACCAACTACCTGCTCCTCGGTCATACCCGGAGCTTGTACTTCGTCTTCAAATATGACTTATATTCTTTCCATTTCCGATTGAGAGACTTCAGTACAAACTCATTAGCGGATGGAGGAAGTGCAAACTTGCCCTGCAAAAGATAAAATATTTCAACTGTTCAAATATAAAACATGTCATAATATACATAATGTTTGATGTTTAGATTCTTTTGTTTACCTGCACAACTCGTAGAATCTCAACTTTATATGACGGAAGCATATCATTCCATTTTGTATAACTCAATGGACAAAGCTGATGCCTCCGTGCAACACTCCCTAAAAAGGAGCTCAATAAGCTAGAGGCTTTTTAATTGGCTGCCCCAGCCGATTGCACTCAATTACGATCTTATCACCATCACGCATCTGCCATACATCTCGTACTCCCATGGCCCCGCGTCTACATGTAATCCTACCAGATCCGTCTACATAAAAATAGATATAGGTAAATTATAGTAAGAAGCGTAAAGAAATTTTATAGAATCAAATAAAAAAAATTACCTTGAATATGAAGCTCATCGTCTCTTACGCCGACAACAGGATCATGATGCCCCGAGGATGACGGACCTGCAGTAGACTGATATGCCTCTGGAATAGATGCAGCATCCGGTAATGACGAAGGACCAGCATGATCCTGCTGTGCTGAAGTAAAGGGTCGGCCTCTGTCCGTGAGCTATGCATAATGTCACCTATCATTTACATCAGAGTCAAAGTTAGTAAAAAATAAATATAACTTTAAAGACTTAATTATTACAAAATTCAATACATTGCAAAATTTAGTACCAATCAGAATCAAGCATTATCATTTGTTGCAAAATCTGTCCTAACCAAGGATACCGTAGCATGTACGTCATCAACCGGCACAAAATTGAATGGCATGGAATGCGTATAAGTGTCATCGTCTTCATCCTCTTTTAGCTGCTTTCCCATATCATATAAGTCCCTAGGTTTTGTTTTAATAACAATAGCCCAATCTTTATCTTTTGCATCTTGTATAAAAAATACTTGACGAGCTTGAGAAGAAAAAAATGAATGGATCATCCTTCAATAAGACACCAGTATGTATCAACCTTGTAAAATTTACAAGTGTAAATTCATTTGTATCTTTTTTCAAACCCCTTGATGAGTTTATATCTACCCATCACATCTAAATAATATAACTTTAAAGACTCCATAGTAATCCAACTCATAGATATCATTTAGTATGATATAGCCCCAAAAATGCACATTCATGGTGAAAGAAGTAAAACTTTTGAAAAAAGTAAAGCACATGAAAAAGTAGATTACACTAACTAAACTACGATTTATATTTAGTTTAGTTTTTTTTTTTTTTAGCTATCCAATACAGGACTAAAATTTTGAATTACTAAACTAATATCCAAAAATAAGCATTTAATTATTTTATCACGTGTGCTCAACAGAAGAAAACTAATTGATGTTCAACCATGGCCAGAAAGGTCAGTTTATAATCTGGCAACGTCCAGTGTGGTAGATAGTGTCAACAATCAACAGGTTAGGCACTTGAGTAAAAAAAGCTAAGTCATGGTCAATTGAGTCAAACATTGCTAACCTAGCTTAATCACATGCCACAATCAGTTGGAGCGAACAATTAAAAAAACTATAAAATATTAGCAAAAAACATGCATGCTTTCAAAAACAGAAGTACAGTACACAACCTCATCAACTGCTAACAGGGTCCATAAGACCATTTTCGCATACCTCCCACCAAACCAATTTTTTTATTTTTATGGCGCACATCCAACTAAACAAAAGAAGATCATTAACAGTCAATGCAACCAAATTACAATGGTGCAACCAGAGTCACCAATAATTCCAGTTTCATGTAACTCAGCATTTTCAATGATGGACTAGTGCAATAGGATTGGAAAATGTATGCTTTTGCAACACCATACTTTGATAAACTGATGTGCAAGTTTTGAAAAGAATGGAGAGAGAATTTTAGCAACATGATTATCCAGAATCAAGTCACCACTGTGAACAGATATACCAGCAACATAGAGAAACAATGATAAGCAAATAAATCATACCAGTCAATTGGAAATATAAAGGTATCTGGTACCATTAAATGCATTGATTTCCCAGATTCATTAGCAATCTTAAAGAAAATCACATTACCTGCAATTGCCCAGAATCTTTTTATTTATTAAACAAAACACTAGAAAACTGACCCACAATAATATGCAGAAAGCAAAGCTATTGCAAAAGCGAACAGCTGATTACCACAACACAACCTAAATGCGGGTTGTTCCAGTACACCAAACTATAAATTGTTCATGAACTAAAGCCTAACAAAGTTCGATCAGCAAAAGTGAAAAACATATGAAGTGACTAACAAAGCTGCAAGGTGAAAAACACTATACAAGGTAGGCAAAACTTGTTTCATTCTTCAAGCTGCCAGAAGTCAGCTATACCTATGGTCGAATCAATCTTATTGACCCTAAAACCACACCAATCACATAACAGGCATCCATTACTAGACACCAGGATTGAAACATGGTAGACCCGCCCAAGGCCTTCCCAAACCCATTAAAAAAAAAAAAAAAAAAAGGGGGAAGAAGAAATCTGTCCCACCCCAGGGACATCACTAACTATCGCAAGGTCGCTCCTGATTGAAATAACAAAACGAAAAATATAGGAAGGCCACATAGACCATCCACAGCATCACTGAATCCCCAAATCTCACAAACGTGTTCCGTTGAGCAATGAATCCCCAAATCTCACGATTAATTTAATCCAAACAGAATGAAACATACCTAGAGAAGGAGAGGCAGTCTCAGAGTCTCGGATCTTCCTTTCAATCTTCCGGTCCACAGAGGAGGAGGCAAAGAGGCAGCTAGGGCATCCAAGAGGAAGATCGCGCGCGGCGGGAGCTAGGGCATCATAGAACGCACGGGGGAAGCTCAGTTGCAAATATATATCGATATATGACGACGCTTTTAAGCGTCGTCGTATGCCGACGCTTTTTTTAAAGCGTCGGCAAAATTTGTTATTGCTTAATTAGACGACGCTAATAAGCGTCGTACCCTGGCGACGCTTTAAAGCGTCGGCAAACGTAACTAATATGCGACGCTATTTAAAAGCGTCGTCGGTCTGCGCTATTTCCCAACGCTACACCCTAGCGTCAGGAAAAAAGGGTTGCGAAAACGAATTTTTGGTGTAGTGCGTGTTGGATACATAGGTTATTTGGAAGGTTGGCTATGATGACTGAGGGAGTGGCACAGTTGACAAAAAAAAGTCATGCACTATTAATTTTAATTTGTAAACCACAGAGTGCAACATGAAATTTTATAAAATTTATAAAAGAATAACATTTGTGTGTATTACACAATTGATGAACAAGAAGCAAAATGCAAGGAATAATAAATGTAAAGAGAAGTTGAGACCTTGTACAATACATGTATATGCCCAAAAGCTACCAGTCCTATGCTATCCATCTTCAAAGAGATTTGTTATCCTAACGCATATGATTAACGTACCAGTACGAGACCAAGGATTGATTTGGCATATAATTTTCAAAATATTCCAATCACAATTGTTAACATGTTGAAAATTTTACACATTCTAAAACAAATTGAACCATGCAGATATTGAATACAAAAATAAAATTGACCAAGCTTGGAACAAAAAAAAAACTTAAACAAACCATTAAACTAATAACAACATAAAAATTATACAATAAAACACAAAAGATGATCATTTAAGTCATCCATATTTATATTATCCTCCACCATGCAATTATCTTGTCATAGGAAGCCCATAACACCACAAAATATCCTTACAAGCTAACAATCCTCACCAACATCCATTATGAGCGAGAACAAGTCTCCACATGTAATGTTTGTGCCATCTTTTCCCTCTTAAATGCATGCAATAGAACATTGTATGCAATAGAACAGAACCAAGAGTCTTAGATCCAACAATAAACCATACAATGAAAAGACCCCTTTATCAAAAAAAAATAGAAGAATTGTCTAGCTCTCTAGAAACCAAAAATATGCCTATCCGACACTGTGCAAAAGGATCCTAAAATCAAAGAAAATTCAAGCCAAATTCAGAAGCTGCACCAAACATAGAGACGAACAATCAAAGCGATCAACAGATATCCGATCGAAATTCAAAAAAGCACCATAAAAGCTAGGGAAAATAAACCAAATCACAGCTCCAAACCCATTCCAACCGGAATTCGATGCTCTCACGAAAAGAATAATTTGAGAAACTGAGGGCATGTGAATCTCTACCTTGAAGGGATTGAGGGCGGAGTTCATGCGATGGATCGCGGAGAGTGGTCCGACGAGAGGGGGTGAAGATGGGCGATGACGATTTTTTGGCCAAAGGAAGTAGGGTGGTCCAACGGAGACGGGAAACGGGCAATGGCTAAGGGCGGCGAAGGGTTTTCTTAGTTCTTCGGCCTCCTGGGAGCAAAGGGCTGGCGTTTAAGTAGCAGACAAACCGAGACCTTTTACTATCGGGGTGCCGGGGGCCTCAGAAAATCGCCACTTAGAGTGACGATTTCATTGAAATTGCCCTTATCGGCCCTCCGCCACGCCAGCAAAACCTTTTCGCTAACGCGGCGAAGCGGAGGGAGAAGGTGAAAGTAAAAAACGCCATTTGAAATGGCGTTTTTCACTCTAACACCATTTTTACAATAAGTTTGCTTCCCCCCCCCCTCTTCTTCTAAAATCGGTGCCATTTCGAGGTTGCTTTTCGTGGTTTCGAAAGGATGCTCCCATTTCGAGGCTGATTTCCACAGATCTGACGGTTGACAAAGGCAGTAGCATCGCAGAGCCCAAGTCGCCCATGCTAAGAAATCACTGTACCTGGGAACATGCACCCTTCCATGATTGGCAGCACATTGGGATCAGCCACCTGGGAGCTTACGCTCTTTTCGCCTTGCAGGGATGGGCCCACTTCATCTCAGAGGCAAGGGGGCATCTGATGTGGCTGATCAGGCTGCGTTAGAGTTGACGGAGGAAGCAGCTAGCGGAACCACCACCTCAACCTCCGAGGCCCACTCGGCCTCGGCCTCCAAAGTCTCTCGGCCTCAGACCTCAGGTCCCCTCGGACCTCACGTCCTCTCGGCCTCGGACTTTGTCCCTTCGGCCTCCAGCTATGGGTCCCCTTGGCCTCCGAAGTCCCCTCGGTCTTGGACCTCATGTCCCCTCGGACCTCAAGTCCTCTCGGCCTCAGACTTCATCCCTTCGGCCTCCAGCTACGAGTCCCCTTGGCCTCCGAAGTTCCCACGGCCTCGGACCTCAGGTCCCTCGGACCTCAAGTCCTCTCGGCCTCGGACTTCGTCCCTTCGGCCTCCAGCCGCGGGTCCCCTTGGCCTCGGACCTCAGGTCCCCTCATACCTTAAGCCCCCTTGGCCTCGGACTTCATCCCTTCGGCCTCCAGCTATGGGTCCCCTCGGCTTTCGAGGTTCCTTCGGCCTCGAACCTTGGGTCCCCTCGAACCTCGAGTCCCCTCGGTCTTGGACTTCGTCCCTTCGGCCTTCAGCCGTAGGTCCCCTTGACCTCGGACCTCAGGTCCCCTTGGCCTCGAACCTCAGGTCTCCTCTACCTCAAGCCGCCTGACACTACCGCGTGGCCCACAATCGTCCGCAGCTGCCACGTGGCCCACTAACAATCTGCAACTGCGCGTGGCCACTATCCGTAATAGCGCACGCCTGACATGACTAGGCCTACCTACCACCTGTGATGTCGTACCTGATAGGTGGCTCACGGGGCAAGACACCTCTGACACGCCATCTTCTATGTCCTAGAGCGAGACGGATTTGGCAGATGGTTGGCTACTACTTTAGAGAGGATGATATGGGTCTTTGGCGATCCCTTTTCCTGAGTGATCTTCGAAGGAATAACCAGCAGAAGGCTGTTTGTGGGCTGTTACTGCCAATTAGATTTGGTTATCATGGAATCGGCTCATTTTTACTGATGATATCTTCTCTTCCCACAGGACGGTGTGGAATGCCATATCTTTATCGTTCGAATTTGCACTCCATCGCTATGCTTCTGATCCAAACAGCTCTGACCACTGGGGCTCCCCTGCTGCTTCGGCAACTAACCGGCATACGGTTTTCATTTCTTGGGAGCCCCCTCAGGGTATGTCAAAATCAATTTCAATGGGAGTATTCGGGGAAGACTAGCTGGTTTTACATTTGCTATCCGAGGGATTAATGGAGTTTTGTTGGCTGCGGAAGGGTTTAGTCTCCTAGCCTCCTCTGTCCCTTTGGCTGAACTTTACACAGCTTAAGTTAGCATTTCCTATGCTATTCAGATACTTCATGCTCATAGTCTCCTCATTGAAGGGGACTCTCTTATTGTCATTCGATAGCTTCAGAAGGAGTACTGCAATCAAGTCCCTACCAACCCACTCCTTCATGACATCTGGACTTCTCTACAGGATGTCCATAGAGTTCAGATCCGTCATGTTTATCGGGAAGCCAATTCTGTTGCGGATTAGGTAGCGGCTTCAGTGGCTCAGCATACCGGCTTTTGGATTAGAACCAGCGTGATCCCTCTCCTTTTGTTTTTAAACAAATACTGTATTCTGATCTATCCGAATTGACTCGCACTAAAGTACTAGTGTACTAGTATGATCATCCACTTATACCAAAAAAAAAAAAAATAGCAACACATCAACCTTCCACTGTATTGTGTGCTTTTCAGCAACAATTGACAAGAGAGGCGTCACTGTTAAACATGCTGTTAACATTTGGTGATAGAAACTCAGGTTACCGGCTACATTGTATGATGATACTATGAAATTGGTAATAACACATAGTTTAGCTTTAGTTGAACCGAATGTTAAAATACAATAGCATCAAAGATCTTGATTAAAGATTACGTCAGAAGCATCAAGAAGCACATGCAGAACGCTCCAAAATCAAGATTCTAGCCAAAAGATGTGTGATTTTGGCTTATGAAGTCTTGAATCAAAGTCACGTAGATATTTATACCGTATCATTGTGAAAGTTTACATAAAGAGAAAATATTTTATAAGTAAACCACTTTCATTAACAATGAGTCACTTTACTCTTTTTCCGCTGGTCTTTAGGGGTCATGATTAGAGAAACAATACTTATAAAATCATGAGCTTAAACCACACTACAAGAAAATGGTTCACCGCAATAAGTCATCAATTCGCCTAATAATTTATTATAATAAAAAATTTTCTATAATAATTTAATTTAATATTTATACAGTATCAATACTTATTATAATAGATTCACACCTATTACAATAATTTAATATAATATTAAAGCAACTATATTAGAAATAATTTTTTGCTTTAATTTTTTTACAAAAAAAATAAATAATTTCATTTATTTCAATAAAATCATATACAATATTTTTAAAAATATATAATTAAAAAAAAATACATGTCACTAAGGATAGAGGTAGAGTGGAGTAATTGAATGTCGACTTGCTCCAGAATAGAGCAGAGTGAAGGAAGCAGATTCTTGTAGCCGACCTCATGTAGTTGGAAAAAGGCTTAGATGAGTTGAGTACATGTCACTAAGGGCACTATGTAGGAAATGAGATCTACTGGAAACTACTAGGAGCAAATCCAGGAGCTAGCTATCGCAGGTAAGTAGTGATCTCATTAGTCTTCGCCTGTAAATTTTTCATGATCTTCTACTGCCGAGTGATGATATCCTTTTGTTGACTCATGATATCCTCCTATCGACTCAACCACTCCTGTTACTAATTTAGTTGCTCCTTTAATTGTAAATTGTCACAAAATGAAGAACTACCTCTAATCCTCGATGCACCCTTCGATAGTGAACCCCATCCCTTTTTAAACCTAGATCTAAAACCTAAAACCTCCTCAAAGGCAGCATCCTCACTGATTGGTTCTCCTATAGAGCCCTATGAAGAAAGCTGCTCTACTAACTGTACCTGCAATAAAAAGAAGAGTCATTTTTTAAACCGATGCCTTTTGGCACCGATTTTAGAAGAAGAGGGTGGAAAGCAAACTTATTATAAAAATGGTGTTAAAGTAGAAAACGCCATTTGAAATGCATTTTCCACTTCCACCTCACCCCCGCTTCACCGCGTCAGTGGAAAGATTCTGTTGGCATGGAAGAGGGCTGATAGAAATCGCCACTCCAAATGGCAATTTCATTAGAGAAATCGCCACTTGAAGTGGCGATTTCTTTTGCACTGAAATCGCCACTCCAAATGGCGATTTCAGTGAAGAAATTGCCACTTGAAGTGGCGTTTATTTTGCACTGAAATCGCCACTTGAAGTGATAATTTTCTCAGAGCTCCCAGCAAACCGACAGTAAGTTGCTCGGTTTATCTGCTACTTAAATCCCAGCCCCTCTGCTCCCAGGAGGTCGACAGAACTGAGAAAATCATTGAGAGTCCCCTTCGCTCATTACTTTTGGCCAAAAATCGCGAGCCATTCTTCCCAAGCAACCCTGGCTCCCAGGACCCCGACATGCCGTCGCCCGTCTCTGCACTTTTAAGCTCCCTCTCATCTCTGTACTTTCTTCCCTTTTCAGGTAAATTTTTTTCTCCCAGCGAATGTGTCCCCTTCATCTCCGCAATAGCATGCATCTTTACCCTTAAGGCTGATCTATCTACAGATTAATTTGTTCTTTCATGATACTGGTCCTTGATTTGTTCTACATAAGCTTGGCCTATGGTGCCCTTGATTTACACATTTATTTTCAGATATAATGTGCTTTCTAGTCAATTTGTGAATCCTAAAATCATCCAAGCATCTCAACTTGTTCTTAATCACCACTCAGGAATTGAAGGGGCATGCTGAATAATTACATTAAGAAAAGAAGAGATCATGAGGCTTTTTTCATGCCTTATGGCTCATTTGTCTCTATTTCTACATATCTTATGATTTTGGAATAGCTGATCTTAATTATAATTGGTAAGGCTTATGAAAACAGATTTACGAATATGTTAGTATGTTTCATATTAATGCATAATTAGCAGAAATATTGGTTTTACTTGAGCGAGATTTTGATCTCAATAAAGTTTTATGTTAAAATATGTATTTACATACTTATGTAAAGGAAATTGCTTCCAAAGAAAGGAATATGACCTATATGTTGTTGCTTGGACCTTGGAATGTCATACACAAATTTAAAATTTCTTCTTGATTTAGTTGCTTTTGAAAAAATTAGTATCAAAAATAAATTATATCTTTGAAAATAATGAAGAATTTTAATGATTGCAGGCATAGTGATTAGGACAACTTTGTTATATTATAAACTTAAGTATTCTCATGTCAAATTCAAATTAGAAATCTGAATTATGGTTATGTTTTGAGGCTTGGTATGTTGTACCGGTCAATACACTGCCGTTCTAGGCATACCATACCGTTCTTGATACGGAGGGCGTACTGACACTTGGTACGTTCCTGTATTGAACATACTAGGCATACTGACATTGTATTAGAATTTTACTGATATGCCCCTTAGTTTGGTACCAATAAGATGAATCATGTCTTAAGGGACTATAAAAAGCCACTATCTTTTACTAATAGGATTTGTTACTTATAAGTGCTAAATGCTACAAAATATATGCATATTTAAATTTTTGTTTGTTTGTAGCTGATCTGAGATAAATTTTGATCATCTTTTTTCAGATGGAAACTGTAAGAGTTTTGCTCTATTATGATGAATCAATTGAACATGGCCAAGAAGGGATACATTATAATCAACCTCCACATAAATGTTTAAAATTGAGCACGGAAATATGTTTTGTTGAGTTGGTTGATCAAGTACATACTATTCTAAAAATTTTAGTACAAAGATATATCGTCAGATTGATGTGAAGATCTTCAATATTGCATCAAAAATACGTGCTTCATCCGATTGAGGACGACGACGATGTGGAGGACATGTTGACGTTTCTCTCAAAATTTTAGAATATCGGTATATTGAACTATATATTTTCAAGGACGATATTTTAGAGCCATATAGTGCTACAGAGGTTATTCAGGACAGTTCTCCTATAGCCTAGCAGCAGGAACAGGTTAGGACTCCAGTGGATTTCCCAATGATTGAAGGATTTATGCCAGTAGTGCAGAGTGATGATGTGGTAAACAATCAGTTCAATACTGATCGTCGGGGAATAGTCAGACGAGAGTGCAGTGATGACTATTGGCCTGAACATGATGACTCAGATAAAGAGCCAAATGAAGATGAGAGTCATACGGAGATGATGTAGTTCATGACACTGGCTTTAGTTCCATTCCCGTATATAGTCATTCATAACCTATTCCAACTTAGGTACATGATCATCAAGCCTTCACATATGAACAAGTACCAAAATTTTATAATGAGTTGAATTTGCATGATGGCGGATGTGTTAGTACTCCGAGAGAGTTACCCTTCAATTCTCAATTTTGGGATCCATCAATGACTGAGTTTGTTAAAGGATTGTTGTTTAATACTAAAGATGAACTGAAGAGAGTATGTAAAATGTATCACATCAAGAAGTATCGCACATATAATGTGGTGGAGTCAAAGAAATTATTCTGCTATGTGAAATGTGCCTCTTCAAGTACTGTCCAAAGTTGTCAATGGAGGTTGCATGCTACAAAGTTGAAGAAGCAAGGAATTTTTTGAGATCACAAGGTATGATGGGCCGCACTCCTGTTTATTCAGTAATTTAACTCGGGATAACAAACATATTAATTCTCGAGTTATTAGCTATGCTGTTCGAAACATTGTGAGAAAGATTCAAGTGTGAATATTGAAGCTATTATAGCAACCATTGCAGAACAATTTCACTATACAGTGTCATATTCCAAAGCATGGCATGAAAAGCAGCAGGCATTGATTGATATATTTGGTGAATGGGAACTGTCATACGCAAAGCTTCTTAAATACATGCTTACACTGCAGAATGCAAACCCTGGAATAGTTGTATGTTGGGATTTCTACAATGAAACAAGTTCTTTTGTACGTGTCCTAAATTATGTATTCTGGCATTTCATCCATCCATTGAGGGGTTTCAGTATTGTTGCCCGATGATTTCTATTAATGGAACACATCTTTATGGAAAGTACAGGGGGAAGATGCTCATTGCGACAAGCATTGATGCTGATAATAGGATATTTCCATGGCCTATGCAATTGTAGATGAAGAGTATACTGCTAGCTGGAGCTGGTTTTTGCTGAGGCTTAGAAGCATGTTGTGAAAGATAGAAATGATATTTATCTTATTTCTGATCGACATCGAGGCATACTAAGTGCAATAGAAATGGATGGGCTCCACCAAGAGCTTATCATCGGTATTGTTTGAGACATGTATGCAATAATTTTAACTCGAGATTCTCAAATATTCAGTTGAAAAGAGTAGTATGGAAAGTAGGGAGCGAACATCAGCTTCGAAAGTTTAACTTTCTGATGAAATTTTTAAAAGAGTCAATGCAGAAGCTTGGACTTGGCTATCGAAGTTGGAGCCGAAGAAGTGACATTGGTACATACGGGGCTTTCGCTATGGTGTTTTGACAACAAATCTCTCGGAGGTTTTTAATAGTGTGTTGAGGGGAGCTAGAAATGTGCCAATTATGCGTGTTCAGATGATATTTCATCGTCTCGTTAAGTATTTCAATACGAGACGCGCAGAAGCCTTAAGGTATGTATAGGAGAACCCTAAAACTTCTTCACTCCTCATGTTTTGATTAAGGTTGCTGAAGGTCAAGCCAAAGCTAATGAGCACAGAGTAACCAGATACAATATGCAAAGAACCACTTATGAAGTTGTGACAAGGAGGTTCAGTGAAGCTCTCAGGGGTGGAGGCAATGTTCAGAATGTATCACTCAGTGACCGTATTTATTCATATGGGAAGTGAACAAAATATATACACATATCTTAGCAGTGTGCTAGGAGATTGGCATGGACTCAACGCCTCTTTTTGATGAAGTATATAGTATTGGCTCCTACATTACTGCTTGGGTGGGGAGTTCAACCCGGTACCACACGAAGACTATTGGATGGCAACGCCATTCATGTGCATACCTGATCGGGATCGTTTCAGACCGAAGAAAAAAGGAAAGACAAAGTCAACCCGAATTCCTAATGAGATGGATGAGGTTCAGCCTAAAAGAACAAGTTAATGTTCTATTTATAGGCAAACGGGTCATTCCAGACGTTGTTGTCCTAATGTAATTGCTACCTTCAGGATCGTAAATTTATGTACTCTTAAGTAAATTGGGCATTATTGTGCTGATGATGCATTTATTTTGTAATAGTTACCTTATTTTCTTCTAGTTAATGGGCAGCTTGAATCTTCTATTAGTTTTAATTGATATTGTAGTTCTGCAAATGCAAAATGCTTGAAGTGGCTTGGCAAATGTAATGCTATAGCTTCCTCATTAAAATATATCAAGCTGTGGGCTGTTAATGCTGTTAATATCTGTTAATGTAAGTGTTATATTTGTGCTAAATTTCTCTGATATCAGGTTCTTCAAACGACTCCTTAAGCTCCATTATTGCAGCAGAATGCAATGAGAACAAAATGAATTGTCCTAAAGTTTCTGTTTCAGCTGTGCGAACTTCAAATTCAATGATGCCTAGAAATCTGTGGAGCCTACTCTTCTGGATCAGATGGTCAAATCCATGAGCTGATACGGTGATGTGAATGCGACCATATATATGCTCAAGAATAAGTTCATTGAGGTTTAAGTGTTGTGTGCTGGTGCAGTGCCAGTTTGGCATTATTGTCATGCTGCTGCAAACTTTGCTCATTCAAGATAGTTATTTTCCCCCGCTCTTTCTGCACCTAATAATTTGTTATACTATTAACATGTCTGTCTAACTATTTTTTGCTGAATATGTAAATTTTGGCTAGAATTGAGCCTCACGTATTGTAATATGATTTTGATTTAATTAACTAACGAGTCTCTAAAATATTTATTTGTAAGAATTAGTCTTGATAGAATAGAGGCACCATGATTAATGTATAATAAGTAAAATGAGCTGTGAAACATTGATCTATGATCAGCACAGGACTTTTTCCAATGGTTGAAGTTTATCATTTTTAAATTTTTGATGCAACGAGTTGATGATAGATTTTAAAGTGAATCAAGCCCGAATGGTTTCGTCTCTCTCTTTCTCCAATGCCTACAGATATTTCAATCTAAGTTTCAGTTGGAAAGCGCCAAACCGAATCGCTACTTGCCACTTGGAATGGCAATTTCATATAAAAATTCCTAATAACCAATTGATTCCTATGACTGCATTAGGTGTTCTACTTTTGGACAAAATCGAAAGAAGACCACTTCTAATGATAGAAAATTAAATTATTTTTTTTAGGATTGAATAATTTTAAGTTATTCAATCAAAACTTAACGAAAGTCAATCGAAACTCACGTCATCCAAAATTATCACACAAATATCAAATATCATCGCATCAATAGAATAATACATACTCACCAAAATTTAATATAACTGATACACTCAAAAACGTTTACAATACTTGGTTTGAGTACAACCTAGACAACTCACATCCACATCTAGGAGGTCGATGAATTCATCCAATACATCGCCTGTAAGTCGTCATCGATGAGAGCCCTCAACACTCACTTGAAATACCCCTTCCTGAATGAAGATCATGATAGGATAAAAACATCAGGCATATCAGCATCCCAATGCACTGGATAGCATCCTTACTGATCTTGAAGATATCTGCATCAGCAATGTCATCAATGCGATATGCAGTGATCTCGACTAGCAGATGTACCCTTCCTAGCATCACTCTTGTGCGAATACTCGTGTACTAATGGTGACCGCATGCAAGAAGGCAATGGTGTATGATGAAATGTCTCTATCATTGGATCAAGATCAACTCGTGTAGACTCGACCCCTCCGGGTAGAGTACCACTACAGGTGTGCTCGAACATGCTGATACCCAATGACAAATAATGTACCATAAGTTATCGCCGTCGCGCTCCTCAAAATCTATAGCCGCTCATCCTCCATTGGGGCAACTATAGCCCGCTCAACTCTAAAGTCAAATGTTGAAGCCTCTCATGCGGCATATAAAATAACAACAAAAATTCATATGAAAACTTATGAAATTAAAAAAATTATTTTTAAAACAATACCAGAAACTCAAATAAAGTTCTCTTCCCTTCGTAGCCCTTGTATGATACTCAGAACGGCCTACACATATTCGAATGATACTCCTAAACCAGGTCATATAATCGGTGTGCACAAGACTCCAGTTACTATAGGCTCTTCCATAATAATATGCTGACGCCGTGCATTTCATGTTGCAATATGAGTCCCGTGCACGACGTTCCATATAGCATTTGTCCTCCCCCGTCAATCAATCTGATGAAGCTGTACCGACGTATCGCATGACATGGTACGGACTGACGACATCCAAATTGACGAAGCACTCGGTCCGACAAATGCCACTCGACTACATCAAAACATATAAACGAAATCCGTGCCATCCAAATATCCGAACTGAACAAGCAGCTCAAAGTAAAATAGAGATAACCGCCGACGAGTAAGGACACCATATGAACTGCATAGAAAAAAATTAATTAATCCATAATCAACATAAACTTGCGAAATATCCATCTAATTGAATTTCATATTCCAAGATGACATACCCGTTGATCACTATCATCCAATACGTCCAACTGGTCCCTATAAGCACGTAGTGTATGGATTGAAACATTTTTCAAGTTATATTTTACATACCATCTATAACCCCATGGTGCACCTAAGTGCCAATCATCATCGGCATCAGAAGGTCTAGCCTCCGAAATCTCGAATCTCGTGGGATGAAAAAATAAAAAATCATTCTCATGCCTAAATCTGCATGTTCGAATAATTTGAAATGTTAATTAACAATAAAATAATCTCGATCTCAAAATATAGTATTTACCTATAGCAAAAGGACGTATCCTTCGATGCCTGACTGGATAGGGCTCGTTGCACGACATAGTGCTCTATATAAACTAGCAAGTGTAGCCGATCCCCTACTAAAAGCAAGCAAATACCTAAGTCTTTCAGAAATGGCACAAACATCAACTTCACAAAATGTTCAAATACGTGCGGCATAGACATGAAAACATGCAATTCTAATATGCATGCATAAACAAATGCATATGTACATGTATAGATGGGTGCATGCATGTATGTAAATAAGTTCAACTATACGAACAAAAATAGCAGTACAAATGTATGCACACATGTAAATTAGTATGTATATACATATAGCAACTCCAAAACATAAAACTAGAATAAACAGTTCTAAAAATCTAAAGCAGTTTTTGTTTTTTTAAATTTTTGTCTATTTAAGCAAATATCAATGCTCATTTCATATAAATTCTTCATGTAGAGGACAATCAATCAAGACATGGCATACGTGTGGATACACAGGTTATTTTGGAAGGTTGGCTATGATGACTGAGAGTGGCACAGTTGACAAAAAAAATGTCATGCACTATTCATTTTAATTTGTAAACCACAGAGTGCAACATGAAATTTTATAAAATTTATAAAAGAATAACATTTGTATGTATTACACAATTGATGAACAAGAAGCAAAATGCAAGGAATAATAAATGTAAAGAGAAGTTGAGACCTTGTACAATACATGTATATGCCCAAAAGCTACCAGTCCTATGCTATCCATCTTCAAAAGATTTGTTATCCTAACGCATATGATTAATGTACCAGTACGAGACCAAGGATTGATTTGGCATATAATTTTCAAAATATTCCAATCACATTGTTAACATGTTGAAAAATTTTACACATTCTAAAACAAATTGAACCATGCAGATATTGAATACAAAAATAAAATTGACCAAGCTTGAAACAAAAAAAAAAATTAAACAAAACCATTAAACTAATAACAACATAAAAAATTATATAATAAAACACAAAAGATGATCATTTCAGTCATCCATATTTATATTATCCTCCACCATGCAATTATCTTGTCATAGGAAGCCCATAACACCACAAAATATATTACAAGCTAACAATCCTCACCAACATCCATTATGAGCGAGAACAAGTCTCCACATGTAATGTTTGTGCCATCTTTTCCCTCTTAAATGCATGCAATAGAACATTGTATGCAATAGAACAGAACCAAGACTCTTAGATCCAACAATAAACCATACAATGAAAAGACCCCTTTTAAAAAAAAAAATAAAAGAATTGTCTAGCTCTCTAGAAACCAAAAAATATGCCTCTCCGACACTGTGCAAAAGGATCCTAAAATCAAAGAAAATTCAAGCCAAATTCAGAAGCTGCACCAAACACAGAGACAAACAATCAAAGCGATAAACAGATATCCGATCGAAATTCAAAAAAGCACCATAAAAGCTAGGGAAAATAAACCAAAATCACAGCTCCAAACCCATTCCAACCGGAATTCGATGCTCTCACGAAAAGAATAATTTGAGAAACTGAGGGCATGTGAATCTCTACCTTGAAGGGACTGAGGGCGGAGTTCATGCGATGGATCGCGGAGAGTGGTCCGACGAGAGGGGGTGAAGATGGGCGATGATGATTTTTTGGCCAAAAGAAGTAGGGTGGTCCAACGGAGACGGGAAACGGGCAATGGCTAAGGGCGGGCGAAGGGTTTTCTTAGTTCTGTCGGCCTCCTGGGAGCAAAGGGCTGGCGTTTAAGTAGCAGACAAACCGAGACCTTTTACTGTCGGGGTGCTGGGGGGCCTCAGAAAATCGCCACTTAGAGTGACGATTTCAGTGCAAAAGAAATCGCCACTTCAACAAGTGACGATTTCATTGAAATTGCCCTTATCGGCCCTCCGCCATGCCAGCAAAACCTTTTCGCTAACGCGGCGAAGCGGAGGGAGAAGGTGAAAGTAAAAAACGCCATTTGAAATGACGTTTTTCACTTTAACACCATTTTTACAATAAGTTTGCTTCCCCCCTCTTCTAAAATCGGTGCCAAAAGGCACCGATTTAAAAAATGACTCATAAAAAGAAAACAAATTCAACATGTTTAGTATAAAACATTACATTCAAAAATATTGTATTTTAAATTAATAAAACTTACATGGGTTTCTACAGCTTTTTATTTATCCATAGATTCTTTTTTTTGTCAAAATAAAAGTATCCCACAGATGAAGTCTTGATGGCTCCTATTTCGTAACATGATCTTTCTAAAAAAAAAATAATAGTTTAAGATAATAAATAATATAAAAAAAGGATAATCATAATATAAAACTTTTGTGATACTAAAAACTTGAAACTAAACACTTGAAACTTTTGTGATACTAAACACTTGAAACATTCTATGATACTAAACACTTAGATATGATTGGTAAAAGCTCTCTCTCAAACATAATTAATTGCAAACTAATGTCACCCATAAAGCATGCAGCAGTAAACAATTTTGATCTTTCCTTATATCTTTTCATCTGTGAATCCAAATTATTGAAGGGAAAAAAGTATATAGTATTTGCAAGCAGTGTGATGGATGACAACATGCATGGGCTACACAAAAGAATGAATTCATAAACCTTATACTCCAAGTATTCCTTACCATATCATAAGAATGAGCCGGTATTGACTTCGATCTAGTGAGACCTCCATATGCTATAGTTCTCGATTAGATTTATTTGTTTCCATTTTTTTTACATCAAAGAATGGAAAGGATTACATGAGTTTTAAAAAAATATAAACTATTAAATTAATTATATAGATTCATTTACTTTATACTCATCTGAATAGAATAATCACAAAAAAGTTTCAATCACTCTGCAAGATATAAGATGGCTTATTTTGCTTTGCTAAGCTCACACTTATGTCCCTACCGTAATTGATGAAGTGCATGTGAAGCCGATATCTAAATTCTTGATATACTTTATTCATTTGGAAGTCAATACCATTTTTAATATGGTCTAAAGTCATATCAAGATCCTGCATTTACATAATAAAATTACGAAAGTTATGAAATATATTAAGTACGTTAAAAGTAATCTAAAAGTAATCTAATACAATTATACTAAGCTGAAGTCGACCGATCATAGATGCTTTCAATGCGCGTGGCCAGGTGCGCGGGCGCGCACGTGCCCAGGTGCACGGCCAGGTGTGCGGGCGCGCCCGCATTAGCAGCGCGTCGTTGATTAGCGATGCGTGCGTGCGTCGGTAATCCGCGCTCGCAGATGCATGCGGGCGCATCGCAAATGCACGGAAGGGCACCCACGCGAGCGAGGGTGCGCACGTCACAGATGGCCCTTTAGCGATGCGATGACGACGTTGCTGAGCAACATCGTCATCGCGTTGCTAAATAACGACACATGTTTTGGGCGTCGCTAATTAACTACTATTTAGCGACAACATTTGCGTCGCTAATTTTGTTTGTCATTAATTTATGACTAAATTTTTTGCATCACTGTTGCATCGCTATTTAGCAACGATATTTTATGGCGTCACTAATGGGCATCACTAAAACCAAATATTCTTATAGTGAGCCATCACCCACCATGCAAGAGGACTCGAACAAGATGTGTTCATTTCAAAAGTGCAAATAAGGAGCCATTTGCTGGATCAGTTTGATTATCAAAGATGGTCCACTCCTTTTACGATTTTCTCTTTGAAAACATGAAGTTTTTTTTGGAATGCACAAAAAACTTTCTTTTCTCTTCCTTCTTTTTTTTTTTTTTTTTTTTTTAGGAAAAATGGATAAATAGCTCGAAGTCAGACCACACAGAGCTTAGGCCTATAACAACAACTGTGATACTGTTCTTAGCACAATTCCTACACAAAAGGTTCCAATTGAAGGAGAGCCTATGGAAATCAGAGAGGAAAAATCTATAACAAGGCAAGAAGTTACACAGGAACAGCCCCCAGTAGAAGAAAAGCCTCAAATATCAAAGCAATTCCAGCTCCCACCAGTAGAGGAAAAGTGCCAGATAGATGAAAAATCAACCATACAAACTTCACAGCCCTCACAAGTAGAAGGAAAGACAGAACCAGAATTAATAGAAGACAAACAACCTCCCCACATCCCACAAGGAAAAGAAGAACCTGAAAGAATTATTGGAGAGGAGCCGAAGACAGAATTGGAAGTCAAAGAAAGGACGGAACCTAGAAGCCCCGAGTTGGAAACTGTATCTGAAGGAAACAAAAAGGATGAGTCTAAAATAAAACCAGAAGCACAGCAAGCCGAGAAATCAACTTTTCCTGGTAATGAGTTGAAGGCTAAAATGGAAATCAAGTCAGCAACTGCTGAACCTGATTCCAGAGCACCCAGACTACATCCAGATACAAGTGAGCTCATGATAAAACCTGATTCCAGGGGAAGGCCAAGTAGTATCCCAAGGGCTTCAACATCCCATGGAAAACAGCCAAGCTTTCATGAAGAGATCAAGGAGAGAATTTCCATCCACAAGCTGATTCTTGAGAAGTTGCAGCAACAGGGAAGTGAGAGAACTGTAAGTATCGTAACCTTAGAAGGTAAGAACAGAGGTGCAACCATGTTTATAGGACATGAAACCACAAACAAGGAAGGTATCCCCCACAGTCACAGAGGCCACAGACTCAATAACAAGACAGGTGAGGCAAACAATGGTGATAAAGTGATCCAAAAACAGAACAGATGTTGAATGATACAGGCAGTGAAAATCCAGCTATCACTGCAAGCATCAATAGCAATGTGCAAAGCATCAACAACTCAGTGCTATGTGAGAGTTCTTGCAGTGAAGAAGATCCAGGTGTTGAGCTGGTTCTCTCAATCAAAACAAATAAGCCTGTCAAATTGAAGGAAAGGGAAGGATGTTAAGATTCAAAGGAGTACTGTGAGCACAGCCTCAGCTTAATGAGACACCTATCAGCTAAATATCAGGAAGTGTCTTAGACGACTTCTCATGGAATCCAGTGACAGCAACCAGGAGAACCTTTAGAATCCTTAGTGCCCTGGGTACCATCGTAGCTGTTGAGAGAAAAGGGAAAGGATGGACAAGATGGCACTTCCAGAATCAACAACTATGCAAAGCATTCCGCAGAACTTGTCAGCAAGACATTGAAAAAGAAATAAGAAAATGTTGATGCTGTCTTCTCATTGTAATTATCAGACTGTAACAATCATGGTAACTACTTTTACTCAGAAACATAAAGTAATAATGCGATAAATTATGTCTATACATTATAAATGCAATTCAGATATCTCAAGCATACCAGACAAAGTTTAGATTTGATGACATGAGTTACGTCCTTGGTGCAATCAAGAATGTAGTTCAAATATCTACACGGTTAATATTTAAAAAAATGACATAAACAGGAGTTACAGATATGTAAGAGACAATAAGATTACCTTGCTTCCAATGTAATTTAAGTATACAAAGGCACAGACCTTATGCAAGTTCAATTCTAGCTTACAAATTTTTTTTTCTTATGTTTAACCTTCACTTTTATTTTTCTTATGTTTAGACCCGTAAACCTTATGCAAGTTCAATTCTAGTTTACAATTTTTTTTCAAAATTAACTTTTATTAATAATTTATCTCCTCTATGCATTTTGGAGCCACAAGATGCTTGTGATTTGAACATCTCATTCTAATTCTTTCTACCAACTAAAATTTAATTTTTTTAATTTCATCCATTTTTTTCTATTATGTTCCTCTTTTATTGTAAAGTCATGTCACAATCATAACTATATCATAATTTTTTTTTAAAAAAAAATCATCTATACCTCTCATTTCCAATACCTCCCAAGCCAAATCAAGTTTCAGTACGTTGTGATGGGGGACCTGCCACTGAAAATACAAATTCACAGTCATCAACACGGGCATCGCACCTTGGGATTCACCAAAACAAGGTGAGAGCGTGGGATACAGAAACGGAAGAATTAGAAGAGGCTGGCTAGAAATCCACAGAGAGAGATAATTAGGTCGGACCATGTCAAGAACCATCCGGGTCAGATCCATTAATGTGGGGGCAAAAACAAGATAAAATCTGATAACTCGTGGATCGTTAGGGTTTTTCGATCCTAGACCAGATCCTTTCGGAACTGGACATGCGACAAGCCAGCAGAGCTAGGGCTTGTGGGGAGTCGAGGCAGAGAGCCTTACCAGCACGGCATGGTGTGGAACGGCGGCGGTTCTGGCGGTGGCCGGAAAATTTCTTTGGTTTGGAAGAGGGAAAGCGAGACGAGGTCACGCCCGGGTAATTCTTTTGCGATCTGAGGCAAAGAGGAAGAGTCGTAGGGTGGGGAGGAATGCACGGGAGGAGCCATAAGATGCTGTAACTCACACTCATCATGCATCAGAGAATTCCTCAAGGCGACCATTTCTACGCACAATACTTTCTGGTTCCATCGAAAGAAAACCCCCGCCGTTGTCTGCACCAAATGGAACCGGCTAGAGAGTTGAGAGTGCCCAAACGTACGGCACACAGCGACAGCTGTAAAGGCCGGCATTTTTTTTTTTTTTAACCTGCCCTTCCCTTTTTTTTCTACTTTTTATTTTACTTATTATAACAAACCTGGCCTAATCCATATTGAAGATAAAATGGATCGAATTTGGGTAGACTCAACTTCAATCCAGTTGGATTCATCCCGACTAGCCCACGTACCATCCATGTCTAATTCCAATTGGGTTGGATTCAAAAAAAAAAAAAAAACTGAATACATAAAACCTTCTTTTTACTTTAAATATTTTTTTTAATTTATCAAATATATCCTATTTAAAGCAATTCCTCTTTTTTCACTATTTCTTTACATTTATTTTTACTTAGATATATATAAACATTCATATTCTATTACTTTTTTTTAACAAATTTTTATTTATAATATCTTAAATTTATTTACATACATATACATACATATAGATACATACATATACACATATATACATATGTAATGTATATATGAATGTGTATTTATGCAACATCATATATATACATATATGTATATGTATGTATATACGATTGGACTTGACTACACTTGCATATACTAAGCTTCAAATCTAGCCATCTTTTTTATCCTTGAATTTATGTAAATCATGGATCTCAAACATATAAAATATGATGACTTTAAGATCCGTGTAAATTTGAAAGTGGAAAGAATAATTGTATATTTATATGTATATATATACATATATGTATATGTATATGTATATGTATATATGTAGTATATGTATATGTATATGTATATGTATATATATATGTATATGTATATATATGTATATGTATGTATATATGTATATGTCTGTCTGTATGTATATGTATATATATCTCTCTATATATCTCTCTATATATATATATATCTCTATATCTATCTCTATCTGTGTTGTGTGTGTGTGGGTGTGTGTGTGTGTGTGTGTGTGTGTGTGTGTGTGGTGTCTGTCTGTCTATGTCTCTATGTTATGTCTATATGTCTCTCTGTCTGTATCTGTCTCTGTATCTATCTCTCTGTAATCTCCTCTATCTCTACTCTATCTATCTATCCCTATCTATCTCGGCTCTCCAAGCCCCGCCGTTCTTGACTCGGCGGGCTTGGAGACGCCGGGCCGAGCGGGGCCGACCAGGAATGGTCGGGGCCGACTCGGCGGGCTCGGAGATGCCGGGGCCGAGCAGGAACGGTCGGGGCTGACTCGGCGGGCTTGGAGATGCCAGGGCCGAGCGGGGCCGACCAGGAATGGTCGGGGCCGACTTGGCGGGCTTGGAGACGCCGGGGCCGAGCGGGGCTGACCAGGAATGGTCGGGGCCGACTCGATAGGCTCGAAGACGTCGGGACCGAGCGGGGCCGACCAGGAATGGTCGAGGCCGACTCGACGGGCTTGGAGCTGCCGAAGCTGAGCGGGGCCGACCAGGAATGGTCGGGGCCAACTCGGCCGGCACGGAGACATCAGAGCCGAGCGGGGCCGACCAGGAATGGTCGGGGCCGACTCGGCAGGCTCGGAGACGCCGGGGGCCGAGCGGGGCCGACTAGGAATGGTCGGGGCCGACTCGGCGGGCTTGGAGATGCTGGGGCCGAGCGGGGCTGACCAGGAATGGTCGGGGCCGACTCGGCGGGCTTGGAGATGCCGGGGCCGAGCGGGGCCGACCAGGAATGGTTGGGGCCGACTCGGCGGGCTTGGAGACGCTGGGCCGAGCAGGGCTGACCAGGAACGATCGGGGCCGACTCGGTGGGCTTGGAGATGCCAGGGCCGAGCAGGGCCGGCCAGGAATGGTCGGGGCCGACTCGACGGGCTCGAAGACGCCGGGACCGAGCGGGGCCGACTAGGAATGGTCGGGGCCAACTCGGCGGGCTTGGAGCTGCCGGTGCCGAGCGGGGCCGACCAGGAATGATCGAGGCCGACTCGGCGGGCTCGGAGATGCTGGGGCCAAGCGCGGCCGATCAGGAATGGTTGGGGCCGACTCGGCGGGCTCGGAGACGCCGGGGCCGAGCGGGGCCGACCAGGAACGGTCGGGGCCAACTCGGCAGGCTCGGAGACGCTGGGGCCGAGCGGTGCCGACCAGGAATTGTCGGGGCCGACTTGGCGGGCTCGGAGATGTCGGGGCCGAGCGGTGCCGACCAGGAATTGTCGGGGCCGACTCGGCGGGCTCGAAGATGCCGGGGCCGAGCGGGGCTGACCAGGAATAGTCGGGGCTGACTCGGCGGGTTTGGAGATGCCGGGGCCGACCAGGGATGGTCGGGGCCAACTCGGCGGGCTTGGAGATGCCGGGGCCGAGCGGGGCCGACCAGGAATGGTCGGGGCTGACTCAGTAGGCTCGGAGATGCCAGGGCCGCACTAATTTCTTTTGGTTTTACCGAAATTGCCCTTGTGGCCATACCAGCCACATCAGATGCCCCCCCCCCCCCCCGCCCCTGAGCGCTAAGGACCACATGCCTGCAATCCTTTGGGCAAAAGGGGCGCGAAAATTCAAAAAATGATTGCTTCCTTAGTGCGCTTTCAATGGCTTGATGGGCTGGCGCTCTGTCCCGAGGCTGTGTCGCTTCGAAGATCTCCCGCAATCATGCGGTAGGTGGGGCTGGCGTTGGCACCGGATGCTCCGGGGAGGGAGCTCATTGGGGAATGGAAAAAGGCAAGGACCATCATTGCTTCTCCGCTTTCTATGCTCTGCGATTGGCCGGGGATCACGCCCCTTGGGGCGAATCGAGGCGGCTTGTCTCAGGTGCAGGCGAGATTTCTGGCTGACAGCTCATGGCGCAATAGAGGTTTGCCATGTGCCCGGATCTCGAGCATCGCTGATGGAAGGTGGAGGGCATAAAAGCGCTTCAAGGGCCTAGGGAAAACTTTTATTCTGCTATTGCTTTCTTCCATCTTCTTCTTCCTTGAGCTCTTCTGCGACCCGAACCCCTCAAACTCCCAGGTTAGTTTCATCCTTTGCCTCACCCATGGATCGCCGTGCTGTCAGGGAGGGTAAGAGACCTGTAGAAAGTCTTCCCAATCCAGCAGCGAAAACCAGGCACCTTTACCTAGCCAAACGCTACGGCCGGTGGGTGGCATCATCATCCGCGACCGATCGAGAGCGATAGTACCTCCGTCCACCTCAGGCTCTCCTATTAGGGCAGTCCCTATGTCCTCTCGCCATCCGGCGCTTCCTCCGGCAGTGAGTTCTGATCTAGCAGGTCTAGCGGGGGTGACCTCAACCGTGACCCCTAAGGATGTAGAGGCCGTTAGGGATAGATATCTGGTACCTGACTTCATTGGCCTGTCCACGCCAGGGCCCGAAGATAGGGTGACTTCCGACTACCTGGGTCAGGTCGCCCTATATGAGGAGTTCTTCCGGTGCGGGCTGCGCCTTCCTTTCCATCCTTTTCTTCTAAACCTCTTAGATAGGTATAGGTTAGTGCCGACGCAGTTGACTCCGAATTTGATTCGGATCATCTGTGCCTTTGTTATTCTTTGCCATTTTGAGGGGGCCCGCCCAGGGCTGTCTTTGTTCCGAGCTTTCTATAAGCTTCGCCGTCAAGGTGAGGGGGCCTGATGGGCATTTACCGCCAGGCCGGGTAGAGCCTTCCCTTTAGGTCTCCCATCCAAAATTAGGGGGTGGAAGTCTCGATTCCTTTTTGCCCACGTTGAGGGGGTAAGGGCCACTTGGAGGGAGCCAGACACTAGTTCCAACGATGATTCCTCCGTAAGGGATAAGGACAAGGAACTATTCACCCAATTGTCTAACTGCCAAATCCCCTGCTACAAGGAACTCCTGTCCGAGGAGAACCTGGTAGAGGCCGAGTTAGCCCCGGCGGCTGGTGAGCTTGACGCCTGACTCCTTCTGTCCCGACCTTCGGTTTGTTGTACGCTGTTGCTAATGCCTGTTATTTTTTTCTGTTCAGCGATGAAGATTACTGCCAGCGATTTTGAGGTTGTCCTGAAGCAAAAAGGCAGCCGACCGGAGAGTCGTCCAGGCCAGCAAAGAGGATTCGAAGAAGGGAGCCGGCCAGGCCGACTGAAGCCCTCACGGTCCCGATGCCTACGGAGGAGCCAGCTGAGAAGAAGCCGGTTATAGGAATGGCCCCGGAGCCGGCTAGGGCCGAAGTTGAAGAAGGGGAGATCCCGGCCACCACCGAACCGATGGTGGTGGTTTTGGATGAGGAGGAAGCCCCCACCGCCGCCGATGTGCCCGAGGCGGGGCGGGTCACCATCGCCGTTGGCCCTCCGGCTGCTGCAGAACCGGGGAGGGAGAGTGCTCCCCTAACTGCCGATGAGGGGGAGCGAGTCGCCAGGAAGTCCTGGGACGGGACGAAGGCGGCCGAGAAGCGGAGAGGTGAGCCGGGGAGCTCATCCTGTCAACCAGCCCATTGCCCAACCGGCCCCCAAGTTAAAGGTCCCCAGGAAGGACAGACACGGCTGGTCCCCATATTCGGCTCGATGGCGGACGCTGCACAAGCCTCCCGGCTTCTGTCGGGAGTTTGGACCACCGAGTTCGAGGAGGAGATGCGGGGATTGAGTCACTCCGCACTCATGGATATGGTATTGGTCGCCGTTGTCAGGTAACTTTTGAATCCTCCTCATTATTCCCAATATTTCTCCTTCCTACGGCTAACATGTCTCCTCTACTACAGATGGCCAACGGCGCACTTGGCCTTCGCGAGGCGTTGGCCCACTCTTTGAGCACGATGGCCAAGGCCTTGGCGCAGGCCGACAAGTACAAAAAGGAGAGCATGGCGCAGGCCGAAAGCCTTGCTCGTCTTCATCAAGAGACCTCGGCCCGGGAGGAGAGCTTGGCTGGCTGTCTGAGGGAGATGGAGAGCCGGGCCGAAGCCGAGAGCGTCGTAATTGCGTCGCTAAACATGCTATTGCGACGCAATAGCCACACAATGACGGCGTCGCTCAGATGTCCGTCGCAATATCCATTTATCGCAATTGCGTCGCAATATTGCGACTCTCTGCGATGCAACAATGCATCGCAATATTGCGACGCATCCAAATGCGTCGCTAAATTTAAAACTAATTTTTAATATTTAAAATTATTATTAAATATTGCGACGCATTCAATTGCGTCGCAATATTGCGACGCATTTAGTTGCGTCGCAATATTTAATAATAATATTTTGATATAATAGCGACGCAATTTGAGTCGCTAATGCGTCGCAAATAAAAAATTTTTAAAATATTGCGATGCAAGGTCATTGCATCGCAATATTTATTAAAAATATTTAGATATAATAGCGATGCAATTTGAGTCGCTAATGCGTCGCTATTAAATTTTTTTTAAAATTATTGCGACGCTAGGTCATTGCGTCGCAATATTTAATAATATTTTGAAAATATTAGCAATGCAATTTCAGTCGCTAATGCGTCGCAAATTAAATTTTTTAAAAAATATAAAATATTAAAATTAAAACGGTTAATACAATTTCGTTAAATTTAAATATTGATAGAAACATTCTTCACTCATCCAAACAATAATCAATTTCCAAAAATAATTCATATATTAAAATTTTGAAGTTTTCATGTACAACATAAAAAAAAAAGAAAAAAATACATCAAGAATCTGAGCGATCACGTGGAGGCTGGAGACCCTGCGACAAGCGGCTAACCATATCCTGCAAATGACGCATCTGATCTCGCACGTCTGCAAGCTCCTGATCTCGGCCTCGCATACGCTGCTCGAACTCGTTCTCGACCTCCTGTCGAACCTCCTGACGAACGTCCTGCCAAACCTCCTCCGCAATAGATCTCCGAATGTCGTCTAAACGCTCGGCAGGAATATCACCAGAAAATCGCGAGCTGAAGGCCTGATGGGAAAAATATGCAGAAGCTCTAGTTTCCAGACCATAGACCCTGCGATCTCGCGGCTGAGCACCAACAGCCTCCAAAAACACACGCCGACTCTCCTCTGCTGAGAGTTCGACGGGCGTCTCCCCATCAGTGGAGTCGACCTGCGATGCCTGGGAGCGAAGCTCCTCGACTTGTGTCTTTGAATTATAAAATCAACAATAAATGAGTTAATAAATTTCTCGAAATAAAATTTTAGAAATTAAATAGATACTACATAAATCTAATTTCTTACCGCAACCTTCCGTGATCGCATGTCGACCCAGGAACCGCCCCTCCTGGTATGTATCGCCCTGAATAGATGAAACTCACCAGGATCTCCGCTCTCCTGCTTAGACTATAACAATAAAAAAATTGATATTAATATAAATATTTGTAAATAACTAAATTAGTAATTAAAATATTTATATTTTCTTACCATACGCCGTCTGTGCTCCTGAATCGAAATAGAGCCCAAAGTATGGCGGAGAGACCCGTGCCAGGACCGCCCTTCTCGGATCGACGATTCATGCTGGCTGATGCAGACCTCCTGCGCCAGCCATCGGACTGCCAGGCCTGCTGCCACTCGTGCCAAATACCCTCTGGCACATGCGCAGGATGCTGACCCGATGACCTCCAACGATGAAGCATGTCGGAGTATCGGCGTCCCGTTAGAGCCTCCTATGCTGCCCTAATGGCATCATGGCTGGCAGGGTCCCACGTAAACTTTTTCTGCATTAAAATAAACAGTTAGTTTTAGAATTTATTAAGATTAAGAAATTTTATATCAGTGATAAATTGTATTTAATAAGTTTACCTGAAACTCAGAAAAATAAAACTCTCTCGTGGCTGGAGATACATGGCACCAATCATAGCCACTGGGATCTGCACGCCTCTGAAATACGGCGCTGATGTGGCTGGATACATTATGCTGCTCAATAAATCTGTTAAAAAAATGCATGTTTATAAGTAATTGACTTAAAAATATAAACATATATTTTTAATTAGTATATACTTATAGCCCATGAGCATCAAGTCGAAGTACGGTGCGGCCGATGGTGGAAGAACTCTCGGAGGTATGTGCCGATCGGCTGGATGGTAATACAATGCAGGATCACCACCGACTGTTGGAGAGATCGAAGGCTGTGCGATGTGTGGAGATCCAAACTCTCTATCTCCAAAGCTCATGTGATCTGATGCAGCAGAGCTACGTCCCTGCTCACTCCGTATGTCGTCGGTAGATCTACCTCTGCCCGTCATACTGAAAATACTAAAGATTCATGCAATTAAATTACAATTAATGATTCACTATGCAAAAATTTACCACTTATAAAATAAAGTTGAATTTAAGAAAACCTCTATATTTAATCGGTGTCATTTATTTCGTGAAATATTGGTTCAACATCCGATGTCGTATCGGACTGCGATTCAGTTTCATTATCATCGGAAGAAAACCGAACATTTGCATCCGCAATTTCTTGGACATCACCATTTGGATCTCTAAGTGATGTTACAGGACCCCTTGTGTCGTCCTCAATTGCATACATTTCCATCTCATCCTCTTGAAATGCAGGGCACTCGGCTGATTGACTTGATGAACTCTCCTCTAATAAGATTGTTGAACGTGGGACGATTTTAGAAACAGCCTACCAATCTCGCTTGTCGTTGCGCAAACTTGGATATCCGTAGTAAAACACTTGCTGAGCTTGGGATGCCAGAATGAATGGGTCATATTTCTGCAATCTTCGTCGATGGATCACTTCAACTAAATTGTAGTCGTTATGAATCCTCTTTCCCACAAGAACTGTCGGATCGAACCAATCGCAACGAAACAATACGGTTCATTTCATAGGCCAACCGGGATATTCAACTTCAACTACCTCTACTAACTGTTGGTCCAGATAGCAACCCAAGAGGGGGGGTGAATTGGGTTTTTCAAAATTAAACTCTTTTGAAAGAAAACCCCCAGCGAAAATAAAAACTTAGATTCACAGATTTAAAACTAAACAACTATAAACAGAGAGTTGAAGATACAGAGACAATCATGGCAAACACAATAGATTTTATAGTGGTTCGGTGTACCTACACCTACGTCCACTCCCAAGTATCTCTTGGGTCCACACTATAATCGACCTGATTACAGCAGAGTTGTTTTGCAAGCTCACAACTCAAACTTGTTGTTTTCCCGGGTGCACAACGAACCCAGCTGGTTTTCAAGGCTCACCAGCACAAAACCTAAAACCACAAGCTAATGCTTGCACAAGGCTAACCGCCTCAACTAAATCATTCACCAGATTGACCCAGCAAACAGTATTTTGATTTTACAAAAGCAAACTGCTCCTTCAATGAGCGGATATACAATAATGAAACAATAAATAGAGATTAGGAACCAAAGCCTGATTCGAAGATCTTGGTGGCTTCTTCCTTCTCTTCCTTTGAATGAATCTTCTTTGAATATGCTCTTGAGGCTCAGAAGATTGAAAAAACTATGGCTTCTTCCTTCTCTTGAGATTTCTTCTAAATAGAACAGCAAAGGCTTGGAATCTCTTTCTCTTCTTTTGGGGAATGAGTATGATCTTTCCTTACAGGTTTTCCCTCTTTTCTTTTCTGATGGATCTCAAGGATTTGCCTCTTTCTTCTCTTTTGAGATTTCTTTTCTCTTTTTCCTCTCTTTTTTCCTCTCTTGTTTTTGGGATGCAATCAACCCTCTTCTTATAGATCCGATTAATCCACAAAT
The DNA here is from genome assembly GCA_900491605.1 of Calamus simplicifolius. NCBI lineage: Eukaryota > Viridiplantae > Streptophyta > Magnoliopsida > Arecales > Arecaceae > Calamus > Calamus simplicifolius. The sequence continues at coordinate 402,091 of UESW01003872.1, read as the reverse complement.
AGTGTGAAACTATCCATTAGAAGCAAGTGAAAAAGGATTAGATCCATAAATAATAATAGCCATTGGGATTAAAATAGATAAAGATAAAGTTTAGAGTCGTTCTGACAGTTCTGGAGCCATGTCTGACATTCTGGAGTCGGCTATGGCTTTTCTGGAGTCGGCTCTAACTCAAAATAATTTAATCCACTCGATCTGGAGTCGTCTCTGACTTTTCTGGGTTCGACACAGAATTCTTCTGGAGTCGACTCTAGCAGTCTGAGAGTCGACTCTAAGTCGTGGCCAGAAAATCCATCGTTCTGTTGTTTCTGATAGAGTCGGCTCTCACAGTCCCGGAGTCGACTCTAAGTCTGTGCCGTTTTTCGGAGTCGGCTCTGTGATTCCATGTGTCGACTCTAATGTATGCAGTCTTACCTTGACATTAGATTCAAACCAGAACTTGATTTTCCTTCTTGATTTTGATCATCAAATAGATTTATAATCTGAAAAACTTAATCAAAATCATTAGTAACATCAAATGTTATACTCAAATAGTTTTGTTAATCATCAAAATCCTCAATTGGGTCAACACTAATTTTCTGTAATAATCCTGCATATTTGCTCCAACACTTTCTCCTTTAACACACACGCCCCAGTTCTGCGAATTGAGAATTATAGATATTGTTAAAAGCTTAGAGCCTTCCCAATAGACAATTTGATGCCAATATTCAAAATGAATAAAAATAAATAAAACTTGACATCAATCAAAATAATTTAACTTTTATATGGAGAAATTTATTAAGCTCCCCCTGCATTGAATAGCTCCCCCTATGTAGATAATCTGAATTCTTTCTAAAAATTCTCAGAATTGTTCTTCATTTTCTTTCTCTTTCTCTTTCTTATATATATCTTATATGCATATACACTTATCTCTCCCCCTTTTTTGTTATCAACAATAAGGTGAGTTTAAGAGCAATAGAGAATGTAATTAGAGCAAGAATGTTGATTCGAATAAACATAAGGATAGGAAACTCATTCATTGACATTCAATCAAAGATAAATTTGTAATAAAAGTGTAACATTCATTCAAACATTTGTATTCCAAAGCAAGATCCATTACATGTATTCTAAAATGACAGATTTAAGTAAGTAAATCCTAGATACATGCTAAGCAAGAAAGCAAGTAATCCTAAGATACAACCTAGGATTGAATATCAAAATCAAATATGCTTATACACAATTTTTTTAAATGTCCAATCATTTCCATAACATCATCTTTTTGGGTCTTCTTAAAATTTTCAAGACATGCTTCAATTTGAGAGACGGCAAGGTCGATATCTTTCTTTAGTTGACTGGTAGCATGAAGATACTTTCCAGAACCGTCAGCAATGCCTTCCATCCTTTCAAAAATTTTATGAAGATCAGTGCTAAAGGATTCGACAGAATTGCTAATTGAAAAAGAAATCATGTCAAGTCTTGAATTAATTTCATCCTTTAATTGATTGAACTCCTCTCTTAATTTACACATATCATTTGTTCTTACACTGTCATACTCAGCCAGTAAAGCTCTGAGCTGACCAATTTGTTCCTCAGAAAATCTTTCAGATGCCATTGCTGACTGATGTGGAAGTTGAAAGCTAGGTCCAGCTTCTAAGGGTCCAGCAGATGGTCCAGCAGAAAGTCCAACAGAAGAAGGTCCAGCAGATGGTTCAGGAATGTCTTCTCCTCTGACTTCCTCAACTCTAACCTCTTCAGCTCTGGCCTCATGTCCTCTTTTAATCCAATTTCCATTTTCTTTTCTAAAGTCCATTCGGTGAATTGTAGAGACACTATAGTAATCTATATGTCTTAATTTTCTTAGTGGCTCATTGTACATTAAAGTACACCTTGGCTTCTGAAAACCAATGTTAAAACTATACCATAAGGTAATGTAGATCTCTTTTTAGTAGCTGCCTCTGCCATATATCCTATCATCATTTCAGCAAGATTTAAAGGTCTACCAGTGAGTATGCAGTCCATCAATAAGACGTCTCGCTCCGAGACATATTCAAATCTTTCGATTTTAGGAAATAGAATCCTTCCACAGATATTGTGAAGTAATCTGAGTTCCAAATTAAGTTGATTTGCCAAGATTTCCTCAAACTCAGAAACTTCTCTTCCTAACATCCTTGACAGTGCACCTCCTCTATCTTCATGATGATACTCAACAAGGCCAACGGTAGGCATTTCCAAGAGATTACCAAGGGATTCGGCTGTGATGATTACCTTTGTTCCTCTTACAACACTTACTAAGCCTCCCTCTCCTCTACTTAAATCATTATAAAACTCTCTTACTAGGGCAGGGTAGGTAGGGATATCCAAAGAGCAGACCTTCTCCCATCCCATTTCTTTCAACAATCGCCCAATAGCAAAGCCCTCCGAAATAAAGAAGTTAAAATCAACTTTTCTTCCGGTTGTAATGGCCTTACCAGCTAATTGGTCGACTCGAGGAGAAGATGGTGAGGGTGGAGAGTCATCTTGAGTGGCAGAAGAAGAAGATGACGAAGGTTGCCTCCGATTTGAACGCGCTTCGTCGGAACAGTCGAACCACCAATGATAGCACGCCTTTTGGGAGCCATTGGATTCGATTGGAATGAGTAATCAAGGGTTTTGAGGGATTTGGAAGGTTTGGAATCAGTTTGGAACGGCTTGAAAGTGGTTTAGGAGACGATAGAAATCGTTTGGGGTCGACTCCGCCCTTTTTATTTTGACCTAGTTCCACTTAGAGTCGACTCCCGAAAACGAGGTGTCAGCTCCAAATCAGAGAATCTGTCAGCGCCTGAATTAGAGTCGGCTCTACAGAAGCCAGAGTCGGCTCTAATTGCCCAGACAGAACATCAAAATAAGAAGGTGTCGACTCCACAAACTGAAGGTGTCGACTCCACAATAGTTTTAGAGAAAAATCAAATTTTAAGGATCTGAAACTGATCAAATTAATCATCAAATTCTAGATAAGTGTTCCTTAATAATTGGGGAAACAATGAATCAAATTTCTAGATAGATTTCCTTATTTGACAAAGGAGATTTTCAAGAAATTATAGAAGTCTAGATAGTTGTTGTCCTTAAGAGTTTCAGAAAACTATTCTAAAGGATCACAAACTCCTAATTCCTCTAAGATAGCAAAATCTCTCCTCACTCAAAGGTTTGGTGAAAATATCAGCTAATTGATCATTAGTATTAATATATTCAAGACAAACATCTTTGTTAGTTACATGTTCTCTAATAAAGTGATGTCTAATTTCAATGTGTTTAGTTCTTGAATGATGAATTGGATTTTTAGTTAGATTGATAGCACTAGTATTATCACATTTAATAGGTATTTTATCAAGTGTGATACCATAATCTTCAAGTTGTCACTTAATCCAAAGAATTTGAGCACAGCAACTTTCAGCTGCAACATACTCTGCCTCAGCAGTGGATAATGCAACCGAATTTTGCTTCTTGTTAAACCAAGAGATTAAGTTACTTCCTAAAAGTTGGCATACCCCACTTGTACTCTTTCTATCTAATTTACAACCAGCATAGTCAGAATCAGAATAAGCAATCAATTTTAAGGTTGAGTCTCTAGAATACCATAATCCTACATTTTTAGTTCCATTTAAGTATCTAAAGATTCTTTTAACAGCAAGTAAATGTGATTCTTTAGGATTAGATTGATATCTTGCACATAAGCAGACAGAAAACATGATATCTGGCCTACTTGTAGTTAGATAAAGAAGTGATCCAATCATACCTCTGTAATGCTTCTGATCTACTTTCTTACCTACTTCATCCTTATCCAGTTTGCATGAGGGACTCATTGGCGTACCAAGAGGTTTAGCAGATTCCATACCAAATTTCTTGAGTATTTCCCTTGTGTACTTTGTTTGGTTAATGAAAATTCCCGCTTTCTCTTGTTTGATTTGAAGTCCAAGGAAGAAGTTTAGTTCTCCCATCATGCTCATCTCGAATTCTCCCTGCATTAGCTTAGCAAATTCTTGACAAAGGAGATTGTTAGTAGCACCAAATATAATGTCATCAACATAAATTTGAACGATTAATAAATCCTTTCCTTTTCTTTTTAAAAACAAGGTGTTGGCCCAGATGGCAACCCAAGAGGGGGGGTGAATGGGTTCTTTAAAAATTAAGCCTTTTAAAGTAATTTAAACTATTGATGAGAGGATGTAAATAATTAATTCAAGTTAAAGCACGATAGCAAGAGAGAGAGATAAATAAGCACGGTAAACACAGAAATTTTATAGTGGTTCGGTGTATTCAACACCTACGTCCACTCCCAAGCTCCACTTGGGTCCACACTATAATCACCTCGATTACAGTCGAGTTGTTTTACAAGCTTACAACCCAAACTTATTGTTTTTTCGGGATCACAACGAACCCAACCAGTTTTACACGGGCTCACCAGCACAAAACCCAACACACAAGCTAACCTTAGCTTGTGAAGAGGTACACTACCTCCACTAATTCAACCCTCTAATTGAATTAGTAAACCACAAGATAAAAATGTGAGTTTAATACAAAACAGCTCCTTTAGAGCAGATATTTCAAAATAAAAGCAAGGTTTAGAAGAGCCTGTTTAGATTTGATTTGAGTGCAGGCTTTTCTTCTTTTCTTCTTTTCCTCAACTCCTTTGAAATATGGAATCGGGCCTCAGCTCAGATTCTTCACGGATTGAATGTTGGAGTTGATTTGAGCTTTTTCTTTCTTTCTTTGAATGTTGAAAATCTCTTGATTTGCTCTTGAATGGCTCTTGGATTTTCTTCTAGACTTTCTTGGATTGATGAACTTGAGCACAGATGAAGTCTCCTTTGATTTTACACTTTTCTTTTACTCTATTTTTGAATCTCGGATTTTTCAAATGACACTCTGTTTTTTTCTCTTTTCTGAAAGATTTTTCTTTTCTCTCTTGATTTGTATCTATTTTTTGATTTGAAAACAGCCTCTCTATTTATAGACTCTACGAAAATATAGTCGTTAGACACAAAGAAATCTAGCCGTTATTGAAAAATCTTACCGTTGACGCTGAGTTGGCATTCAGAAAAAATCACGCCCAGATTTGTTGGAGTCGGCTCCAGCTTTAGGCGAGTCGGCTCGAAGATGCGATACCAAAAATAGAAACAATCAGAAAGTTAAGGGGTCGACTCATAAAAAGCAAGGGGTCGACTCGAGAAGTGCTCAGAAAAACAATTCTCTGATGTCTGAGCGGAGTCGACTCACACAGTCTGGAGTCGGCTCGATAAAATTGGGGGTCGACTCGAGACAAACAGACATCTCTGTATACTGAGTGGAGTCGACTCTGAAACTCTAGAGTCGGCTCCGGAACGTATCAAAAATCAGAGAATTTTTTGATTGACTTTGAAATTCGTTCCAGATTAATTTTAAATCAATTTTTTGACTTGAATACAATAAAATTGTCATTAGGAATCAATTCAAGACATGTTCCAAAAACTCATTGATTGAGATATGAAGTATAAAATTTCTTTTTGAAAGCTTAAACATGGAGCTTGAAGTTACTTTCAAATTGATTAAAGTCATACTTAACATACTCATTGATTATTATAAATAAATTCATTGCTCATGTCAATAAATTCATTGCATCTTTTAATATACTCATGGCTTTTGGTAATCATCAAAATCAATAAGATTGGGGCAACTATTTCTCAACAATCTCCCCAACAATCTCCTCCTTTTGATGATGACAAAAACATTGAGTATATGCATTAATTAAAAAATTTATTTTATTTTCATAGTTAGGCTCCCCTGAATGAGGTAGCTCCCCCTATGAAACTCAAATAAGTATCTCATTCATTCAATTAAGCTTATACACAATTTAATGTCAAAATTCAGCCTTTTCATCTAAATTGCTTTTCATTCATTCACTGTATGTGTAATGTCTAATTATTGCTTCCTTTTCTCTCATTCAATTATTTATCATATGCATATATATAACGTTCGTTTAATTTCTCCCATGCATATACAGTTATGTATATAAAACTCTCCCCCTTTTTTGTTATCAACAAAAAGGTAGGGAAGCATCAAATATAATCACATTCATGATTTAAGATATGTTTAACAAGAACTGAGATTCATTGATAAATAGGAGAAGTACATTCAAACTCAGACTACATTGAACATTCAAAACTGACTTTTCATTACATCATTGTATCAAAATGTAAAACATAATATAAATTTCATTACATTGCAAAGACTAAACATTTATTATATCAAAATGTGTCCTTACAATCCTAGTTAAGTGATCTATAATGTTCTTCATTCCGTCAGTTTGAAGCTTAACATAATCTTTCAGTCTTTCATCCACAAAAGTACAAGCAGTTAAAATCTTGTCTTGAAGTTCGGGATTGCACTTTGCATAAGTCTCACCATCTCCACAAATGTCTTTAAGTTCTTCAAAAATATTCTTTAGATCACCACTTAAAGACTCAGTAGAGGAGCTAAGAGTAGATTCAATCTTGGTGATCCGATCATCTAATGAATAGAGAGTTTCTTTAAGATTCATGAATTTATTATCAAACTCAGTCTTCAATCCATTCGCCTGATCATCAAGAAGACTCTTGAGCTGCATTAACTGAAGATCTGAAAAACTGACTGATGAAGAAGATGACTGATCAACCATCGGAGCAGGAGAAGGGGCCGGAACAGGAACAGAAGAGCTAGGAGGTATAGGAGATGAATGTCTAACTGAAGGTCCAGGTGCCTCAATATCAGCGGCTCTATCTTCCAACATACTTTTCCTTTCCCATCTGCCATCCTTCTTCACAAATCCCATTCTATGAATAGTAGCCAAACTATAGTAATCAGTGTGTCTCAAATTTCTCATTGGCTCACTATCGGAAATGATTATCCCTTGGCTTTGAAAGATCTTAGTTAAAATCATGCCATAGGTAGACTAGATTTCCTCTTGCTCCCACAGTCAGCAATATACCAAATTATCATGCTCGAAAGATTGATAGGTCTTCCAGTCACTATAGCATCCATAACAAAGATATCTCTCTCAGAAACATAATCAAATCTCCCAATCTTAGGGAATAGAATCCTACTACAAATGTTATGGAGAAGTCTTAATTCCAAGGATAGTTGATTTGCATGGACTTCTTCAAAACCAACAATTTCTTTATTTAGCAATCTTGATAGAGCTGGGCTCCTATCATCAGGTGAAAAAGTAGAAGTACCAGACACTGAAGTTCCAACAGTCTTGAGAGTAAATCCACTGTCACATTTATTCTATTTCCTCTAATGATGCTGACTAATCCATTATCTCCTCTTGACAGATTTTTATAAAATTCTTTAACCAGGGCTGGGTAGGTTGGACAATCTAAAGAACATATTTTCTCCCATCCCATTTCAATTAACTGTCTCCCCACAAGAAAACCTTCTGCCTCAAATAGTTCAAAATCAACCTTTCTTCCGGTTGTAATCACTCTATCGGCTAGACGGTCTACCTGAGATGTGGCCGTAGTAGGAGAAGCACTCGGAGTTGAAGAGGATGAGGTGGAATCCATGCTCGGAGAGGGTTCGCGAGCGGACGCCTCACAGTCTTCTTCACCGCCTTCTTCCTTTTCATCCCGGCCGCTCCAAGGCTAGAACCACGGGTTTTAGGAGCCATTTGATTTAGTGGAAGGTTAATCAGGATTTCTAAGGATTTGGTAGGTTGGGAAAATTTTGGAGAGAGTATTTGATTGATTTGAGAGGATAGAATGAACGAGGAGTCGACTCTGCCCTAGATAAATCGACCTGGGACCACTTCGAGTCGGCTCCGCAAAGTGTGGGGTCGACTCCGGGTAGTCACAGAAATCTATCCCGAAGTGGAGTCGACTCGCACAGAGATGGGGTCGGCTCCAGAGTTTCAGCAGAAACATGGAGTCGACTCCGATACTGACCGAGTCGGCTCCGAGACCATTTCAGAGCAAAAAACATAAAGTTTCAGAGAATCTGAAATGTGTCCGGATAATGATCATGAAAAATTGATAAAAAATCATTGGATTTTAATAGATCAATTAGATATGAATTCTAGATAAGATTTCCTTAAAGATCAAAGAGTAGATAGAGTTCTAGATAATTTTTCTTAGGGGTTTCAAATCATTCTAATGGATCACAAATCCCTAACTCTCCTCTAAGATAACAGAATCTTTCTTCACTCAAGGGTTTTGTAAATATATCAGCTAATTGATCTTCAGTATTAACATAATCAAGACATATTTCTCCATTCGTTACATGTTCTCTAATAAAATGATATCTAATTTCTATGTGTTTTGTTCTAGAATGTTGAATTGGATTTTTTGTTAGATTAATTGCACTTGTGTTGTCACATTTTATAGGTGTTTTGTCAAGTGTGATACCATAGTCTTCAAGTTGTCGCTTAATCCATAGGATTTGAGCACAGCAACTTCCAGCTGCAACATATTCAGCTTCAGTAGTTGATAATGCAACTGAATTTTGCTTTTTGCTAAACCATGAGATTAAGTTACTTCCTAAGAATTGGCATGCACCACTTGTGCTTTT
>UESW01003872.1:223201-388430 GCA_900491605.1 Calamus simplicifolius | reverse complement strand
GATTCCATGTGTCGACTCTAATGTCTGCAGTCTTACCTTGACATTAGATTCAAACCAGAACTTGATTTTTCCTTCTTGATTTTGATCATCAAATAGACTTATAATCTGAAAAACTTAATCAAAATCATTAGTAACAACAAATGTTATACTCAAATAGTTTTGTTAATCATCAAAATCCTCAATTGGGTCAACACCAACTCTTCCCAAAACCCAAGATTTCTTAAATTAACCATTCCCTAGCACTCAATGGCACCCAAACATAGGGGATCCTTGTTTGGTGGAGTGGTGACGATGGAAAAACAGACGGTGAGGCGTTCGGCGTGACAACCCTCTTTGAGTTCGTCCTCTACCTCATCTGCTTCAATACCAAGCATCGTTCCAAGCCCTTCTTCACCTCAAATTGAAACCCTTGCTGGCCGTGCAATCACCATGGGGAGAAAAGTTGATTTTCATTTCTTTGAGGCCGAGGGTTTTTCCATTGGGTGGCAGTTAAAGGAATTAGGTTGGGAGAAGGTGTGTTCTCTTGATTTACCTACTTACCCCGCTTAGTTAAACAGTTTTATTTCAATCTTTCAAGAGGAGATGGAGGTTTAGTGAGTTTTGTTAAAGGAAAGAGGATACACTTAACTTTGGAGATTCTTGAAAATCTTTTAGAAATTCCTGTTGTTGGATTAATAGCAAATTACCATAGTGAGAGATCGGAGCATTATCAAGAGTGCTTGGAAGGAAGGTCACATAATTTGAAGAGGTTAGGGCAAACCAGTTGCCCCTGGAGCTCAAATTATTACATAATATTTGTGGACAGATTTTATTCTCAAAGACTAGTCGTTTGTATGTCTCAGAGCGAGACATTGTGATCATGACAGTGTTCTGACAGGTCAGCCAATTAATTTAGCTGGGATGATGATATGGTATATGGCTGAGGCTGGTAACAAGAAGAGATCCACTTTGCCTTATGGCATGATTTTGACTATAGCATTTCAGAGCCAAGGTGTAGTTTATTTCAGACAGTGAACCCATGAAGAACTTAAGACACACTGACTATTATAGCTTAGCTACTGTGCACCGCATGGGGTTCGTGAAGGTGAATGGTAATTGGAAAAGGAAAGGACACTAGAGGAGAGGTCAGCTGATACTGGAGCTACTGCACCATCAGAGGCTGGACCATCCATGAGGCATCCTTTACCTGAGCCCAGTAGATCATCACCACCACCAGCACCTGCATCTGTTTCTGCTTCAACTTCTGGATTTTCTTGTGCTCAGCTAGAGCAGCTAAAGGAACTTTTTGCAAGTCATGAGGAGAAGATGAAAGTTAAACTTGATAGTAGACTTTTGAGCTTAAGGAAGATGTATTACTCCTTGGAAGATAAAGTAAACAGAATTGAATCATCCTTTGGAACTTCTTCTGAGGCCTTGAAATATGATTTAATGCATATTTTGAGAATATCAAGGACATTGGAGGAGATTCTGATACATATTCAAAGTGTAATGTGGAGTTACAAGAGAAAGTGACTGTAGCAGCTGCTTTTATTGACAGTAGACTAAAAGATTTTATGAAGATACAAAAGGATGGAATGGAAAGATTTTAGAAGAACTTAAGAGACTTCTTAGATTTTGATACTTTTTGATGTTATTAGTTTTTGATGTTTAACTTACATTTTGATGTAATTAGGACTATTGATGTAATTGAATGATATTCAATTTGATGTTTTGTTGAAATGATGTTCAGTTTGCATTTTGATAGTTTGTTATAGTTGAATGATGTAATGAAGCAATTATGTAATGAACATTTTGATACTTAATGAATATCATATTTGATCTTTGAAGCATTAAATTTTAATGAATGAATTTCTTAATTTGGCGTTTGATGTTAATTTAAGCCTTAATACACCTTCTAAACCTTTTTGTTGATTACAAAAAAGGGGGAGAAAGGTTGTTTATGTATATGCATTATGCATTTGATATTAATATCTATATTTATGTGCATCAATGTTATGGAGAGAAGAAGATATATGTATATGCATGCAAAGGGGAGAAAGGATATTAAGCTATAAGAAAATGGCACTTACTTGAATATGCATGTTAAATGACAATTAATAACAAATGGCATTAAGATATGCATACCATTTCAATGAACTTAACATATGCATCAACATAGCGGGAGCTACCTCATTAAGGGGGAGCTTAACCTTAATTTAAGAATGTTTAACAATTATGCATTATTTGATTATGCATATACTCAATGTTTTTGTCATCATCAAAAAGGGGAAGATTGTTGAAAAAATTATTGAAATTATTTACCCAATTAATTGATTTTGATGATTAACAAAAGTCATGAGTATATTCATTGTGTTTCTGATAAATTTGATAAGTGCTTTAGGGATTAAGATCGGTTATTTATCCAAATGATACTTAGAAATCAGTTTTGAATTGAATTTCAATGGAATTTATTTAAGTTCAGAACTTGGAGCCGACACCTAGAACCTCTCGAGCCGACTCCAAAGCGTATCAGAACAGTTCTATATTTTTGGCACGGTTCGGAGTCAACACCTAGAGTTTCGGAGCCGACACTTGAAGTTTCGGAGCTGACACATGGATTTGAGAGCCGACTCTAACCTGAGTTACAGAGACTGTGTTTTTGAAGCAATTCTTAGAGCCAACACCTCAGAAATTAGGAGCCGACTCCAGTCAGCGGTGAGTCGACACTTTGCAAAGTCGGAGCCGACTCCACGACGGATTATTTTTTTTCTATTTAAGGAAACACGATCTGGAGCCGACATATAAAAAGTTGGAGCCAACTCCAACCTATCAAGGACAATTTTCAAAAGTGCAAGATCAGCTCTAACGGATATATTTTTCTACCTAACTCTCAACAGATCTATTTTCTTGCGTGGAGAATCATCCAAGGTACTTTGTAATGGCTATTTTCTCACCTAATCTCGGATTAAGACTCTATATAAAGAGGGATTCGTCCATTTGAAAAGAAGAACAAAAATAGAGAGAAAATAACAAAAAATCAAGAGATGTTTAAAGAAAAAATCTCTGAGTCCACATCTGTCATTCAAAGAGAGATCAAGAGAAATCCCAAGCCCTAAAAGTTCAAATTCGAAGGATTCTCAACGAAGAAGAGAAGAAGAGCAAAAGCCCTATTTCCTCAAAGTTCTCTCCAACATATTTTGATCAAGAATCAGAGTTGAAGCTTGATTCAACCATTCAAAAGAGAAGAGGAAAAGAAGAAAAGCTCAACCTCAAATCGCTTCAAATAGGCTTTTCTAATCTTGTTTTATTTACATTGCATATTTGCTCATTTAAGGAGCTGTTAATTGTTGTAAACTTTATTTTGAATTGTTGTTTGCTAATTCAATCATGGGGATTGAATTAGTTGAGGTAGTTTACCTCGGGAACAAGCTAAGTTTAGCTTGGGTTAAGGTTTTGTGCTGGTGAACCTGTGAAAACCAACTGGGTTGTTGTAACCCCGTGTAAAACAACAAATTAGAGTTGTGAGCTTGTAAAACAACTCAACTGTAATCAGAGGATTATAGTGTGGACCCAAGAGTTGCTTGGGAGTGGATGTAGGTGTGGGATACACCAAACCACTATAAATCTTTGTGTTTGTCGTGCTTTTGTCTCTCTCTCTCTTTTCATCATATTGTGCTCAGCATTCATTAATTCATTCCACTTGTGCACATTCACTTCAAGCAATTATTTTCAAAGTGTTAAATTTTTTTAAGAACCCAATTCACCCCCCCCCCTCTTGGGTTGCCATTTGGGCCAACATCGCCGGCATTGTGGCCCACGGGACACCACTCAGCTCCAGCACGGCGATGCCCCCGAGTCGGTTCAAGATCCTAAAGACTCTGTACCCGATCAAGTCGCCCCTCGGGCGGCGCACAAACCCCCCGAGGTAGTTCAAAATGAGCTCGCCCGGCATCACGGCCCATGGGACACCACTCGGTCCCGGAACGGTGGTTCCTCCGAGTCGGTTCAAGAACCTAAAGGCTTCGTACCTGGTCGAGTCGTCCCTTGGGCAGCACAAACCCCCGAGGCTATTCAAAAGGAGTTCGCCGGCATTGCGGCCCACGGAACACCACTCGGCCCCAGCACGGCGGTACCCCTGAGTCGGTTCAAGACCCTAAAGGCTTCGTACCCAGTCGAGTCACCTCTCGGATAGCGCACAGACCCCCAAGGCGGTTCAAAAGGAGCTTGCCGGCATTGCGGCCCATGGGACACCACTCGGCCCCGGCATGATGGTGCCTTCGAGATGGTTCAAGACCCTAAAGGCTCCGTACCCGGTCGAGTCACCCCTGGGGTGGCACACAAACCCCTGAGGCGGTTCAAAAGGAGCTCATCGGTATCGCGGCTCATGGGACACCACTCGGCCCCGGCACGGCGGTGCCCCCGAGTCGGTACAAGACACTAAAGGCTTCGTACCCGATCGAGTCACCCCTCGGGTAGTGCACAAACCCCTGAGGCGGTTCAAAAGAGCTCGCCGACATCGTGGCCCATGGGACACCACTCGGCCTCAGCACGGCGGTGCCCCCGAGTTGGTTCAAGATCCTAAAGGCTTTGTACCCGATCAAGTTGCCCCTTGGGCGATGCACAAACCCCCGAGGTGGTTCAAAAGGAGCTCACCGGCACGCGGCCCATGGGACACCACTCGGCTCCGGCACGGCGGTGCCCTCGAGTTGGTTCAAGACCCTAAAGGCTCTGTAACATGTCGAGTCGCCCCTCAGGCGGCGCACGAACCCCCAAGGCGGTTCAAAAGGAGCTCGCCGACATTGTGGCTCATGGGACACTACTCAGCCCCGGTACGGCGGTGCCCCCGAATTAGTTCAAGACCCTAAAGGCTTCGTACCCGGTCGAGTCGCCCCTCAGGCAGCGCACAAACCCTCGAGGTGGTTCAAAGTCGAGGCTTGACGACACTATGGCTAACGAGGCGCTGCCCAGTTCGGCGCCGTCTCCAACAGACCCTGTCCGCCAGAGTCCCTTTCAAAATTAAGTTTACACGCAAGTCCCTAAGATGTCCCCAAGGGCCACTCAGGTTCGCCCAAGTTTTTCCTTGCAGCCGGCAGATAACAATCCTACTTAGCCGATCGAGGACCTGTTGGATTGTGGACTTGGTTAAGCAGAAAAAATCTTTGTGGACTTGCTCAAGTCACTACCAAGCCTAAGTCTACGGACCCGCTGCAGCGACACCATTATACACAACATCCACAAACATAGGAACGAAAGCATTTCAGAAGATGTTCCTTTTCATTGATATCTTGTAATGATTACAAAATTTGACCCAAGTCAGTTAAAAAAAGGGATTACAAGATCGAAAAGAAAATGCAGAAGAAGAGAATACAATTGTCTCAGGGCTCGCTTGGCCCTGGCTCCTCACCGGCCTCCTCCTCCTCCGCCGGCTCCTCGTTGCCAAGGTCCCCAGGCTGGATCTCTTCGAGTTTGGAGCTGTTAATGTTGAAAGCCGTAGTCATTTTTGCCTTCCAAAGGTCGAAGCCCTTCGCATAGGCATCAAGGCTGGCCTCGATAACCTCCTGCACGAACTCTGCAGAGGCCTTGAAGTTGGCCACGGCGCCCTCGGCTCGGGCCTCGGCCTCCCTGGCTTGAGCCTCGACCTCCCTGGCTCGCGCCTCGGCCTCCCAAGCCCGATTCTTCGCCTCCTCGGCGTGGGCATCGGCATCATGGGCGTGGGCCACTGCCCTGGCCCGCTCGTGGTTTGCATCGGTCGCCGCCCTCTCCGCGGAAACGGCCCTCCGCATCACGGCTTGGACCTCGCCTGTCGCCGCCTCAGCCCGGCCCTTAGCATATTGAAGCTGGCGGGTCAGCTCCTCTATTCTCTTATTGGCCGCCTCCAGACTAGCTAATACCAAAGCCAGCTGGGTCTCAGCCGCGGAGGCTCGGTCGCCCTCAATTTCGGCCCGGCACTCCGCCTCTTTTATCCGGCCGCCCAGGTCCTCCTTCCGGGCCTTGGCCTCCTCCTACTGCCGAGTATGTTTCTCGGACAGCGCCAAGCTATGTTTCTTATACCTGTCGGCTCGTCCCACGATGCGTGCGAGCACTTCACCTGAGGACTCGCCACGTGGCCTGCAACCATTGCGCCAGGTACCCAACCACCGGCAATCTCGCCCATGCCCGAGGTGCTCCGCCTCGGTTCGGCCCGAGGAACGGGATCCCCGGCCAATGATAGTGCATGAAAAGCGGAGAGGCAATGATGACACTCACCTTTTTTCCGTCCTTTGAGAGGCGCCCCAAGGGAGCGCCCAGCATCGATGTCACCTCCCACCAACCGCATGATTACAGAAGATTTTCGAAGCGACAGCTCACCCGCCATCAAAAGCGCCCATAACTGGCTATCATTTTTTGAATTTTTGCGCCTCTTTCGCCCAAAGGACAACGAGCACGTGGCCCATCGCGCTCATATCGGGGCCGATGGAGCCGACCTGAAGAGGTCGGGGCCGTCTTGGCTTACTTTGGAGATGCCGGGGCTGGCGGGGCCGACCTGAAGAGGTCAGGGCCACTTCAGCTTACTTTGGAGATGCCAGGGCGATGGGGCCGACCTGAAGAGGTCGGGGCCGCCTCAGCTTGCTTGGAGATGCCGGGGCCGACGTGATGTGCTCGCGCCACATGGTTAATTTTTCCATGATTACTCCCACGGCTTTATTAGCTACATCATTGGCTACATCAGATGCCCCTCCCCCGCTCCTGAGCGCAAAGGGCCACATGCTAGCCGTCCTTTGGGCGAAAGGGGTGCGAAAATTCAAAAATTGATAATCAGTTATGGGCGCCTTCAATGGTTGGGTGAGTCGGCATGCCTTTCCGAGGCAATGTCGCTTCAAAAATCTTCTGTAATCATGCTGTAGGTGGGAGCTGATGTCGGCTCCGGTTGTTTCGAGGAGGTGCTTCTTGGAGGATGGGAAAAAAGGTAGGCGCCATCATTGCCTCCCTACTTTTCAAGCATCGTCACTGGCCGGGGATCCCACTCCTCAACGGAACCGAGGTAGCATGCCTTGAACGCAGGCGAAATGGCTGGTGCTTGAGGACTCGGCGGAATAGGTAAAGGCCACGTGGCAATTCTCGGGTGATGTGATTTGAAACTGGGGTATAAAAGGTGCTCCATAGGTTCATGGGAGAGCTTTACACTGCAATTGCTTCCCTGCTCTCTTCCTCTTTGAGCTCCCTTGCAACCCAAGACCTTCAGCCTTCATCTTCTTACCAACTTCCAGGTTAGTCTCCATTTTTCACCCTTCACCTTTGACCCATGGACCATATCAAAGAGGGTAAGAGGCCAGTGGTAGAATCGTCCCCTTCCCCTGGTGAGGACCACACTTCGTCTGTCAGCCAAATGCCTCGTCCGTTAGGGGGGATCATGATTCGTGACCGACTGGGGGCGAGCAACCAACCATCTGCCCAAACCTCTATGGTGAGAGTGGTTCTCGTCTCCTCCCGGCATCCGGCATCTCCCCCGGTGGCTAGTCTTGGCCCGGCAGGGCCGGGAGGGGATCGCCTCCACCATGACCCCCAAAGAAGTAGAGGCCCTTAGGGTCACGTATAGGTCCCTGACTTCATCCGTTTGTCCGCGCCGGGGCCTGAGGATAGAGTGAACTCCATCCTCCCGGGTCGGGTCGCTCTATACGAAGAGTTCTTTCGGTGCGGGCTGCGGCTCCCCTTCCACACCTTCTTTTTGAACCTACTAAATAGATATAGGTTAGTGCCAACGCAGTTGATGTTAGGAATTGTATCCTAAAGCCAATTATTTGATGATTGTGCTGATGTAAATTGTATATAAATTGATATATTAATAAAAGTTATTTGGCAGTTTATTCATTATAAGAATATCTTCTTAATACTCCTGAAAGTAATGAAGCCCTTAGGATCTTTCTCACGATAAAGGAGGATTTATCTTAGAAGGTCCTTAAAAGAGTTCGTGACCAAATGATATACTATGACAGGGCCATAGTACTATCAATTATAGGACGTTGTATATCATATTTGTTGGTTATCCTCTTAACCAAGGAGTGTAGAGACACTGGTATGACATACAGGTGAAAGTGTAGGAGTATATTTCACCGAACGTGACTCATTTCCGGATACTCTGCTGTCAAAAGTTAATCCGAGAAGATATAGGTATAAGTATCATTCAGATCTGAAGATCACAACCAGTGGCTTACAAGCAACTCATTGTACTTAGGTGCCGGACCACCTGGATTTCTAATCCAGCTACGAAAGGTTACTGGGTGCAGTCAAGTACTTGTGGTAGTCAGTTGTGGATCAAGATGGAATTTGACCTATCCCATTAAAAGTAGAAATGCTTGTGTTTCAATTTAGCAAGACCTTGGCCAAGGCACTTCATGTGAAAGTCACATAATCACTAAAGTTGAAATCACTTTATGGATTTGCTATTTAGAGTTGACAGGCTCTTAAGCCATCCTTAGCATTTGTGGTCAAGAGGATGAATTATATGGTAACTGTTTCTTAGGGTTCTTGGAGTTTGCTCGGCAACTCTTCGACCTATCCGGACGTCGGGTTCCATTGCTAGATGGGCACATTGATTAGTATAGAAAGTTGTTTCTATGCTACCGGCTTAGGTTCGAACCTAGAGAGTCATACACATAGAAGTTTCCTAGGATGATCTATTTGCTGATCAACGATTGAGAATCGTATATGATTTAATTAATCAATTTGATTGATTGAATTATCTCAATTGGGTTAAGTACAATTGAATAAGATTCAATTTGGTTTAAGTCTATTAGAAGGACAAGTCAATTTCAAATATTGATTTGAAATTAGACTTGATTTGAATTTAAATAGATTCAGGACTAGCCAAATTTGATTTGAGCTTGGACCATGATCTATGGGGTTAAGTCAAATAAATTCAGATCAGAACCCAAACCTCTCGAATATGAATCTCATATGATGAGATGGCTAAAATCTCATCTCATGAGATAGAATTTAATGCATGACATTTATTTACCGAACGTCGGATTTATCCCTCGTCTCTTTGGTTTTCTCCGAACGACGGAACTAAACCAAACACCGCGACTCCTTGGTTTTCTCCGAACGTCGGAATTAAACCAAGCGCCGTGCCTTCGGCATCTCTTCGCTTTTGCCAAACGACGGATACTTAAATGTCAGAATTAAATGTCAAGGCTCAATCTAGACTATAAATAGAGGGCATTCCCTCACCAGAGAACACAGAATAAAAAAATAGAACAACAATACACGATTTGTCATGGATTGTAATTCTAAATTGTCGTGGATTGTAATTCTAAAATGTTAGAATAGAAAATCCTGGTGATTCTAGTGTTAGCGGAAGCCTGATGGATCTTGGAGGAAGATTTAAGTGAGGTGATTCAAGATCAGCAAAGCTATTTTTCTACGAGCTAGCACTCCCAAAAATCTGATCATTCTGGGCTTCGCGTGGACGATACTAGAGGCCGGACGATTGAACGGCTGCAGAGCAATAAGAATTTACCTACTGTTCTTAAGGTAAGTGATTTGATTCCTAGATCTTAAGGCAGGCTTCAAGATAATAGTGTGACTAGTCATCTTGAAGATCAAGATATGATCTTGATATTTTTATATACATATTTTAGATCAAACGACCATGAATATATAGGCAAAGATATGATCTTGATACATATTAGATAGATTATATGTAATCTTTTAATTTTCGCAATGATAATAGTTATCAATTTTTAAAAATATGCATGCCTCGGAGACTATTTCTCCCTACAAATGGTATCAGAGCCATGGTTTCGTTAATGATCTAATTTATTGCATGTAAATTAATATTCTCATTAATTGTGTAATTATGGCTAAAACTTATCACAAGGCCATATGGTCACAAGTGGATTGAAAATCTGAATTACCCATTTAATGAGGTATTCTGTGACATATTGTCGTGCAATTGTTTTATCGTTGTGCTTTGTTTAAAGAAAATTTAAATTGTGCTTTGGCATCAAAACATAGATTACACATACTCTCAAAATATTTTATATTTGATACATATTGATGTTGTATAAAACCATAATATTTGCATGTTTAGTATAAAAACATAGATATGATATATGATGGCATGATGTCTATGTTATAAAACATACAAATATTTATGAGAGTTTTATTTGAATGTCAAATATTAGTTCATAATTTTTTTTTAGATATGATCTAAATATAGGAATTATGAGTAGTAACATTATGCTTGATTGAAATATATGACATGTTAACATGAAATATATTTAATCATTTGGGTTAGCTAAATCGGATCCATAAAGGGTTAGACTCTAAGGTTTAAATCAACTGGACTAAAAGAGTATTTGTTCAAATCTAATTAGATTAGGTTAAGAATGCTCTAAATCAAACAATAGTTGTAGTTGATCAAGTCCTTCTTTTTTATTAAACCAAATGAAAGTAGATTAGGCTTCGTGGTTGAGCATGAATCTATTAGATGGTCAAATCAGAATTGGTTAACCATATGATGTCAAGGTGGGATGACAAGTTGCTCTAGGATCAACGATCGAATGGTTTTTAATTGGGAGCTACTCGTATTGATGTGTCTTTAACGAGTTAATGGGATATCCCTCCCATCGATCTCTCTCACCTGGTCATTGTGGTGAACCATTTATGATTCAGATCATTTACCTGATTCGAGTTGACCCATGCCTGTAAGGATATCAGTATGACTGATTTAGGTGCCACTTAGCCAGACTTAATCTTGTTTCATTCTACCGATTTCATAGATTCAGTGGGAGAACTTGATTAGTCAATTTATCTTCATATATTAAAATCCTCTAAAATTATTAGGTCCTTAAAATAAAATAGTTATATGATAACTAGATCATAGCCTCCCATTAAGGTGGGTGATAATGAGTCCGATGTCTTGATAATCATTGGAGGCACTCCATGCCTGGTGCTTGTCAACCATCGGAATTATCATTCATTATATGATAAGTCAGCGTAACTATTAAATAAACAGTCAGGTGAGCCGAGCTTCACTCAGGCTTGGTTGTCTATTGATAGGTTACACTGATTATCTCATTTAATGGTTGGACCTAACCAGAACTTTCAATGGAGGCACTTCATGCCTGCTGAAGAGGTACATGGGGCAAAACTGAACACTAAGAATTGTTTGGGGAAACAATTGGTTTTGAACCTACTCTTAAATGCATATGGGTTAGCCAAGCTTCACTTGGGCCTGTATGTAGTTTATGTAGATCTTAGTGCCCGCTAAAGAATTAAGAATAATTCTTCGAATTGGGGTGTAGAGGCTGCCAATTTGAATAAAATAGTGGAAGAATCTTTAGACTAAAGTACAAGTCTTTAGACTGAATCAATTTATATACTAATAAACTTTAGTTTTTCCTTATGCAGAACATGGCCACTAATTTATCATTAAGGTCCCTATTAGATAGTGACAAATTGAATGGTTCCAATTTCAATAGCTGGTTCAGAAAACTTAAGATCGTCCTTGAGCATGAGAGGATTCTATATATTCTGAATAATCCTGCACCAAAGATACCTGATGCAAACACCCAAAGTTCTGAGAGAGACACTTATCAGAAGTGGCTCAATGATAGAACTAGTGTGCATTGTATCATGTTAGCAGCAATGAACGATGAATTCGGTCGCCGGTTCGAGAATGCTCTGCCAAAAGAAATCATTCAAGCATTTAATGAATCTTTCGGCACACCCGATGATGTTGAAAGGCACAAGACTAGTTGTGCTATTTTCAATGCTTGAATGAGAGATGGATCTCCTGTCACTGATCATGTATTGTACATGATCGAGAAGATAGAACTCCTAAGCAAGCTCGGCTTTCCCTTACATGAGAAGTTGGGAAAAGATGCGATCCTGAATTCCTTGCCTCCATCCTTTCGACCTTTCCTTACTCATTTTCGAATGACAAAGCCTGCAGTCAACTACCATGGTTTGTTGGGTTGTTATAGAACTTTGAGAAGGATAACCAGCTCTCTAAGGGTTTGGTTAATGTGTGTTGACCCAATTGATGATTTTGATGATTAACAAAACTATTTGAGTATAACAATTGAAGGCTCTAATGATTTTGATTAAATTTTTCAGATTATAAGTTAATTAAATGATCAAAATCAGGAGTTAAATCTTATTCTGGATCGAATCTAATGTCTAGGTAAGATTGCAGACATTAGAGTCGACTCCGAGAATCACAGAGCCGACTCCAGTATCTGGCACAGAAGTTAGAGTCGACTCCGAGACTGTTAGAGCCGACTCTCACAGAAGAAACAGAACGTTGATTTTTCTAGCCCCGACTTAGAGTCGACTCCGGGTCTGTTAGAGTCGACTCCAGAAAAGTTTCTTGTCGACCCCAGAAAAGTCAGAGACGACTCCAGAATTAACGGATTAAAGTGTTTCGAGTTAGAGCCGACTCCAAAAAAGTTAGAGTCGACTCCAACCCACCTGGAAAAAAAAATCAAATTGCCAGATCAGCTCTAACGGTAATATTTCTATTTTACTTTATTTCTAACGGATATATTTTGTTGCAAGGTACACTCCAACGGATAGTTTTCTTCCAAAAATGGCTTGAAAGAAATCTATAAAAAGGGAAGAATATCATTCAAAAAAAAATGAAAAATGGAAAAACAGAAAAACAAAGAAGAAATCCCAATTCTAAAATCCGAAAAAGAGAGAGCCTAAATCTCAAGAGAAAAACCTTCTAGCTCAAATCCACTCCACTCCAAAAAGCTCAAGAGGAATCCAAGGCATTCAAATCAAAGTTTTGATGGATTTCCCAAATTGGAGAAAGAGGATCAGTTTCTTGCTTTTCAATCCTTCTCAACTGCTTCAACTGTGAAGAATCAGAGCTGAGGCTTGATTCAATCCAGCAAGGAGAAGAAGAAAGAAGAAAAGCTCAAAGCCAACCAACTATAAATCAGGCTTTTCTAAACCTTGTTCATTTATTTGATTATTTGCTCATTGAGGAGCTGTGTACTTGAAAAACTATATTTCTTTTGTTGTGTCTAGTTCAATCTGGAGGATTGAACTAGTGGAGGTAGTCTTACCTCGGTACAAGCTTGGTATAGCTTGTGTTAGGGTTTTTGTGCTGGTGAGCCCGGAAAACCAGCTGGGTTCATTGTGATCCCGGGAAAACAATAAGTTTGAGTTGTGAGCTTGTAAAACAACTCGGCTGTAATCAAGGAAGATTATAGTGTGGACCCAAGTGAATCTTGGGAGTGGATGTAGGTGTTGGATACACCGAACCACTATAAAATCTTTGTGTTTGCCATGTCTCTTTTATCTCTATTTCTATCTCTATCTTGTTTATTGCATTTTGTTTTTGCATCTGCATTTACTTTCACTCACACTAAGCAAACAAATATTTCAAAAGGTTTAAATTTTTTAAAGAACCCAATTCACCCCCCCCCCCCCCCCCCCCCCCTCTTGGGTTATCATCTGGGCCAACAATTGGTATCAGAGCTTGTGCTCATTAGATTTTGATCACACGATCAAGAGCTAAAGATCCAAATGGCAGCTCAAGTTGGATCATTTGCTGAAGGTCATTCTACGAATAGACCTCCACTGTTTAATGGTTCAAATTATTCATATTGGAAAGCTAGAATGAGGATATTCATTCAAGCTTCTGACTATGAACTATGGGGTGTTATAATTAATGGACCTAGTACACCCACACATGTTATTGATGGCACTATTGTTCCTAAGCCCGAAAGGGACTGGAATGATAATGATAGGAAAATGGCACAGCTCAATGCTAAGGCCATGAATGTCTTATATTGCTCCTTAGAAGCTAATGAATTTAATAGAATCTCCACTTGTAATTCCGCAAAGGAGATTTGGGATAGATTAGAGGTTACCCATGAGGGTACCAACCAAATAAAAGAATCTAAAATTAATATTCTTGTTCATAAATATGAGTTGTTTAGCATGGAACAATCTGAAACCATTGCATGCATGTACACTAGATTTACAAATATTGTAAATGGTTTAAAAAGTCTTGGTAAGACATATACTAACTCAGAACTTGTTCGAAAAATTCTTAGGTCACTACCAAGATCATGGGAAGCCAAAATGACAGCAATCCAAGAAGCAAAGGACCTCAACACTCTGCCCTTAGAGGAGCTTCTAGGATCACTTATGACCCATGAGTTGACAATGAAGCAGCACATAGAGGAGGACACAAAGAAGAAGAAAGTAATTGCCCTCAAAGCTGCAAAAGAAGAAGAGAGCAGCAGCGATGACGATGATGATGATGATGAAGAGACTGCTCTCTTAGCTAAAAAGTTTAAAAGATTCATGAGGAGAAAGAAACCCTTCCATAAGAAGAAATTTGGAGCAAAGTGGGAAGGAGAAAAGGATAAGAACAAGGACAAAGACAAAGAAAAAGAGAATGACCCCTTGACTTGCTATGAGTGTAATAAACCGGGGCACTTTAGGAATGAATGTCCTAAATTAAAGAAAGCCTACAAAAGAAAAAGAAGGCTTATGTGGCGACTTGGAGTGATAGCGAAGAAACTTCTTCCGAAGAAGAAGAACAAAAGGAAGTCGCAAATGTATGTTTTATGGCAAACGACAACGATGAGGTAAGTTCCGATAACCTTTGCGGTGAGTTTGCATTTGATGAATTATTTGATGCTTTTAATGAACTTGTCGGCGATTTCAAGGTTTTGAAAAAGAAATACAAGCTTTTGAAAAATGAAAATTCAACTTTCATTAAAGAAAAGGAAGATCTTAATAATGAAGTTAAGAAACTTAAATCTGAAAATGAAATTTTGGTAAAAGAAAAAGAATTAATTTCTAATAAAAATGATAAACTAAGGAAAGAGGTTGAAAAATATAAGAACATAGTTGATAAGTTTACCTTAAGCTCAACTAAATTGGACATATTATTAAATAGTCAAAAAGCAATTTTTGACAAAGTCGGATTAGGGTATAACACTCTTAGAAAACAAAATCACTGAAAAATATTTTTGTGCATGCTGGCCAAAGTAATTTTACATGCTTTAAATGTAATAAAAAAGGACATAAATCTTATATCAATGTATCACAGCATATCAAGATTTCCTAATTTCATAGCAATATATATTGAATACTTACAATCCTTACCTATACTACTTTTGAGAAATTTTCAAACCAACCCAATTCCAAGCAAACCATCTGAACCTCATACCTTACTAGGGTTCAAGCGAAACAAACAAAAAAAAGTTATTGGTTAGTTTTATGTATCTATGTACGTATGTGACCTGAATATACAATCTCAGAATGCACAAGTCTCCCTTAATAAAAAAATATAGCCTGTGCACAGCAACTAGCGAAGCCTTGGTTTCTATGAAAAAATATTATAAGATGAAAATAGCCGGCAAGAAGCCTTTATGTTCGAACTATCCTAATCTGAAACGAATACCTGTACTTGATGATTAAAGGATTCCATTTTAAATATCATTGAGAAGACTGGAAGCTATAGAAGTCAGCTTCCTTCCAGTTTCCCCGGCAATGTTCTTGAGGGAGGATATGTCCTGTGATACCTGAAAAACAAAAGGGAAGCACTGAATTAAATTCTGCAGCATAGCACAGTAATCTTGGTAATACTTCTACACTCTAATTTGATGGTTAAATTTCCGTGGCAAAGAAACACCAGCAAATTGGAGGATGAATCCTCACATGAAATTTTTTTAAATATTAAAACGTCATCCTCTCTACACTAATCTCAGATATTGGGCTCTGAAGTTCCAAAAATGACAACAAAGGATGCTTCAATAAACTTTCATGTTAATTTAATTAAATGCTGATCATTTATGCCCCTCTTCATATACATGTTTCCTTTGCTATCAAGAAGGAGAATTTTTGACAATCTTATCCATCAGATATGTCACAAAAAAAAAAGCTTTTAGCAATTACCTGTAAAGAGATTTGGTCAACAAGGTAAATGGCAAGAAGGACTGGTGAAGCGTCCTCCATACGCTGACCAAAAAGATTAGCTCTTGATATGGATGTTGAACCCTACAAGTGGCAACTTTAGAAAATCAGAAGTAATCAAACTGACAGATCAAAAGGTCCAAATTTTCAATATTTCAGAAACCATAACGTGAACAAAAGTGGCCTAAAATTATGGGTTATTATGCCACCCCAGAAGAGAATGTAATGATGTCACAACCCTGTCGATCTCCGCAGCTATATAAAAATAACAACAAATATATCATCACAGGTCACGAAAACAGGAAAATAATTATCCAAATCACAAGTAAAAATATGAAGCAATTTTTCTTTAAAAATTATTTGGATCAGTGGAGCACATACCGCACACCTTTGGAAGGATATTTGATCCTCCTTATCACTTGCTTTGCTTTGTTCTGGTTACCAAAAAATTGGGCTGAAGAGATAGATTTTGCTTTCAAAAACTTCTGTCTCTCCTCGTTGCTTTCCTCTACCTAAGAAGTAAATAGAGAAACAACTGAAAGATAAAACATAGGGACTAGCTGGTATGGCTGACAAAAACAACCGTGAATCCAAACTGAACCTTAGTGGCCTATAGATCTATAAATGAATGGTTTAAAAAGATATGTGACCTAACTCATGCATGTTATCTTCCGTTTATGTTAATAGATGATTGCAAGACAAGTTCCCAGCCATGATTGAAACAAATTACTCATCCAAAGAAAATTGTCAAGCTTCATTTGATACTTTCTTGCACAAACAGATCATTTACATAGGCGACATGTAAAGCTGGCTAATGCAGTTAGGATGATGATTGATGATTATGGTTATGTGAGTAATGCTGCAATTCAAGTATTGGATTTAGTCATTTAGAACAGGGTTTCAAGTGCCAATCCATGCAAAGCCAGGACTAGCAATAGACATTAGTTCAGCATGGTTCTGTATTGCCACAGTGCAGAACACAGGTGCATCAGCACTGCATGGCACATTTCAGCATGGCAAAGCATGCTGATCGCTATCTAGCATGACCAATTCCACAGGCACTTAAATCCTTGATTAAATGCGGCATGGTACTTCAATAGTAAAGTGATTCAACTAATTTTGGACATGTTTCTTGGAAGTTTACAATCCTTGATGGACCAAACACATAATATGCCTGAAGTGAGTATTGAATGATTTAACTCACATTTATAGATCATGCAAAATATTAGAAACACTTTTGTATATATTTCTGAATTATTAAATTATGTTTGTGGATATGCATTGTCCGGTATACCCACATTTACCTGATATGGCCATAGAATCATGTGAGTCTATCCCTTGAAAATGGAAAATTGCTGTGCTTTTTGACACCACATATGCAACACAAAATGTTGCAATTCCATTTGATTATGTTCTTGATGAACCATTTCTCCAAAGTTAGAATTTGATTGTTAAAACCCGTACCAAACTTGCTCCATAAATTTCAAAGGAATCAAATATCTAATTTCATCTTCTCTGACTGCCAATGTAATTCTAATTCCATTGTATATACAGGCTTCAGATCTGGAAGGCCATTGGCTGTATGTGGCAACTGAGATGCAACAGGTGATGAAGGATTGCTGGAATCTTCTGCATAACTTTTAGCAACTTCTTTGGAAAGTATCTGCCTGTACAGTTCAGCTGCTCTTGATGTGTATTTTGCCTCAATTTTGCCACCATCTGTCCATCCATGCTGCTTAAAGAAAATGTGTGCACGATTGTTGCCCCCAAAAGTCATCATCTTCAGCTGTTCTGGGCTCCATGAGTCCAGATCTGTAAATCTTAAGGCATTAAATAGAAGACTTAGAATAGTAAAATGCAGAACTTCCACAAAATCTTCTGTTGGGCCCATGGCCCACTTATTCAGCCCATTAGGGCAAAAGGGAGCGCTACTCCTTTTTCTACCAGGGTTTGTTCTCCCTCTTTTATAAAAGGAGTAGCCGCCTTCCTTTTTTGGATTTTCTCTTTTTTAAGGAGCAGCCGTTTGGAAAAAAAGAGGAGAAGCATGTAGCAGGTATTTCTTTTTTCGAGGAGCATGGATTGCTAGGGGAAGAGAAGGAAGGGCTGCTGCTTGGTGCTTAACTACGTGGGAGGACTTCCACTCCAGGAATCACGTGAAGGTGCTGCAGAAGAAAAACAAGAGAAGAAGAAAAAGAGAAGGGAAGAAAATAAGGAGGTAACGCAGGACACCATATTTTTCGGTGATGTAATCCTTATATCCCTATTATACTCTTGTGATTGTTTCTCAAGTTCTGGCAAGGGACTTTGAGACTTGGATATTTATTATTTTATAGTGGATCTTCTTCTCTGGCTTGCCCGTGGTTTTTTTCCCTTTATCTTGAAGGGATTTTTTACGTAAATCTTGGTGTTTCTGTGATTGTGTGGTTTGCGCATTTTTATTTATTATTCCGCTGCGTATTATGGTCTGCTAGTATTTGCTCGTATACGGATTCTTTTCCATCAACTGGTATCAGAGCCTGTGAATTTTTTTTGTGTGTGCGAGCATGGAGGCCGGTAATGTTTCCCGCATGATCAGTCTGAACGGAAATAATTGGATGATATGGAAACCAAGGATGGAGGACCTCTTATATTGCAAGGATCTATATGGACCTTTAGAAGGGGTCAAAGCAAAGCCTGCTACAGTGACAGACGATGCTTGGATCATGTTAGATCGGAAGGCAGTCGGTTTTATTCGGCAATGGTTGGATGATAGTGTCTTTCACCATGTTTCCACTGAGACTTCTGCAAACTCTCTTTGGAAAAAGTTAGAAAGTCTATATGAGAGAAAAACAGCTGGCAACAAGGCTTTCTTGATCAGAAAACTAGTGAATCTGAAATATAAAGAGGGTGCTTCTTGCTGAGCATTTGAATGAAATGCAGAGTATTAATAACCAGTTATCCTCTATGAAAATGTCTCTTGATGATGAGTTGCAGGCATTGTTACTTCTCAGTTCATTGCCAGAAAGTTGGGAGACACTGGTAGTTTCCCTCAGTAATTCTGCACCAGACGGTGTTATCACCATGAGTCAAGTAACAGGCAGTTTGTTGAATGAGGAGTTAATAAGGAAAAATTCAGCAACTTCTCAGATTGATTCACAGGCACTTGTCTCAGAGAATAGAGGACGATCAAAGTCTAGAAATAGAGACAATTCATACAAGGGTAGAAGCAAATCAAGGTCAAGAAAAGATATTACTTGCTATAACTGTGGTGAGAAAGGGCACTACAAGAATCAGTGTAAGAAGCCTAAGAAGAGTAAGAAAAAGGGAAAAGAAGTGGAGGATACAGAGTCAAAGGAGAATATCACAGCTACTGTGCAGAGTGATGATTATTTGATTTTGTCTACTTCTGATGGTATCTTCTCATGTGAGTGTCAGAATCATGAGTGGGTGATTGACACAGGTGCTTCTTATCATGCTACACCACGGAGGGAGTTTTTTTCTACATATAAGACTAGAAATTTTGGTGTTGTCAAGATGGGAAATCAAGGCACAGCAGATATCATTGGCATGGGTGACATCCACATGAAGACCAATCTTGGCTGTAAGTTGGTGCTCAAGGATGTAAGGCATGTAGCTGACTTGAGGCTAAATTTAATCTCAGTTGGAAGACTTGATGATGAAGATTTTGATAGCAGATTTCATAAAGGGCAATGGAAGCTCAGTAAAGGTTCACTTGTTGTAGCCAGTGGGAAGAAATGTCACACTTTATACAGGTTGCAGGCTAAAGCTTATGGTGAACAGTTGAATGCTACAGAGAACGACTTCAGCATGGAGTTGTGGCATAAACGACTGGGACACATGAGTGAGAAGGGGCTGCAAGTTCTTTCCAAGAAAGAAGTTCTACCAGACTTCAAAGGTGTACATCTGAACCCATGTGTTGATTGTTTGGTTGGCAAGCAACATAGAGTTTCTTTTGCTAGTCCTTCTTTATCTAGAAAAATGCATGTTTTGGATCGTATCTATACAGATGTTTGTGGTCCTCTGAGGACAAAAACTCCTAGTGGATCAGTTAATGTTCCAGGCATCAGTGGTGCACTTTATTTTGTCACTTTTATAGATGATTTTTCTAGAAAAGTTTGGGTCTATGGTTTAAAGACTAAAGATCAGGTTATTAATGTCTTCAAAGAGTTTCATGCCAGAGTTGAAAGAGAGACAGGAAAGAAACTGAAATGTATAAGGTCAGATAATGGTGGTGAGTACACAGGGTTATTTGATAATTATTGCAGATCACATGGCATTCAACATGAGATAACAGTTCCTGGTACTCCTCAGCATAATGCAATTGCAGAGAGAATGAACCGCACCATCATGGAAAAGATCAGATGTATGCTTTCACAGTCCAAGTTACCTAAAAGATTTTGGGATGAGGCATTGAAGACAGCGGTTGATGTAATAAACTTGTCACCATGTACAGCTCTAGATGGTGATGTTGCAGAGCGTGTATGGTCAGAAAAAGATGTCTCTTATAAGCACTTGAGAGTGTTTGGTTGTCGTGCATTTGCACATGTTCCAGACATTGAGAGGTCCAAGCTGGATGGTAAGACAAAAGAATGTGCTTTGCTTGGTTACTCACATGATGAGTTTGGTTATAGACTTTGGGATCCAAAAAAGCAGAAGGTATTCAGAAGCAGAGATGTGGTATTTTTTGAAGATCAAACCCTTCAAGACTTCAAGAAGGAGGTGTCAGTCAAGTCTTCTGCAGGAGGATTAACAGACTGTGATCCAGTTACTCCTCTAGTAAATCAGGGTGATAGGGGAGATGTGCAAGAAAATAGTGCAGGAGCAGGTATTAACTCACCTGTAGGACATGTTGAGCAGGAAGGAGATCAGGAGCAACCTCCTACAGAGCCTCAGCTGAGAAGATCTATCAGACAACGTCAACCTTCCAAAAGGTATTCTACAGATGAATATATAATGCTTACTGATGCAGGTGAACCAGAATGTTACCAGGAGGCAGTTGAAAGTGAGCAGAAAAATGAGTGGTTAGTAGGTATGCTGGAAGAAATGAATGCCTTACAGAAGAACCACACATATGATTTAGTGAAACTACCAAGAGGAAGGAAGGCTTTAAAGAACAAGTGGGTTTTCAGGTTAAAGACTCAACAGCATTGTTCTCAACCAAAGTACAAGGCCAGATTGGTTGTGAAAGGCTTTGGTCAAAAGAAAGGTATTGACTTTGAAGAGATTTTTTCTCCTGTTGTTAAAATGTCTTCAATTCGTGTTGCTCTAGGTATTGCTGCTAGTCTAGACTTGGAGGTTGAGCAGTTAGATGTGAAGACAGCTTTTCTTCATAGTGATTTGGAGGAGGAAATCTATATGGAGCAACCAGAAGGCTTCAAAGTCAAAGGTAAAGAAAATCTTGTCTGCAGATTGAAAAAAAGCTTATATGGGCTGAAGCAAGCTCCAAGGCAGTGGTACAAGAAATTTGATTCATTTATGGCTGAAAATGGATACAAAAGAATGGCTTTAGATCATTGTGTGTATATCAAATGGTTTAGTGAGGATTTTGTCATACTCCTACTTTATGTTGATGACATGCTTATTCTTGGGAAAGATATGTCTATGATTGACAGGTTGAAGAAGGAGCTGAGCAATTCATTTGAAATGAAGGATATGGGACCAGCAAAGCAAATACTGGGTATGCAGATTTCCCGTGATAGAAGAATCAAGAAAATATGGTTGTCACAGGAAAAGTACATTGAGAAGGTATTGGATAGGTTCAGTATGATTAATGCAAAGCCAGTTGGTTCTCCTCTTGCAGGTCACTTCAGGTTGTGCTCAGAGCAAAGTCCTTCAAGTGATGAGGAGAAGGAGAAAATGAAGAAGGTTCCTTACGCTTCAGCAGTCGGAAGTTTGATGTACGCGATGGTATGTACGAGGCCAGACATCGCATATGCAGTGGGTGTTGCTAGCAGATTTCTTGCAAATCCAGGGAAAGAGCATTGGGCAGCAGTGAAGTGGATCTTCAGATATCTCAGAGGAAGCTCCAAAGTTTGTTTAAGCTTTGGGGTGGTCCAGCTATGCTGATTGGTTACACAGATGCAGATATGGCGAGAGATATTGATACAAGGAAGTCCACATCAGGTTTCATACTTACTTTTGCAGGGGGAGCTGTGTCATGGCAATCCAGATTGTAAAGGTGTGTAGCTCTCTCTACCACAGAGGCAGAATATATTGCTGCTACCAAGGTCTGTAAGGAGATGCTGTGGATGAAAGAATTCTTACATGAATTGGGATTGAAACAGAAAAATTATGTGGTACATTGTGACAGCCAGAGCGCCATCCACTTGTGCAAGAACCCAACTTTTCATTTCAAGTCAAAGCATATAGATGTGAGATACCACTGGATTCGAAATGTGTTTGAAGAGAAGCAGTTACAGCTTCAGAAAATTCACACAGATGAAAATGGGGCAGACATGTTGACAAAGACCTTATCAAAAGAAAGGCAAGAGATATGCCGACAGCTGGTCGGCATGATTTCACACTAAGGAAGCATGAGACAGCCTCCCTTATGGGCTGAAGGAGGAGGTTGTTGGGCCCATGGCCCACTTATTCAGCCCATTAGGGCAAAAGGGAGCGCTACTCCTTTTTCTACCAGGGTTTGTTCTCCCTCTTTTATAAAAGGAGTAGCCGCCTTCCTTTTTTGGATTTTCTCTTTTTTAAGGAGCAGCCGTTTGGAAAAAAAGAGGAGAAGCATGTAGCAGGTATTTCTTTTTCGAGGAGCATGGATTGCTAGGGGAAGAGAAGGAAGGGCTGCTGCTTGGTGATTAACTATGTGGGAGGACTTCCACTCCAGGAATCACGTGAAGGTGCTGCAGAAGAAAAACAAGAGAAGAAGAAAAAGAAAAGGGAAGAAAATAAGGAGGTAACGCAGGAGACCGTATTTTTCGGTGATGTAATCCTTATATCCCTATTATACTCTTGTGATTGTTTCTCAAGTTCTGGCAAGGGACTTTGAGACTTGGATATTTATTATTTTATAGTGGATCTTCTTCTCTGGCTTGCCCGTGGTTTTTTCCCTTTATCTTGAAGGGATTTTCCACGTAAATCTTGGTGTTCTGTGATTGTGTGGTTTGCGCATTTTTATTTATTATTCCGCTGCGTATTATGGTCTGCTAGTATTTGCTCGTATACGGATTCTTTCCCATCATCTTCAAGTTGCTAAATTATTCAAAAAAGAATGCATGCATACAAACTTTGACAGCAATAAACCAGAAATTTAGAACAATAAGCCAGAATTATTGTCTGTGCCACATAGTCAGACTTAGTGATGGAAAATAATCATTCTAGATTTCATATTATTCATGTATAAAAAAAGCAAAGACAACAAAGAGGAAGCGTACCTGGATTCATAAGTCTTAATGGCTAGGGTTGTGATCTTTCAAAGGAAGATCCCTCATTTACAGATTTTTAGGGTTGTGATCTTTCAAAGGAAGATCCCTCATTTACAGATTTTTATCGTATTACTCTTTGATGGGGATAAGAGAATACGAAACCCTCTTCTGCGACTCTTCGTCTCCTTCGGAAACCATAACCCCCCTTTAAATAGGCTAATTTCTAATTTGGCCCTCCATCAAATTAGAAATAGCAGCATATAGATATCTACAAAATAATTTTTTATGACTATTATGCCCTTAGCCACTTTATACCAAATTGATCAATTTCTTGGCTAATCAAATAATGGCATAACACATTTGTCATGACATGTGTGGCCCCCAAATAATTGTTTTAAATTTCTAACAATCTTCCAGACCACATATGTATCCTTATAAATGTGTTAGATTTTATGAGTTCAAAACTTTGTCATTAGAAACATAAGGCATATCAGAATATCTTGTCCATTAGTTGAATCAATATCGGACCAAAGCGGTTTTCGTTAAATCAATCTTAACTAGACCTATCAATGATCATTAATATTAACACAACCAAATAACATAGATCAATCATGAAATGTGTAGCATGAAAATCACATGAATATGATAAGTACATGTCGATTTTCAACTGGTTCAACCTTACTGTAGTGAGATCAACTTGACTTTATTGTACAAAGTGTAATAAACCAATTGCCTTAACTTTATTTCTGATCAGAAAATTGTCCATAACATAAAGTGTTTATACACACAAAAATAAACATAGAACATAATACACACAAATGATAAACTCCCATTAAATTTGACATTCACTATATTCTATAATGCCCATACTTGTTGTATGCTCATGAAAGACCTTTGGAGGAACCCCTTTCGTAAGAGGGTTCGCAATCATGGAGTTTGTTCCCAAATATTCTATGCAGATCTATCCACTTTGTACCCTTTCTTTAACAACTAGGAACTTGATATCAATGTGTTTGGACTTTCATGAGCTCCTATTATTGTTAGAATATAAGACTGTTGATATATTATCACAATAAATCTTTAGTAGTCTTTCAATTTCTTTAACTATTCACAGTCCAGTGACAAAATTTTTAAGCCAAATTCCATGGTTGGATGCCTTAAAACATGCTACAAACTTTGTTGCCATAGTGAAAGATGCAATAAGAGTCTGTTTGGCACATTGCCAAGAAATTGCAGCACCAACCAGCAAATAGATGTAGCCCGTAGTAGATTTTTTACTATCTTAGCATTCAGCAAAATCTAAGTCAGAATACCCAATGATCTCTAATTTGTCTGACCTCTTATATATGAGCATGTGGTCCTTTGTTCTCTTCAAATACCTCATGACTCTTTTGGTTACTTCCAGTGATCTATACCTGGGTTGCTTAAGTACCTGCCTAGAACTCCAACAATATACGCAATATCTGGACGTGTACATACTTGAACATACATAAGACTCCCCACAGCTAAAACATAAGGAATTTTCTTCATTTCCTAAATCTCCAAATTTCCTTTAGGACATTGACTAAGACTGAACTTGTCTCCTTTGGCAACTGGGGTATCTTCTGATTTACAATCTTGCATGCCAAACCTTTTGAGAACCTTATCAATACAGGCCCTTTATGACAATCCCAAAATATCCCAAGATCTGTCTCGGTATATTTGGATTTCTATTACAAAGGATGCAATACCAAGATCCTTCATCTCAAAATTTTTTGACAAATTTTTTTTGGTTTCATGCAATATACCTATATCATTAGTGGCAAGCAGAATGTCATCAACATACAATACCAGAAAAATACACTTACTCCCACTGAATTTATGATACAGACAATCATCAACAATATTCATCTCAAAACTGAATGAGAAAATTATCTCTTGAAATTTGTGGTACCACTGACGGGATGCCTGTTTAAGCCCATCGATTGATTTCTTTAATTTGCAAACCATCTTCTTTGGGTCTCCAGACACAAAGTTTTTCGATTGCTCCATATAAATCATTTCAATAATGTCTCCATTAAGAAACGTTGTCTTTACATCATCTGATGAAGCTTCAAATCATAGTGTGCCACAAGAGCCATGATTGTCCTAAAGGAGTCCTTCGTTGAAACTGGAGAGAAGGTCTCCTTATAGTCAATCCCTTCCTTTTGAGTATAACCCTTTTGTTGACCCAATTGATGATTTTGATGATTAACAAAACTATTTGAGTATAACAATTGAAGGCTCTAATGATTTTGATTAAGTTTTTCAGATTATAAGTCGATTGAATGATCAAAATCAGGAGTTAAATCTTGTTCTAGATCGAATCTAATGTCTAGGTAAGATTGCAGACATTAGAGTCGACTCCGAGAATCACAGAGCCGACTCCAGTATCTGGCACGGAAGTTAGAGTCGACTCCGAGACTGTTAGAGCCGACTCCAACAGAAAAGACAGAACGTTGATTTTTCTGGCCCCGACTAGAGTCGACTCCGGGTCTGTTAGAGTCGACTCCAGAAAAGTTTCTTGTCGACCCAGAAAAGTCAGAGATAACTCCAGAATTAACGGATTAAAGTGTTTCGAGTTAGAGCCGACTCCAGAAAAGTTAGAGTCGACTCCAACCCACCTGGAACGAAAAATCAAATTGCCAGATCAGCTCTAACGGTAATATTTCTATTTTACTTTATTTCTAACGGATATATTTTGTTGCAAGGTACACTCCAACGGATAGTTTTCTTCCAAAAATGGTTTGAAAGAAATCTATAAAAAGGGAAGACTATCATTCAAAAACAAGAAGGAAAAACAAAGAAGAAAAACGGAAATAGAGAAATCTCAATTCAAAAATCCGAAAAAGAAAGAGCCTGAATCTCAAGAGAAAAACCTTCTAGCTCAAATCCACTCCACTCCAAAAAGCTCAAGAGGAATCCAAGGCATTCAAATCAAAGTTTTGGTGGATTTCCCAAATTGGAGAAAGAGGATCAGTTTCTTGCTTTTCAATCCTTCTCAACTGCTTCAACTGTGAAGAATCGGAGCTGAGGCTTGATTCAATCTAGCAAGGAGAAGAAGAAAAGAAGAAAAGAAGAAAAGCTCAAAAGCCAACCAACTACAAATCAGGCTTTTCTAAACCTTGTTCATTTACTTGATTATTTGCTCATTGAGGAGCTGTGTACTTGAAAAACAATATTTCTTTTGTTGTGTCTAGTTCAATCTGGGGGATTGAACTAGTGGAGGTAGTCTTACCTCGGTACAAGCTTGGTATAGCTTGTGTTAGGGTTTTTGTGCTGGTGAGCCCGAAAACCGGCTGGGTTCGTTGTGATCCCGGGAAAACAACAAGTTTGAGTTGTGAGCTTGTAAAACAACTCGGCTGTAATCAAGGAAGATTATAGTGTGGACCCAAGTGAATCTTGGGAGTGGACGTAGGTGTTGGATACACCGAACCACTATAAAATCTTTGTGTTTGCCGTGTCTCCTTTATCTCTATCTCTATCTCTATCTTATTGATTGTATTTTGTTTTGCATCTGCATTCACTTTCACTCACACTAAGCAAACAAATATTTTAAAAGGTTTAAATTTTTTAAAGAACCCAATTCACCCCCCCCCCCCTCTTGGGTTGTCATCTGGGCCAACAATTGGTATCAGAGCTAGTGCTCATTAGATTTTGATCACACGATCAAGAGCTAAAGATCCAAATGGCAGCTCAAGTTGGATCATTTGCTGAAGGTCATTCTACGAATAGACCTCCACTGTTTAATGGTTCAAATTATTCATATTGGAAAGCTAGAATGAGGATATTCATTCAAGCTTCTGACTATGAACTATGGGGTGTTATAATTAATGGACCTAGTACACCCACACATGTTATTGATGGCACTATTGTTCCTAAGCCCGAAAGGGACTGGAATGATAATGATAGGAAGATGGCACAGCTTAACGCTAAAGCCATGAATGTTTTATATTGCTCCTTAGATGCAAATGAATTTAATAGAATCTCCACATGTAATTCCGCAAAGGAGATTTGGGATAGATTAGAGGTTACCCATGAGGGTACCAACCAAGTAAAAGAATCTAAAATTAATATTCTTGTTCATAAATATGAGTTGTTTAGCATGGAACAATCTGAAACCATTGCATGCATGTATACTAGATTTACAGATATTGTAAATGGTTTAAAAAGTCTTGGTAAGACATATACTAACTCAGAACTTGTTCGAAAAATTCTTAGGTCACTACCAAGATCATGGGAAGCAAAAATGACAGCAATCCAAGAAGCAAAGGACCTCAACACTCTACCCTTAGAGGAGCTTCTAGGATCACTTATGACCCATGAGTTGACAATGAAGCAGCATGTAGAGGAGGACACAAAGAAGAAGAAAGTGATTGCCCTCAAAGCTGCAAAAGAAGAAGAGAGCAGCAGCGATGATGATGATGATGATGATGAAGAGACTGCTCTCTTAGCTAAAAAGTTTAAAAGATTCATGAGGAGAAAGAAACCCTTCCACAAGAAGAAATTTGGAGCAAAGTGGGAAGGAGAAAAGGATAAGAACAAGGACAAGGACAAAGAAAAAGAGAAAGACCCCTTGACTTGCTATGAGTGTAATAAACCGGGGCACTTTAGGAATGAATGTCCTAAATTAAAGAAAGCCTACAAAAAGAAAAAGAAGGCTTATGTGGCGACTTGGAGTGATAGCGAAGAATCTTCTTCCGAAGAAGAAGAACAAAAGGAAGTCGCAAATGTATGTTTTATGGCGGACGACAACGATGAGGTAAGTTCCGATAACCCTTGCGATGAGTTTGCATTTGATGAATTATTTGATGCTTTTAATGAACTTGTCGGCGATTTCAAGGTTTTGAAAAAGAAATACAAGCTTTTGAAAAATGAAAATTTAACTTTCATTAAAGAAAAGGAAGATCTTAATAATGAAGTTAAGAAACTTAAATCTGAAAATGAAATTTTGGTAAAAGAAAAAGAATTAATTTCCAATGAAAATGATAAACTAAGGAAAGAGGTTGAAAAACATAAGAACATAGTTGATAAGTTTACCTTAAGCTCAACTAAATTGACATGTTATTAAATAGTCAAAAAGCAGTTTTTGACAAAGCCGGATTAGGGTATAACACTTTAAGAAAACAAAAATCACTGAAAAATATTTTTGTGCGTGCTGGCCAAAGTAATTTTACATGCTTTAAATGTAATCAAAAAGGACATAAATCTTATGAATGTAAAATTCTAAAACCTAATAAAAACTTAAATATTAAAGGAAAGAAAATATGGGTTCCGAAAGGAACAATTTTGTTGCTACTAACCATGAAGGACCCAAGAAAGCTTGGGTACCTAAACATAAGTTTGATCATCATTGCAGGAATGTCTTGTGGCCAAGAGATCAAAGAGAAAGTGGTATCTTGATAGTGGCTGCTCAAGACATATGACGGGTGACAAAGAGAATTCATCACCCTTGAAGAAAAGAGGAGGAGTTGTTACATTTGGCGACAATGGCAAAGGCCAAATCTTGGGGTTTGGTAACATTCAAATAACTCCCTCCACATATATTGAAAATGTACTTTATGTTGATGGTTTAAAGCATAACTTAATTAGTATAAGTCAATTATGTGACAAAGGTTTTAAAGTATCATTTGAATCTTCTATATGCACAGTAGCTAATCCCATTGATAATAGCATTGTTTTTATTGGAAATAGAAATGGCAATGTATACTGATTGACTTAGACAATTTGTCTACTAATAATCATTGCTTAGTTGCTAATAATGCTAATATGAATGAGATTGGTTGGTTGTGGCATCGAAGATTAGGTCACGCAAGCACACACCTGATTTCAAAACTAATTAGAATGGATTTAGTAAAAGGTCTACCTAAAATAGATTTTGAAAATAACAAAATATGTGATGCATGTCAGTTTGGAAAACAAACGAGAAGTTCTTTTAAATCTAAAAATGTTGTTTCAACTTCTAGGCCATTAGAGCTACTTCACATGGACCTTTTTGGACCAACTAGAACCACAAGTCTAGGAGGAAAGAAATATGGTCTTGTGATAGTAGATGATTACTCTAGATTCACTTGGGTAATGTTTTTAGCTCACAAAGATGAGACTTTCTCGATATTCCTGAAATTCTTCAAGAAAGTAACAAATGAGAAAAACACTACCATAGTGTCTCTAAGAAGTGATCATGGAACTGAATTTGAAAATCACTTATTTGAAAGTTTTTGCAATGAAAATGGTATTAATCATAATTTTTCTGCACCAAGAACCCCTCAACAAAATGGAGTAGTTGAAAGGAAAAATAGAACTCTAGAAGACATGGCCCGTACCATGCTATGTGAAAGTAAACTCCCGAAATACTTTTGGGCGGAAGCTATTAACACAGCATGTTACATCCTAAATAGAGCATTAATAAGACCTATTTTAAAGAAAACACCTTATGAATTATGGCATGATAGAAAACCCAACATTAAATATTTTCATGCATTTGGTTGTAAATGTTTTATTCATAATAATGGTAAAAATAACTTAGGTAAATTTGATGCAAAATCTGATGAAGGAATATTCTTAGGTTATTCAACAACTAGTAAAGCATATAGAGTGTTCAATAAAGGAAGTTTAATTGTTGAAGAATCTATTCATGTAGTTTTTGATGAATCTTTAGCATCAAGTTCCAAAAGGATTGATGATGAGGAAGATACAAACATTCTCGAAAACAATCTTGAAAAACTTAATATTGATGTATCTTCAGATCATGAACAAGAAGCTAAAGATAATGATTCGCCTAATGCTGATGATATTAATACTAATCATAATGATGTAGATCTACCAAGAGATTGGAGATACGCTTATAGTCATCCCAAGGAATTGATTATAGGTGATCCATCTCAAGGAATAAGAACTAGATCATCTATGAGAAATATTCTTTTTCTTTTTTAGTTATCCTTTTGAAATATTTTATTTTAAATAAGAAATAAAAAATAATTTTTATTTTTTAGTTATCAAATATATTTTTTAGTTTTATAAATTCTATAAAACTGCTATTAGGCCAGCTATGCTATATGGAATAGTGTTAGGTAATATTGAAATAGTATGTGAATAAATTAAGTGTAACATAATGCATATGTTAAGATGAATATGTGGTAATTTTAAAGAATAGAATTAGAATAAACATATAAGAGAATGATAGGGGTAGCCTCAATTAAAAATAAAAAAAAGAAAATCGATTACAGTAGTTTGAACATATACAACGTAGACTCTCGAGTTAGAAAGAGTGATCTTTAAATTCATGGAAGGATAGAGGTAGACCTAAACTGATAGAAATAATTAAAAAATATAATTATTTTAATTTAAATATCAACTTAGTCTGAATAGAGTAGAGTAGAGGAAGTGGATTTATATAGCCAACGTCATGCAGAAAAAGGCTGAGATGAGTTGAGTTACCAAATATATTTTTAAAAAATTATCTTAAAAAATGAAAATAAAATCTGAAGACAGAAAAGACCTCCCGCGCGAAAACCAACCGCATTTTGTTAAGGTTTCGTTCGTTCCGGTTGTAATTTTAAACACCCGAGTCCAACTCGTATCGGTACGAGTTCAACGCGATTCGAAGTTATCCTTATTATTATTTGTAACCGTAACGTATCGGCTATTGCTTGTGAATAGTTATATCGCTTCACATGTCGCGAAAAAAAAAGCGGCCGAAATTGGGGGGAAGCATTTAGGTTTCTGCCGGAGGTCGAGAGCTTGTCTCTCCATTCGTCTTCTCTTCGAACAGCGAGCGGGGCGAGAGGTCCCGGTCATGGCGTCGAACCTCTTTCGCCTCGTCCGCCGTCCCGTCGCGGTAAGTCTTCATCGCCTCTGCCCCCTGGATATCTCTCGATTCTCAGCGTTTTTGCTGCCTCTTTGTCGAGCACTGGTAGTCTTTTTTGGTTGTTAACCTTGAATCTTGTTTAGACGGCTGTGTAAATGTTATTCGTGGTCAAAATAAATCTTTTTGAAACGGTTTCTTGATGGGATTTGATGTAAGTTTAGAGCCGACTTGGTGCTAGGACGAAGGGGAAGTTGAAGAAGAGAATAGAAGAGCAATCAGAAGAAAAAGTTGGATCGTCTTCTTGTATTTCAGACTATTGAAACAGTTTCCCATATTTGAATTGGATAAGGAAGAAAATAAATGAGTTAGGTTGACCTTAGTTGGATAGGCACTAGGAAAAAAGTTTGCCTCCATTTCATTTTGGTATGTATGAATACCTCAAGTGCCATGGACTCTTTCATGGAATAATCTAACAGGAAGCTAAGGGCTTTTTAGTAACTGTGCTGCAGAAGGATGAATAATTGAAGCTGTCAATTAACAGCTTGGATTCTGCTCAAGATTTTAAAACAATATGAGGGCTGCAGGGGTATTACACATAATTTGTTTTATTATTTCTCATTCTCTCTTTTTTTTTTGTTTTCCTATATTTCTCTTTATGTTGATTGTTAAAACTGCACTGCAAAGCAGTGTAAAAAAATATTTTATTGGGTCCGGTTTTGTAACTTGGTAACATATATCATGTTATGGACTTTGAAGCTCATCATACAGTCTTATCAGTGATCCCTTTGCTACTTTAGATACTATACCAAAGGTGGCCAGAGTTGAGTTATTATTGGAATTTTCCCCTTTGTGTGAATGACTTGATGGATGGGTACCATTTTATAGAATAGTTCACTTGAATGTTCTGGGGAAGCAATCATTTTGGGTGGTGTGATGATGACTTTAGCGATGTAATTGACTTGGTTACATGCTTTTTTTCTCCATTCTTTAAAGTAATGATATTCATGTAGCTGCATTTATAGATGGCGATTTTCTTGTATGATAAGTAGCATGGACATCAAATAATTTTACATGACAGCACAAATACAAGGAGTTTCCAATGAGAAGGCTCATGGAATGGCTTATCATAGGCCCAACGAAAACCAGTCTTCCTTTCTTTGTCCTGTAATTCAAATGCATTCCTTAGTTTTGAAACAGAGTTTCTATTGCTAGCTTTTGGCAATACAATGCCACAAAATTACTATGGTTTTCAAGATATTTGGCTTTGTAACATTTCTTTTCTCTTGCTGATGCTTTGATCTGCAGTTTTATAGGCAGGGGTTAGTGGGGTCCACTTTTCAGTTCTGCAACTTCTCTACCAGAGGTGATGGAAAATTTTCTTTTGTTTTACTCCTGTAATATTAGAAATATGATGTGAAACAACTGAGAAAGAGATTTTTTCCCCCCTTTATGGAGTTTTTGACCTCAAACAGAGACATTGTCCATCATACAGAGTATTAATCTGGTATGCCTACATATCCATAGATGCTTCTAGAAACAAGTAGACATCTATTACTTTTCTTTTTTTCTTCCACTGCATGGGTTCATGTGGGCATTACTATTATGGTGATCTCTGTTTCATAACTCAGGGTTGTAATGTGCTTGCTAACTAGCCTGGAATCGAATATATCTATTTGACAATAGTTTGCAGGATTATTAGTGGCATTATTTTGTGACTAATATTGTAGCATATTTCATTATTAACCATGTATCTGTAATCTATCTCATAGTGCACAGAATCCTTTAATTCTGTTATATCAGTAAATATCTATGCCCTTAGCTTTATTCCAATCATTCGTCCCACTTCCATTGAGTTTTTAATGTATTTAATCTGTATTTTGTGCCACGTCTTCCATACAAGGGATGTTTTCAGTTATCTTATGAATGCATTTTATTTCTTTTGGGTCTATTACCTCTTTTCTCATGCTCTCCGTTCCAACACTTGACTACATTAGTTTCTCCCATCTTGTTGAGTTTGTTTTTTCCACATCAATTATATCCCATCACTTTATTTCTTTTTGGGGATAATTCTAGTATTCTTTGTTTTTACGAATTGTTAATTATATTCTTGTTATTTGTTAAACTTTTTGCCTCACTTATATCACATTTGGCCTTCCTATCTCTATGGCTTTGGTACTTGTGACATAATTTATTGCTAAATGTGTCAGGCTCTATTGGCATGTGATCGTCACATAACTGTCAAAAAGTGTAATCATTTTGTCCAACCTATTTTGTACTATGTTGAGAAGATTATTTTCCAAAATATAAACAAATTTAATTTTACTATCTGGCAATTAAAGACCATTTTTTCAGTATTATAAACTCAACTCAACTCATCTAAGCCTTTTTCCAACTACATGGGGTCGGTTACATGAATCTGCTTCCTCCACTCTGCTCTATTCAGGACCAAGTCGCCATTTAAATTACAAATAGTTATATCTTTTTTAATTACTTATGTCCATGTTAGTTTAGGTTTACCTCTACCTCTATCCTTACCATGGATTGTTAAAAGATCACTCTTTTTAGCTAAAGCATCTAAAGGCCTACGTTGTATATGTCCAAACTACCACAATCGATTTTTTCTCATTTTATCTTCAATTGGGGCTACTCCTATCATTTCTCTTATATGTTTATTTCTAATTCTATCTTTTAAAGTTTTACTACATATCCATCTTAACATACACATTTTGTTAAGTGTGTTCAGTATTATAAGTGTTTTCAAATTTCTCTTATTCTCTTGACTTTAATGGTTTAACCTATTTCACAATGTTGCTTTTGTGCATCCCTTTTTTAATAGTTTAACCTATTTTATACTAATTTTTATTTCACAATGTTACTTTAGTATTATAAATATTATATTATTTTTATTTTCCAGAGGTTTCTTGGTTTCACTACATATCTATCCTAACATCCTCTTTTTGGCCAAACTCATCTACTTTTCATGTATTCATGTGACCTTGTCTATTTGTTCCTATTTACACAAATGATAAAAGTCAGAATATTATAGATCTTAGATCTAAATACTTTTTCCTATTCTCTACTTCATTCACCTCAATTTGATATTACTAAAATCATCAAGTTCTATCTGCACTATTGTACAATAATGCCACACATCATAATCTAGAGTGGTACGTTCTTGTCCCTCATTTTTAATGCCCGTGACCCAACTATGTTTCCAATTGATGTTTCATTGTGAGTTCTTTGTTTTGGCTCCATCAATTTATTAATCTTTATGCTTTAATGTTCCTTAATAGAATCATCCTTAATATTTATTTGCTTCTGTTTTCTTCTACCTATACTACATTTGCAATTTACCTTTGTTACTTAGACACTTGCATCCAGCTTCTAGGATCCATATATATCTGAATCAGATATACACAAGGCACTTGGATACTTATCTAATTTTTTATGGTTGCAGCTTTAAGAAATTGGTATGCTACATTTGCAATGTTCCTATGTTACTTGGACACTTGCATCCACCTTCTAGGAACCATGTTAGATATATATCCAAATTGGATATGCACAAGACATTTGGATACTTATTAATTTTTTATGGTTGTAGTTTTAAGAAATTAATAGAGTTTGACTGTTCTAACAATAAATTTGAACTTATACAATAATGTTAAAAGTGAGAAATGAGAACCATGTATATTGGAGGACCTTAACAGATAATGTCGCTTAATGTTTTCTTTTATACAGTATCTAAATCTTTTATATTTTATTCAATTTTTTCTGTTTATCCCAGGTCTGAATCTAATTGTTGTATCCATATCCATGCAACACTGCAATTAACTTCTCCAAGGCTCTTCTCTTAATGTATGCACCTATAACAAATGTATACATGGAGCACCAAAGTGCAGTAGCATATAAAGGGCTATAAGTTAACAACCTTGTCCAGTATAGAAAAGGAAAAGAGGATGGTAGTATGACTTTCATGTGATGATATTGTAATATGAATGTATTAAGAAGTATCTTTATAATCTACACTGCGTTAGCTAAATTTGGAGAGGTAAAAGAGTATACTGAAGTTTTAAACAGACACGTTCAATAGAATTTTAATGAATAAACATTGTCCTTTCATCAATACTGTTTCTACTTATTCAACATGCTTATGTTCCTATGTTCCATAATCCACAGCAGTGTTGCTCCCATCTGCTTCCTTGATACAAGGGTAGATCATGATGTATACTTTGATTGAGGATCATGTACGAATTTTGATACAGTCAAAGCAGTCTGACTTTTATGTGTTGGAGTTCAGTTTATAACTAGGGACAGCATCGGTGTTGTTAAAGGTGACTGGTTAGTTGCCTGGTTGGGTGCCTAGGGACTTTTTGATTGGCTGGGGCACCTAGTCCCAAGGTGCTCTGACTTCCCCAGCTTCCTCACCTTCCCCACCTTTCCTTTAGTCCTATATTGGATGTTTCTCTTGTCTGCTTCGTTTTCTCCCTACTCCAGCCACAGGTGTTGCTCACAGCTGGTGGCAGTGACCAGTTCATCTCTG
This sequence comes from Calamus simplicifolius, assembly GCA_900491605.1. Lineage (NCBI taxonomy): Eukaryota > Viridiplantae > Streptophyta > Magnoliopsida > Arecales > Arecaceae > Calamus > Calamus simplicifolius. The sequence continues at coordinate 352,789 of UESW01003872.1, read as the reverse complement.
CTGCTCCCAGCGCCCTGTTACAATTAGGGAGGGCCCTGTAATGTGATAGAACCAAGGTAGCGAAAACAATCTGGAAGGGAAACTTTTGTTCTTGTTTTGATTTGATTAGTTTACCAAGCGTTGCCTTCCAAAGTTACTCATGTTTTTCCATTTTAATATTCACCTTATCTATATTCTTCTTCTTCTTCTTTTGCTTTATTTATTTTGTTTTGATTCAATTAAATTACCAAGCCTGTTCCTTCAATTGTTTTCATTCTTTTCATTTTGATTCAATCAAGGTTTGCTGTGCCGACCTATACCGATGGTATTATATCAATAATGCATCGGTAGAGTATTGAGTTTCAATTTGGTATGAACTGAGTTGGTTCAAACCGAATGGAACCACTTTGTACCGCTTGTACTAACTTGTACTGAGTGGTATCATGCTTAAGAGTGAGAAAAAAATTGGCACTTTGTCTTTGTACAGGGTATTCACCATATTGTACCAACTTGTGCTATACGGAGCCAGTAATATACTGATATAGTTCTTGATATCTTTTGCTAACCTTGGATTCAATTGAATGACCAAACATTGCCTTCCAAACTTACTCATGCTGTTCCATTTTGATACCCACCTTATCTATAATTGTGGTTGCAAAAAATTTGTTGGATCCAGCTATAGCCTCCATATAGAAATCCTATATGTTGATCAGTTTCTGTTTGTATTGGGTCTAGGTTTCATTTGTTGAATCCAGTTTTGATTCTTTCATGATTAGTTTATTCAGCTACTCAAGAATAAATAAATAAATAAATAAAAATAAATATATATATATATATATATCATTTTTTAATTGATATTATCCTCCAATGCTTTTGTTTACATTGTAAAACAAATTGAACAGTGTGATTGATTCAGTGACTTGGACTTTCATATTTGTCATAACATTTGCTTTCTTATGACTTAAACTAGTTCCCAGCTAACAGAAACTGATAACTATTGCTTTCTTATTTAAGCTTTATATTAAATTTATGCTTTCATCTACATTTAATAGATGATCTTTACAATAAAAGTAAAAATGTAGAATGTGAACATTAAATTTACATGATGACATATATGAAATTTATATAAACACCTAATAAGTTTAATGTAAACTATTGATTTGCAATTTTTACATGACCAAATAAAAGAAAAGTAAATAAACAAAAATGTAAATAACACTCTTGATGTAAGATTTGGTGAAAATAACCAACTAATTTAGTTCTCTATGAGCTGATATTTGTTTATTTAACTTTGTTTAAGATGCACCAGTTCATTTCTTGAGACTTCTGATGTCAAGATAAGGTTCTGACAAACTGTTTTGTTACTTTCTTGCCTTTTTTTCGAAACCCTCATTTTCCTTCTTGCTGTTGAGTAGCTAACAAGCTATCAAACTTTATACTTGATGGGCTAAAGAGATGTAAGTAGAAATATCATATGAATACTACTGATTAACATAAAAGTTGTTTCTTTGTTAATGTTAGATGAACCCTTTTGGTACTGTTGCTATTTGATATCTTGTATGTCACCAGAATAGAGATGATGTGCTATTTTTACTCATTTATGTTTGAAATTTCAGCATATCCTGTGATTATTCCCCTTACACCTTGAAGCTAGACTATTGGCAGACATTTTTTGGTTGAGATGATCCTAAGTTGTTATTCTTGCTAATTCTAGGGAGAAGGAAATCAAAGTCAGATGGAAGCGAGTCTAGCGAAGAAGGTCTCTCCAAGAAAGATCTAGCCTTACAGCAAGCCTTGGATCAAATTACAGCCTCATTTGGAAAGGGTGCAATCATGTGGCTTGGTCGCTCTCACACTCCTAGAGAAGTTCCTGTTGTTTCTACAGGATCATTCTCTTTGGATTTGGCGTTAGGCATTGGTGGACTTCCTAAGGTGATTTTTGTTAATTGAATGTTGTATTTGTTTTTCTAGGCCTTTGAGGCATGTCACTTATATCTTTTCTGATGCAATTTTCTAGTGAATGAAAATTTCCATTTAGTACACAAAACATTATGATATCTAATTCTTCATGCATGGAGGTTAGAGATTTAATATATGCATACATGCATTAATAAATAAATTCCTGGATACAAAAACATGTATAAATTAGCTTATGTGGGTATTTATGTGTTCATGCATTTTTCTGTGTATATATATGAATGCATGCATGCGTGCATCCAAGCAATTTAACTTAATATTTCATTCTTTGTTGTAACTTTTCATACAATATGAGGTCAGCTATCTTAAAGTTTATTGGATTTTCTTGTTGAAACTTGGGGCTCGTGTTGTAGATGTGGTTCAAGTTGCCTCTGAAGGTTGAATTTAGAGATTGTATAGTTGTCTAGTAATTCAGAAAATGCATTTGCTTCTCAGCAGTCCACAGTGGCTATTGTATTGGTAGCTTGGTGCTCTTATGCTATACTGGAATGATATGTTAATGGCAACCAAGCAGTGAATTGTTGCACATAAAAAGTGATTGAGCTAATTTCATTTTTGATTTCTATTTAGCTTGCTTTGGGAGTTTTCTTTAAGCCAGTAAGGAGGAAATATTATGGATCCTAGAAAGCAATAATAGCATCCGCATCACATGGATTTGGATTTGTGTTTCAAGTGTGTTTGCATGTCTAAGCATCGGATCCTTCCATTATCAAAATTTTTTTATGGGGCCATGTCCTACTAGCATACAGTATCTTTATCTAAGTGTCTGGTTTGAGTACTTGCCAAATTGAAGGGTCTAGGCTTAGGTGACATAGAACAACATTCTACTGCACTGAATGGTGATAACCTTTTCTTGATGAATGAAAGGGCTATAAGGAATCACCTTAGGTTTAGGTTGTGATAAACAACTAATCATCAAACTTGAAGAATGATGTGGAAAGGCGTGGTATTATTTGGTATTGAAGGGTGACAAATAAGGGCTAAGGCCTCATTTGGGAATGCCTTTGAAGGGGCTAAAAGCACTTTTGAAGTCTAAAAAGCATGTCTAAGCGATGAAAGGGTGTTTGATGAAGAGTATTAGAAATAGCTTTCTTTCAAAAGCACTCTTGCCTAGAAACTAAAAAAAGCACTTCTAGGCAAAAGCTCCAATTTGGAGCTTTTGCCTAGAAGTGCTTTCTCAAGTCTATAGGGAAGATGTTTTCTTGAACCTTGAAGGTCACATGCTCGAACCATGGAAGCAATCACATTTAATATTGTAATATAATAATAATATACTATGATTGCAATAATATATAACATATGGGAATGCTACTAATATATTATAATATAATTATTCAATAACAAAAATATTATATAATATTAATATAATATTATAGTATTAAATTATAATCATTATTATTATTATAATTATGATGTAATAATATAATATTATACTATAATATTACATTTTTACTATATTACAATATTATAAGATGATATATTAATATTATTATAATATACTCAACTCAAAATATAAGTTTATTATATAATAACATTGTTATAATAATGTATATTAGTAGTTTTGGATGATACATATAATTAAACCAAAGAAGGCAGGACTGAACCGAACTGAATTGGTCATAAATTGGTTTTGCTTCCGAATAGGTGCGAAGTGGTCGAAACTAGGTAGAACTACCTGGTTCAGTCTAGTTTGGGCTAGTTTGGTTGTGGGATGGATGGAAGGTGGGTTGAATGGTATGCGGGCTCATGTCCTTTGCTTTTTTATTTACATTCAAGATCATTTAAGTAAATTTCATCCCTTCTTTCCTCTTTTCTTAAGATTTCTCTTAGAATGAAGGAAATACCCCCATTTGAATTTAATTAAAATATCAAAAAAATCAAATCTTTTCAGAATAAAAAGTTAGCTTTTCTTTTCAAGAACAGATCTAGAGAATTTAGAAAATCTCGGTGTAGTAAATATTAAGTTAAGATACTTTTACTTTAGATAAAATTCTTAGAAGTCAATCTAACTTAAAAATAATGAGAAAAACAAAGTGTCGGAAAAAATTACCTTAAAATATAATTTGTAAGACTTTGGTTAACACTTGGTTAAGCTTGCAAGTTTTTAGACTTAGACATGGTCATAATAACAGAGAACTTGATATTGATTTATGCTGACTTAATACATAACTCATCAAAGCAATAAAATTAAACTTGTCATAAAATTCTAAGTTTTAAATGTATTTCTTAAGGTCTAAACTATGGTGTGTCACTAAACTTGAGGTTAGGGTATTTTTATTAACGGATGACTTTTGATTTAGTGATACGTCATAATTTGGATCTTAAAAAATATATTTTAACCTTAAGATTTTATGGAATTATCCTGATATTTTGTTGTCTCATTATTTTAAGTTAGCTTAATTTTTTAGGATTTTTATTTAGAGTGAAAGTATCCTAATTAGATATTTGCTAGCCCGAATTTCCTAAATTCTTGAGAGGAAGAGTTGACTTTTTATTATTAAGAAATTTGATATTTTTAATATTTTTGTTAAATTTAATTAGGAGTTTTTTCTTTATTTTTATGAGATATCTTATATAAATAGAAGGATATAGGAGAGAGGATGTAAGCTCATGGGTGGCTCTTAGCCTCCCATACCATACAAAAAGAAAAAAATTAATAAACTATTAAAAAATAAAAAAATTGTAAAAAAATGATGAACCAATCCTATCATTAGTACACATATTGAATCAAATCAATTCGATACTGGTTCATAGTTCCAGAAACCTTGAGTTAAACAGTTTAAAGTACTATACAATATCCATTATCATTTCTCATTATAAAAGTAATTTCTTTGTTTGGTCACCAAATAGATATTACAATCCATTAGGATTTTAAAAATATAGTTACTAAATAACAAACAACTTTTTATAAGAACTTTACTACTAAAAACTCTACTTTCAACCGCTTTGCCTAAGGAGGTAGGTTCTTTAGAATGGATTCTATCTTGGACTTTGGAATAACAGCAAGCATATCCATTAATTTCAGATTGCTATTTGTATGGCCTAAACAAGGTTTGCCATACTAGGAACTCGTACAGTTTGGTATGGGGCGTACTGTATCGAATTGGTGGCGTACTGGTTAGGTGGACTGGAAGCCCTAACCAATGAACCACCCCGAATCGAGCCAAACCAGGTGGTTCAGCTTGGGATGGTTCGGTTTGATTAGATATGCCAGTGTAGGGTTGGTTTAGGGCAGTTCGTTCCCTGTATCGAACTGAGAGACCAAAGCGTTTTGGTTTTGGGTTTAGTTTGGTTGGTTTGCCCAGAACTACCCGGTTTATGATGGTTCGGAATACAATGGTCCTAACAAAGATGATAGTTGTAAGGTGGGGAATGAAAAGGATGCAAAGGGTTGAGATGAGGGAGAAAAGGGCATCAGATGATTTTGCTTAAAGGTAACAAGATGGGAAACATCCAGTAGTTTTGTGGAAGGATTATAACAAAATAACTTGCACAAAGTGAAGAATATAAAGCAAACACAATGAATGATGTGATGTGAGAGTATCTCAGAGATTTTGACTACATTTTTTGATTAAAAAAGCTCTTAAAAAGTTGATGTTGGTATATGATTAGTAAGAATGCTATGGTGAGAATAACCTTATGAACAGGAAGGAGCTGTAGCAAATGGATAGTAAATGGATTTTCATTGTCTACTTGTGCTTTGATACCATTTTATGAAGGGCATGAGCAAGGATAATTGAAACATGTCGGAAGAAAGTAAAAAAGAAGGGGTGCACAAGATTTTCACCAAAATTTGAATGTAAGTACATTGAAGGCAGTGTTAAGCTATGTATGGACCAGTGTGTATTCTATATGTATATTGACAAATTTGAAATTAGCAGTGTGTATTACAAAGCCAACTAAATTGTGAGAAGTTGTTAGGTAATTAACGCACTACTCATTCTTCCTTTTAGAGTTATTGGACAAGTCAATACATTGCAACCCAAGTCAAAGGAACAACTCAACTTGAAGTTAATAGATTATAAGACGGTGAAGAATGGTACAACCAAAGGCATCAGTATGTAGTAGTTTACCAAGTTTAGAATTTAATATGGCCAAGCTGATGGTGATGCAAACAAAAAGAAGAAAATCTTGCAAGAAAGGTGAAAGGTTCATTTAAAAGCCTATAGTTGGTTCTGATTAACTACCTTACACAAAACACGAAACATTTTAGATGATCATGTGGGGCAATGTTTAACAAGTAGTTCAACAAAAAAAATAGAAAAAAAAACTCCTTGGTGCAAGTTAGAGATACTGAAAAAGTTAAACAACTGAAGTAGGCAATCACCTCAAGTATGTCTCTTCTTCTCAGTTCTGGCATGTTTCAATGGACGACCTGAGAACTCAAGGACAGCAACTGGAGGGTCTTTATGTTGTCATAGAAAGATTAAGACATACCAATTGTTAATAGTCACAAAAAGTATCTTGCACATCAAGCTTAATGATGAAGAAAAATAGTGGAACACCGTAAGCAATGTGTCAGAAAATTGAGTCACCAAAGTGAAATCTCTAAATGAAAATGAAGAACTTGCAGTACTTTTGATGCAAGAGAGCACAAGAACTGTAAAATAGTCTATCAAGGTACTAGAAGTTTTGAAGGAAAAAACAAAAGAAAACTAAAGGATAATCATGACCAATTCTAGTTCGAACTTCCCATAAGATTTTGATTAAGAATTCCAAAGGAAAACCATTAATAATGCAATGAAATGTGGAATAGCAGAGAAAAAATTAGTCAAGTGTGCTGAATGGATGAAGACAACAATCATTCTCTTGGTGGAAAAAGCATGAAATTTATAAATTGGCAATGTTACAACAACAATAATGGGGCCATACTTTCTACAAGATGCGAATATATCAGTTCTTTTTTCATTACTTTCATCTAATTTTTGATCTATCTCTACTCCTCTTTTTTGCTATGAAAAAATTATTAAATGAAAATGATTTAGTAAATTTAAGGATAGAAATGTGATAATCTAAGAGTAACGAATGCAAATAAATTTTTTTGTAGATTTAGCATGCTTGAGGTTAAAAAGGCTTTGAGTAAAATGAAAAATGCAAAGGTATTAGGGCCAGATGCGATCCCTATTGAGGTTTGGAAAGGTTTAGGAGAAATTGCAGTCATGTGGTTAACCAACTTATTTAACAGAATTGTAGCAACTAAAAGAATGCCGGATGATTGAAGAAAAAGTATATTAATATCCATATACAAAAATAAAGAAAATATTTAAAATTATGTAAATTATAAAGGGATTAAGCTGATGAGTCATACAATGAAATTATGGGAGAGTAATAGAAAATCGAATAAGAGCTGAAATTTTGGTGTCAATAATCAATTTGGGTTTATGCCTGGAAGATCGACCATGGAAGCTATTTATTTATTAAGAAGATTGATGGAGAGGCATAGGGAAAAAAAAACCTTCATATGGTCTTTATTAATTTAGAGAAAGCATATGATAGAGTACCTAGAGAAATAATACAAAAAGAAGTTACCAAAAGATACATAGAATTGATAAAATATATGTATGATAAGATAATAACTATTGTTAAAAACAATAGGAGAAACTAGTTAGTTTTCAATTATTGTAGGTTTACATCAAGGATTTGCCTTAGTCTATATCTTTTTGTATTAGTTATGGATAAATTAACCAAACATATTCAAATTGATATTCTATGGTGTATGCTATTTGCAGACGATGTAGTGTTGATTGATGAAACTAAATCTGGATGCTAAGTTGGAGGGAGGCTTTAGAATCTAAAGGTTTAAAGATTAGTAGAACTAAAACTGAATACATGAAATGTAATTTTAGTGGGAGTAGAAATGCATGAAGAAACAGTGAAGATTGCAAGCCAAGAAATATTAAGGAGTTAAGAGATATAAGGAGTGAAAAATTTAGGTATTTGGGATCAATTATCCAACAAAAAGGTAAAATAGGTGAAGATGTGAATCATAGAGTTAAAGTAGAATAGATTAAGTGGAGAAGTGCTTCGGGAGTATTGTATGATCGATGTATCCCGTTAAAATTGAAAGAAAAATTCTATAAAACCACTATTAGGCTAGTTATGCTATTTGGAGCAGAGTGTTGGGCAATACTGAAATATGTGAATAAATTAAGTGTAACAAAGTTGCACATGTTAAGATGATATGTGGTAAAACTTTAAAGATAGAATTAGAAATAAACATATAAGAAAATGATTGGAGTAGTCCTAATTGAAGATAAAATGAGAAGAAATCGATTACGGTGGTTTGGACATATACAACGAAGATCTTTAGATGCTCCAGTTAGAAAGATTATCTTTTAATAATCCATGGTAAGGATAGGTAGAGGTAGATCTAAACTAATATGGATAGAAATAATTAAAAAAAATATAACTATTTGTAATTTGAATATCGACTTAGTTCTAATAGAGCAGAGTGGAGGAAATAGATTCATGTAGTCGACCCCATATAATTAGGTAAAAGCTTAGATGAGTTGAGTTGAGTTGAGTATTGGTGCATCCCTAGAACTATATTGTATATGATCAAACCATCTAAGTTGTCCTTGCAATTTGTTTGCAATTGATGTTAACTTTACTTTTTTATGAATGACTTCATTTTTTTATTCATATTGTACTCTGAAATGGATTTGGATATGAGTCCAAGATTCTTATTCGGCATAAGGAGAAAAGATGATATTGGCATATCTAGAGAAAAAAGTTTAACTGAAAAAATAAATGCTTTATGAAAGGAAATATTAAAATATATTATTTATTAAAGTCTTCCTTTGTGCTTGTTTCATTCAAACTTTCCAGGTAGCTTAAGGATGTTAAAGAAAGTAGTTGCAAAGTAATTCCAGTTTCTACATTCTTGATCGATCTTTGGGATGCATAAAATCTCACTGTTAACACTATTATGATTCGTCAAACTCACTGCCGGAAGATTCCAACTCTTGAAATGATAACTTGGTTGTATAACTTGTCATTTCTTCTTACTCAGCAGCTAGAAGCAAATATCTTGAAATTTGTTTGTTGAATCCTAGTTCAACAACCTGATGCTGAATAGAAAAAAAGGATGCACTCTATAAAAAAAGGAACAAAACCTTATACTTAATCTAGACTTGAATGCAATCTATATACTTCCACCATCAATTGGCTGTCAAAATTTAGCTATGATACTCTTTTTGAATGATAGAGGCTGACAAATGATGAGTCAGTCTTGCGATATCCATAGAAGTTTATCAAAGTGACCTCGAGGAAGGCTTTGAAACATGGTATGATGTACCAGTGTCCCGTACCAGGCATACTATACCCGTACCTGAGACTTGGTACAGAGGGTGTATTGAGTCTTGATATGATGAACCATAATTTATCATGCATTTGTATGCTGTCAACCATTCGTATACATTTAATGCCCTGATTGAATCTCAAATCTCTCTTGTTCATGTAATTGTTTCTTAGCTGGTCTGTGTTGCTGCAAGCCGAGGCTTTTGCTACCAGAACTTTTGGATGGAGAAATCTTTTCTGTGTTCCATGAGTAATACCATAAGCATCATCACTAGACCTGTCCTTTTCATCGGTGATATTTTCAATAATCCTGACTTACCTTTAATGGCGATTCCAAGGGAGATGAGTTGTTCCTCTCAAAATGTTCATTTAAGCCTTTATTTCTTTTGCTCAACTGAAGCTTAGGAATTGTTAGGAGACATGACAAATGTTAAAGGTTTAAATGTAACATTGGCAACATTTTCAGAAAAGATTTATATAGCTTCTTGATGTTTGATTGTGTGATGCCTCTTCTTTTTAAATTCCTTTAATCATGACTAACTTATCAGGCTTCTTATATGTCAGTCTATGTGGTCCTTAGTTGGACAAGTTTGTTAAAATTCAGTTCAAGAATTGGGCATAATTGAGAGGAAGAAATCAACCCTGAAGATTTGCTCAGCTCTTTAGACCATGGTCATGGCACATTATACATGTTCATTGTGATTGAATCTCTCCCACTAACTTACACGGTTTGAAACTTCTTTCCCTTGGTTTGTACTGTTCACCATGTCATGCCAATTAGCAACAAAATCTAAAAATGTCTCAATGTTCAATGGTACCATAAAAATAATTATCTCTGTACTTGAAACATTAACACAGCCATCTGTAATCTAAGGTTGGTTTATATGGCCAAATTCAGATTGAGGATATGGTCTTCTACTTCCAACTGGTAAAACCATTTTGGGTGATGGCAGGTTTTATATGGTAATTTATGGAAACACAAATTGAAAAGAGGTGTTTTTAATTTATGTTAATTGAACTCCGCTAAGGCCGGTCCCAAGCCTGGGTAAAGGAGAAGGGTTTGCATTAGGTAGCTGATAGCCAGCTTCAAACTCCGTCAGATCCCTAAAACATGAATCTACTAAATCAAACTATGTGAAGGGCTAGGACGTGTGTCGACATAGCTCTAAATAGAGCAAAGTAGAGGAAGCAGATTTATGTAGTTGGGAAAAGGCTTAGATGAGTTGAGTTGAGTTGGATTTGACTGATATTAGCCTATCATGCATGAAGCACATAACTTTCTATCATGGGGAAGATAACTTTCATATCATTGTGAAATCCATTGTGCAAAAGATCTATGTGAGACTTGTCTCACCTCATGCCTCAGGGTATGGCTCTCCAAAATTGCCTTGAAGCTTATGCATGTGATTTTCTAATGCAGGATGTATCAAATTATGTAGGTCATGTGAGGTATAGACCTTGCACTTTAAGTAATGTCCTATTAAAAGTAAGCATACTTGTCTGTGATTACTTCCACAGCTGCTAGAAGGAAAGATATGGGCCTTATTTGTATTGTCGCATGCCATGTTGGAACACAAACTTCAGATTTAAATTATGCAAGATATGCTTACATATAGAAACAAGTAAAGTTGATGCATACTTGGAATTTCCAGTGTGGTTCTTCACAAACTTTGCTGTCCAAGTTATCTATGATCTTCTTGTCTTTACATTATTTTTGTACAAATCAACATGATAAGAAAAACATGAGGCTTATGCCTAACACTTTGAAGCCTCCATTTGCTGGACTGTGGGGTTGAGTGGTTTGGCATACATGTCCATCATTTTGAACATTGTTGAATTATTGGAGAAGTGGAGTTTATTGGAGAGGAAGGAAAACCAATTGTAATAATTATCATATCATGTTGTTTCTTAAAGTTAGCACCTTCTCTCTGGATAGATTATGCATGCTTTGTTCCATGCTGTGTAATGTTGCCATCATTTGCCATTTCCTCCTAGGAATCAATTTTTTTTGGACTGCAATTTCCGAGGGATCATATTCTGTTATAGTCTTATAAACTTTGTGAAGTATTTGTAAAACATTCTTGTTGCCAGAGGAAGTTTGGGGGGGTGGGGGGCGGTATAGGTAGGGAGACATGCTACTGTTCTAGCGTTATTAAAAGCGTTGGCGTACTTAAGTGCAAAGGGTTTTTAAAGCCTAGGTGCAAGGTGCAAAACTTAGGTGTGCGCTGAGTGAAGTGAGGTGCATATTTTTAAATAAATGATAGAATAATTTATATAAATAAGATTTATAAGATGCAATAAAAAAAGTTAAAAAATCATAATAGTAATATATTTGGCCTATTAGCTTGATGGAAAGCCTCTTTTTCTTAGTTGAAATTTGTAGTCCCTTGATGTCTTCCCTCTTTATTAAATAATAGTATAATTTTTGGTGTACCATCTCTGTCTTTCAATTTTTAGCTTTTTTTTTTGTAGGGTAAGGAAAGCAATTATGTATGGGATGCTGCATCATAAAGTCAACATATTCTAATACATATGATAGACTTAAAAAAATTACAAATATAGTTTATTAAGAAAGGTGTGCTTCTTTTGATCTTCAAATTAAATCAAAAGCATGCATTGTTTTGCCTCATATATGCCTAAATAAAGGTGCCTCGCATAAGGTATAAGGGCTTAACTTTTAGCACTTAGAATCTCGTGCCTTCGGTGTACCTTAGAGTATAAGAAGCGCTTAATTCTTACGCCTTTGACAACAGTGTATTGTTCTAATACTATGTCATGCTAATTTTAAGGTTCGTCGTATTAGGAATTGATGGTTTATCGGTTAGATGGATCAAGGGGCTTCAAGCTAGATTCCCCAAATTAGGCTAAATCGAGCGATTTGGTTTAGTTCAGTTCAGTCAGTTCGGGGTTGGTTCTCCCTTTGTACCAAACCGAGAGGCCGAACTATCTCAGTTCAGGTTGCTTCGAGCTGCCTGGTGATTCGCCATGGCATGGCCAATGCTATAACATGTCATGGTTGATTGTGAAGAAATTAAGAAGTACTAAGTTGTAGTAAGGAGGAGAGAACATGTATATCCAGCCATAAAAGTAAATTTTTTGAAAACAATTTACCCATTTTGGTCTAGGCTTGGCCGAGTTCTTTTCCTTGAAAACGAGTCATCCTGGCTGCTGATTCTACATCTGTCCATTCCTCCAAATTTTTGCAGAATAACCCAAACGGAGGTGCTTGTTTTGTTAAATTTCTGAAAGTTTTTTTTAGACTATGCACAACCTTTAAGAAACCCTAAACAAATCTAGTGTTACAAGGACCATACTAAAGAAAGCATATCCATAATATAAACCAAACTGCTTAAAGAAATAGATAATAACTAAAATATTTGTACCCTGTGTTCTGATATCTAATGATTGTGCATAAGGTCTACATGGTCTGTCCCTGCTTTCAATTTTCCAGCATCTTTTTTTGTTCATTTATTCTTCCTGAATCTTTCTTTTCTTTAATTTCTTTTTTCCATAAACCAGACCTAAAGTGGTGTGTTAAGGTTTGCTGATCATGTTTTTGTTGTGATTCTTCCTTTTGGTCTACATTCTCTTGTTTTGTGTCACCTTAGTTATTCATTTATATTGAATCTATACTGGCTAATCTGGCAGTAGAAGTGTTCTTTTCCTGTAGTTATTTGTTTGCTTATTGTGAAATTATAAATGCTCCAGTTGTCACACTTCTCCAGTTGGAGTTCACACGTCCAAAACCTGGGTGGTACATCCCCAAGTATTTGAACGTGGGAAATTTATATTATGTGTATCTGTTCTCCCACCCTCTCAAAATGCATGCACAAGGGAAAAAAAAAATCTATTATCTATCCTTGTAATACTATTTTTATTTTCTACTTAATATAATTTACTTAGCTAATATGGCTATTTGCAGGGACGAGTTGTTGAGATATATGGGCCAGAGGCTTCAGGAAAAACTACTCTTGCACTTCATGTGATTGCTGAAGCACAAAAGACTGGAGGTAATGCTGAGGATTTCGCTTCTCTGTCAAACTGGCCATGATTCTATCCCATCTTCTGCAGTAATTTGCAATTGGGTTAAGTTAGACAATTGAATATTGGTTGCAGAGGATACCCTGTTAGGGTCTATGACCTTAATTGTATAAGCAGATTTATAATGGAAATGAACCTCTTTATAAGGAAGGAAAATGGCGAAAAATTCCAATTGAAGAACCTTTTATGTTGTATACAAGAAGTGAATATGACAGTAATCTCTGCATTCTGTAAAAAAATAAATTGTGATGAAGGGGATTGATTTGGATATTTAGAACTTGTTTAAAAGATTTGCACTCACTGTGGTGGATCACTTTTGTTGTGGTTGTTTTCTTCTTTAAAATAGATGCACATGACATTTCCCAGTGCATTTATATAGAGGGCAAGGAAAATGACAATATAGATGGATCATGAATGTTTCTTTTTTGGATACTTTAATTGTTATGTAGAAACCCCAAACAAGGTATTTTAACAAATTGTTCTTGCCTTTGCAAAAATTTTAGATTGACGAAGATTTAATTATATCAGTCTGCATGTATTAACATTGATCTTTCTTTTCATTTTTTTCCTAGGTTATTGTGCTTTCGTAGATGCCGAGCATGCTCTAGATCCAGCATTGGCGGAATCTATTGGTGTAAACACTGATAATTTGCTTCTTTCACAGCCAGATTGCGGTGAACAGGCACTTAGTCTTGTAGACACCCTAATTCGGAGCGGTTCTGTTGATGTTGTGGTTGTAGATAGTGTAAGTTGAGAGGATCCTGGTTATTTGTTTGAAGTCTTACCTGTCCGATTTTGTCTCCCTGTTCAATTTGTTGTTTTTTCTTACACTAAACTCATAGGATACGACTTGTTTCTGTTGTATCAAGTAAATTTGCTTGCAAAGTGTAATTTGTGTTATGTCCTGCTTTTTATAATTTCTATGCCACTTGGTTGTACAGTCTTGCAAATTATTAATTACTTAGGTATCGAATTGTACGTACAAGTGATAACCAAAGCAATCACTTGCTTTCTGATTAAGTCAAAGATCTTGCTGTTTTGTTTATTTCTAGTTTTAGCATGAAATGATATCTTTCGTAGATAACACACATTATAAACTCACTTATGTTATCTTATATTCCAGATTCTACTGCCATACATTGGTCTGCCAAAATATGCCTAGACTCTACCTGAACTCAATATGACCTGCACATAATTGATATAATAAAAGGAGTAATAAATAATTGCAATACAATGATGAAACAATTTGTGTAGGGGACTGTAGCTGGTATGCATAATTCTATAATAGTTGGCCGGAAAGTTTTCTTACTATATGAAATCCTTGCAGCTGTGAACTTTGCCTTCAGAAAAATATTCCAAATTATCTTGCAATGGTGCTTATAATATCATCTTTATTGAATTTGGACTAGACACATGTGGTCTATTTGAGCTTGAGCACCTGTTAGGCCTCAATAAATAGGCAAGAATCTGACATGCACCTGATAATGGATGATACCTGCTTGCTTGAAAGGCTTAATACCGGCGGTTCTATGTTGAGTTTGCTTTTTGTATTGACCATAGTGATTATCTGATTCCTCATGGGATGCATTATTAGAAAGCTGTATTTCATTTTGCTTTAAGGCTAAGAAAGCAGTAGTAAAGTATTTTAATATTGACCATAGTGATTGACTTTCTGGTTCCTTATGGTATGCATTGTTAGGAAGCCATGGTAAGGGATATTATCCTTCTAGATTGAATGGTAATATTGAAGTTTATTTCCTCCTGAGGATTGAAGAAAACAGTTTAGGATCATGTGACACCTGAAAGAGAGGTGTTTATTTGAAACTTATTGCATGTCAAACTACAAAATCATGATTTACTGATATTGTATGATGTGCAATGTGAAACTTATTTTCGGGTTATGAGCCTTACAAGTTAGGCATCTAGCTTCATTGTTGGAACCACTTGAAAAAGAAATACTATTCAAATTACATATTTGTTGATTTTGTAACACTAATTTGTGAACTTCAAAGTAAAACTGCTATTTCTAGTTTGATCCAGCTGTCTAAATAATGGTAAGAAATATTGAGCCGTCTACTAGTGATTTATTATAGCTTGTATTATCAGTGCATTTGTTCATCGATCTTTCTGTAATGTGATATAGTATGATTTTCTTGTCAAGGCAGCTTTAACATTGTTGGGAAACAATCATGCATTAAGTAGCCTCGTGCCATCTATTTTAAGTGCTTATTTGGATGAGCTGTTGGCTAACAGCTACTAAATAGCTGTTGGCCAACAGCTACTTAAAAGCATTCCAACAGCTAAGGCCCTAAAACTGATATATATAATGCAGTACCAGATACAAAGCAAACCATACACTGAGACAGCTACTAAATAGCTGTTGGCCAACAGCTATTTAAAAGCATTCCAACAGCTAAGGTCCTAAAACTGATATATATAATGCAGTACCAGATACAAAGCAAACCATACACTGAGACCCTAACGGATTAATTGACAGTGCATAAATGAATCATCTGAGTTCAATGAGCATGTTGGTTTTCAAGTCCTGGCAGGATTTATTTACTACCTTCATCCAATTACTGTATCATCGTTGTATTGATCTGATTGTTAATTGATACATGCAATAAAACAGTTTGGTGGTTTTGTTCATCAGTTTTTGATGTAATTTTGCATATTTTGACAACTTTTATATTCAAAAATTTTGTCTGGAATGCAGGTAGCTGCCCTTGTTCCCAAAAGTGAGCTTGATGGAGAGATGGGAGACGCCCACATGGCCCTTCAAGCGAGGCTTATGAGCCAAGCTCTTCGCAAGCTGAGCCATTCTTTATCTATGTCACAGACTATATTGGTATTTATTAATCAGGTGATTATCAACAAAATTAGAGTAAAAATTGCTTCCATTTTTTTTATGACATTGCTACAGGGCCATAAAGACATATAGAAACTGCAAAGCTTTTTTCTTAGTTTGGACTGGTATTACATTTGCTTTTCATTAAAATCGTGAAAGGGTGATACTAAAAATATCATACAACCTTTGCAAACAACCATGTAGAACATGGTTAGTCTGCCATTCTGCATCTCCCTGATGTGGCCTTCAGTCCTGATGACACCTAGGCTTCTGACTCTACAACAATAACAACCATGCTTAAGCTTTAATCCCAAACTAGTTGACATCAGCTATATAAATTGTTTTTTGAATTTTTTTGTGAGTTTTTTTGTCGTTTTATCACTTTTCAAATAAATCTTCATAAAAGTGCCTTTGTCTGGAATAAATTCATATTTAAAAGTCTTTTGGGTGTTGGCTTAATTTTTTCAGCATGTGTTGCGGTTGCTGCTTTAGGATGAAAACCAAGGATTCAAAAACTAGCTGTGATGGGACCGCGCTTGTCAGGGAGTGGTAAGGGGACACATGTTTGTCTCGATTTTAGTGAACCAGGGCCCTATCACACTGTATCAAGGTGTATTGACTCTGTACTGATCCCTCACAACTCAGTACAGTTCTTTTCTTTCTTTTTTGGGGTAATTTTTGCTGAGGCATCCTGCCACCTATGTACTTCCTGGTGAACTACCAATCCTTGAAATTTGAATTCTTTAAATGGAACAAATACTACCGATATTGTCTGCTCATATTCCTGGTGTTATGTTTTGGCATTGTCTGAATCTAGAACTTATGGAGTTGTTGCCTTTTCTCTTAGTTTAAGCGTCTTATCCTGACTATGCCATGCTAGAGTCTCGTATTCTTATCTTCAGAACCTTTATTTTCCTCGTCACCCTGAATGCATTGATTTCCATCCAGTTTTCCAACTTCAGATTTCTGTTAGCTTCATCCTTTCAGGTCATGAGATATCTAATTTAACTACTTTGTAACCTTCATAAGTTGCTTTTGGTCTTAAACTTTGTTAGCTATTCATTTTCTGGTTCTTTGTTAGTGGATATGTGAGATGCTACTCCCTTTACTGTACTGAAGGTAGTGGGCTGTAACATCTCAGAAGCACTAGTGTTGCAGGCAATGGCTGCATTTGTTTAGTAATGTAATAATGATGACCAATTGTTGCAGTCAAGGAAGTGGACTATTTAGTGTTATGTGTTGCCTCTTACAGTTTTTTGCTGCCATGCCATTCCATATCATTTCTGATAATTACTATGATCCATATAATGGAATTGAAGCAGTGGAGAGATATTGCAAAGTGAGGATAAGTCTTACCTTATAACAGTAAAAGAAAATTGACTTTCACATTTTCTTGTGAGTTATTATGACATTCGGCATTAGTTTCATTCAGATTTTATATTCTAAATTGTATCTGACATTTCTGCCATCTAGAAAGTTGACTATTAGTTGGGAAAAGGCTTAGATGAATTGAGTTAAGAAAGTTGACTATTCTTGTATGTGTAGGTGCGATCAAAGCTGAGCACGTTTGGAGGCTTTGGGGGACCTACTGAAGTTACATCTGGGGGCAATGCGTTGAAATTTTATGCATCAGTCCGCCTGAATATTAAAAGAATTGGCTTGGTTAAGAAGGGTGAAGAGGTAAATTACTACTTTTATCAGTGGCTGTTGGTATTAATATGACAAAACAGTATTAGTTGGTCATTTGTTATTGTGTATATATTGTAAGAGGACAACTTTCAACACAGAATGGTGTTTATACCCAACTACTGCCACATGAATTTCAATTGGTGAATCTAGGCGAGGACGTTATGTCCTAAAGTTTGACAAAAAAAAATTTTAGTGCTTGATACAATAGTGGGAGCATCACCTTTTTGCATTACTTAGAACTTCTCTCTTGTGTGTGGTGCCAATCAGTGACGAAGTCAAGTTGGTCCTAGATTTATTTGCTAATTTACAAGTAAAGATCTGAGCATTTAGATCAATGTAGAAATGCAAAAGATCTTTTATTTCTTCTATTAAAAGACATAGTCTTGTTTATGCACCCATAATAGCAGCTCTGGTGCACATGAAGACATATATAGTACTTTACAGTGCACAAGGCTCTCGGCATTTAGGGTTTTAGGAAGGGTCAGATGTATACAGCCTTACCCCTTGCATGTGGAGAAGCTATTTCCATTTTCTGAGCACTCATGGGAGTTTGATTTTAAAGCCTTGAATTAATCTGCTGTCATGTGTTATAAATTTTCTTTACCATGCAATGATCTGAATATCACTGCATATTGGTCTTAAGTTTGTTGTCCGCATGCTTCCTTTTAGTATGTGGTGTTATAAATTTGTTGCCTAAATTAAACTTAATATGGTTGCTGCTGGTGTGACAGTCATGACATGAATTAGTCTTTTGGCAGGCCGTGGGAACCCAAGTTCTGGTGAAGATCGTGAAGAACAAACATGCCCCCCCATTCAAGACTGCCCAGTTTGAGCTTGAATTTGGAAAGGGGATAAGCCGTGACTCAGAGATAATAGAATTAAGCTGCAAACACAAGTACATTACAAAAGGAGGTGGTGCTTTCTACAGTTTGAATGGCCAAAGCTTCCGTGGAAAAGATGCCATTAAACGCTATTTTGCAGAGAATGAAGGTGCCCGTGAAGAGCTGATGATGAAGCTCAAAGAGAAACTATCTCATGGGACAGAAAAGAAACATGAACCAGAAGGTGAAGTTCCTGCTGGAGAGATGGCAGAAGAGATTGTAACATCTGACACGACTGATGAGGAAGTGGTCACTGCAGTTGAGGCATGATGCATTATTTTCTCAGAACGCCGATGCCCATATCAAAGAGCCCATTTTTAAAGATAGATTATGGGTTTCTTGAATCAGAATCCAGAAAGTTGCCCTTTTGGTGCAGAGATTTTGGTCAGAGATTGGACGGATCCCTTCCATCTAACTGGCAATTTGCGGTGGTGGCAGATATTAAATTGGCGGTTCTAGGTTTTGCTGACCACCTTGGTGCATTATGTTGTGTTGATAATCAATGGCATCCAAGGATGAGTTCAACGGGATTATTTTCAATCACTTTTAGGAGGTGAAATTCCCTAATGGGTTTGTATATATTTTGAATTCTGGGTGTTGGATGCGGCCACATTTGCAATATAATTTGTTCATAAATTATATTCCTGCTTATCTTCTAGGATTGGTGTGTTGATGCTAACTTTCTAGCTTATAATTTTGTTTTACACAGATTTCAAAACAACCTTTGAAGTAGTTAGAAAACATGATGGGCGGCTGCTAGCAGTTGGCATTTTCCCAGCTGTGAAGTGTTAGCGTTTAGTTTCTTTACAGGGGTTTGTCTTCATTTTTGGTTAGATATGATGTCTATGGTCTAATTAGTTCCTGAATAGTCTCATGGAGGCTATTCTTTGTGTTACAAATGTTGCTAAGAAGTTTCATGTGATATGCTAGTGATTGAGTTGGACCTCCCAATGATAAGTGTTGACATTTGAATTTGATCTTCACACATCAATTGGAAAATTAGCTTATGGTTCAGACCAACAAAGTATTTTCTTCAGCCAATCAATGCTTCTCTGTAAGAGATAAAAGAAAGAGAGTATAAGCAAGAAGTCCAGAGAGCCTTTGGAAACAAACACTTTGAATGCTCAGGACGGCCCTAAATGAATGAGAAAAAAGACTTGGGAGCCGTCCAGATAAGCTAACTAGGTTTAAGACTTAAGGCTTGATAATGTTTTACTTGTGAGATTTGGGATTGCTTTTATAGGCATTGAAGTTTGATCTTGGGCAGTAGACTTTGCTCGAACTAAATTACTCCTTTCTCCTTAGATATGAGAGGATTTCAAATAGGTTTGGCATACTAGATGGAAGCTCCCTTTATTTAGAATTCCTCTTTATTAACAGGATGTTCATACCAATTTGGTTGGCCGCATCACTCCTCATCCTACGATATGAGATACTTTAGTCAATGTGAGGGCTTATTTAGGTAAGTTTAGTTCACATAATCTAACCCCTCCCTCCATTGAACTTTACTTTGTGCTTAAGTCATGAAAGTAGCTTAATTTGGATGTAGATGATTGATCCATAGTCTTTTTAGCTGCTACAATTCTTTTTGTATCATCTATCGAATGTTGATCAATTCAGGAATTCAACTAATCCAAAAACTCAATTTGTAAATGATCCGCTTTCTATGTTGCCACTAACAAATCGGATCGAGCTTAATAACATTGAGCACCTGATTCTGAAAACTTCATAGCTATAGTTGCACATATTTCAAAATCAAAGCAAATCATTCAACTTCCTGGATGCATGACTCGATGCAAAAATGGCCATATGCGACGTTTCTTCAAAATTAAATGCTCATTATATGATCTCATAATGGGTTTTTTCTAAAAGGTGTTTCTATTAATGCTTTGATTGAATGAGGCACTGCCATTAAGATCTAGTTATGAACGACTGCCATGCAGTAGTGGTCATCAATGTTACCAGCTTCAAGAAAGTGGGTGGCTCATTTTTCGCGCTTTCCCTCCTTCCCTCAAGCGGTATAAGAGAGGTAATGGGGCTCATTTGCTCAGATCTCTCTATTTTGTAGTTGATCGTTGTTGGCTGCACTTGTTGCTTATTGTGAATCTTTGATTAGTTTATGCCTTTTGATTCTTCGAGGTTCTTCCCTATTCCTTCATACTTTTAGGTAAGCCTTAATCTTTTGTCTTCCAATTCTTCTCTTCTTCCTTTCCAAAGGGTGAGCCTTCTCTTGTTCCCGTGCTCAATATATGGGTTGGGTTCAGGTCTAAATCTAAAATTCAAATATAAAATCAAAGTATGATTCGACCTAACCTGACCCATTGGCAGCCCTAATTAAAGGATGCCCTTCAAGCCTTCATAGACCACATGCCATGGCAAATTTCTAATTAATGATTTCTAAATGCTCGATCAGTTGAACTTCTACGAATCAAAGATCAAAGGGTCTTTAGTTTTCATGATTGACGTTCCATCTGGGACCTATGAAAAGCATAAATTTTACTTCTCTAGATCCAAATCTTAGACCAGTTATGACCCAGCAGTTACCAAAAAAATGACCTTTTAGATGAAAGGTTCATTTTCACTGCAATGGTTATCAAATTGATGAACTATTTCACCCTGATCAACAATTAAGTTAGAGATTCATAAGAAAGTTTGAAAGCTGATGCATAACAAGTCTTTTTTTGGTTGGGGGGGGGGGGGATTAAAGTTTCAAAATGAATTGTGGTATAAGCCATAATAGGCTTCAAATTTTTCCCCAACAAGAATTTTTTGTTTTAGCAACCCCAATCAATGGCGCAAAAAGTACGAGTTATTATTTAGCGATGAAACAGCAACACAAACAAATCAGAGATAAATTAGCGATGGGTTAGCGATGAACAAATTAGCAATCAATCAGCATTACTGAGGCATCGCTAATTAGCGATGCGCGTGCGTCGTTGAACTAGTGAGGTGCACGGCCCACGCTTGCTAATGCGCGCGAGTGCGCACGTATGCTCAACGATAATTGTAACACTTTAGTTAAGGACAAGTTAAGGAAAAGTTATTCATTGAGTTATTTATTTATTCAATTTTGTACAATTGTAACCCTTTAGTTAAGGACAAGTAAAGAGTTCCATTATTTTACTAGAGATGGTCCTGTAAAAGTATTCAATTAATTAAGATTTTATTAAAACCTTCAAGGAGTAACTCATCAACATTTAGTCTAATGAATCAATAGAAGATCCAAAATTTGTTTTTACATATTTGTGCTACAAAGACATGTTAGTTGTCTTAAAGTTTGATAACTAAAACTTAGAGAAGCAAATTTTGTTTTTTTTTTCCTTCATTTAATTTGATTATATTATAGAAGTATTAAATAATCCTATGAGTCATAGGAACACTTCACAATAATGCCTCTATATTCTCTTACTTTTGGACATAAAAGCTAATAAAATTATTTTGAGAGTTCTCTGAATTCTTCTTGTATGTTGCGATAATGCTCAAGAACCTATCATGTGATTCCATGGTTTGAGAGGAGCTATTAGTGTGAGGCTGGGATTCTCAAGACAAGGTCATGTGAAGATTAAAGGTGGGGAACTAAAAGTTCAACAATCTCCCCAACAATCTTCCCCTTTTTTATGATTACCAATCTTATTGATTTGATGATTACCAAAAGCCATGAGTATATTAAAAGATGTAATGAGTTTATTTACATGAGCAATGAATTTATTTAGAATAATGAATGAGAATGTTAAAGTATAACTTTAATCAATTTGAAAGTAACTTCAAGCTCCTTGTTTAAGCTTTCAAAAAGAAATTTTATACTTCATATGATAATCAATGAGTTTTTGGAACATTTCTTGAATTGATTCCTAATGTCAATTTTATTATATTCAAGTCAAAATAATGATTTAAAATGAATCTGGAACGAATTTCAAGTCAATCAGAAAACTTTTTGATTTTTGATACGTTCCGGAGCCGACTCTAGAGTTTCAGAGTCAACTCCCCTCAAAGTACAGAAATGACTATCTGTCTCGAGTCGACCCACGTAATTTCTCGAGTCGACCCCCGATTCTGTCGAGCCGACTTCATGACTGTGCGAGTCAACTCCGCTCAGACACCAGAGGTGTGTTTTTCTGAGCACTTCGCGAGTCGACCCCCAACTTTTTATGAGTCGACCCCCGACTGTCAGGAGTCGACACTTTACTTTTGATGAGTCAACCCTATAACTTTCTGAGTATTTCTATTTTTGGTATCACGACCTCGAGCCGACTCGCGGAAAGCAAGAGTCGACTCCAGCAAATC
Organism: Calamus simplicifolius; assembly: GCA_900491605.1. NCBI lineage: Eukaryota > Viridiplantae > Streptophyta > Magnoliopsida > Arecales > Arecaceae > Calamus > Calamus simplicifolius. The sequence continues at coordinate 329,791 of UESW01003872.1, read as the reverse complement.
TGGGCAAAATTTTTTCGAATGCCAACTTAGCGTCAACGGTAAGATTTTTAATTAACATCTATTTTTCTTTATTTCTAACGGCTATATTTTTGCAGAATCTATAAATAGAGAAGCCGTTTTCAAATCAAACATATACAAACTGAGAGATATTCATTTCAAGAGAAAAGAAAAGAAAAATCGGAAAAACAGAGCTTCATTTGAAAAAATCCGTGATTCAAAATAGAGTGAAAGAAAGAGTGTGAAATCAAAGGAAGCTTCTTCTGTGCTCAAGCTCAACATCCAAGGAAGCTTCAGAAGAAAATCCAAGAGCTATTCAAGAGCATCTCAAGTGATTTTCAACACTCAAAGAAAAGAGGAAAAGCCCAAATCAACTCCAACATACATTCCATGAAGAATCCGAGCTGAGGCCCGATTCTACACTTCAAAGGAGTTGAGGAAAAGAAGAAAAGCTTAAAGCCAACCAACTGCAAATCAGGCCTTCCTAAACTTTATTCTTATAGTTGTTTATCTGCTCATTAAGGAGCTTTGTAATTGAAAAACATCATTTCTATTCTTTGTGTCTAGTTCAATCTGGGGGATTGAACTAGTGGAGGTAGTCTTACCTCGGTACAAGCTTGGTAAAGCTTGGGTTAGGGGTTTTTGTGCTGGTGAGCCCTTGAAAACCAGCTGGGTTCGTTGTGATCCCGGGAAAACAATAAGTTTGAGTTGTGAGCTTGTAAAATAACTCTGCTGTAATCAAGGGTGATTATAGTGTGGACCCAAGTGAATCTTGGGAGTGGACGTAGGTGTTGGATACACCGAACCATTATAAAATCCTTGTGTTTGCCATGCTTCCATTGACTCTTTCTCTATCTCTGTTTTATTCACTGCACTTTGTATTTGCATTGCTATTGCCTTCATTCTTATTAAGCAAACTTTTTTAAAAGGCTAATTTTTAAAGAACCCAATCACCCCCCCCCCCTCTTGGATTGTCATCTGGGCCTACAAGCTTATTAGGAATGGTACATTGTTCGACATCTTTTCCAAATTAATTTGAAAAATAATACCTCCTATAATATGATGCATGCCCAAACTGGTATGAAAAGTTGTGTTATGAATGAGAATTCCTCTATTTTGTGGCATCGGAGATTAGGTCATATCTCCATTGAGAGAATTAAAAGATTAGTAAAACATGGAGTACTTGATACTCTTGATTTTACTGATTTTTGCACTTGTGTGGACTACATAAAGGGAAAGCAAACCATCAAGTCCAAGAAAGATGCCAAGAGAAGTTCAGAAGTACTGGAGATCATACATACGGATATCTGTAGCCCAGATATGGACTCATATGGTCAGAGATATTTTATCTCATTTATTGATGACTATTCACGATATATGTATCTCTACCTACTTCATAATAAGAACGAAGAATTAGATGCCTTTAAGGTATTTAAGGCAGAAGTAGAGAAACAATGCGAGAAGTAATTAAGGTCATGAGGTCAGATAGAGGTGGAGAATATTATGATAGATGCACTGAGAATGGACAAGCACCTGGTCCGTTTGCTCAGTTTCTTGAAGAAAATGGAATTGTTGCACAATACACCATGCTGGGGTCTCCTGACCAAAATGATGTAGCTGAAAGAAGAAATCGAACATTATTGGACATGGTAAGGAGCATGATTGTCAGCTCCAACCTACCTAAATCCTTGTGGACTGAAGCTCTTAAATAGCTACGTATATATTAAATCGGGTTCCAACCAAGGCTGTTTCCAAAATGCCATTTGAGTTATTTAAAGGTTGAAACCAAGTTTGCAACATATACGTGTTTGGGGATGCCCATCTGAAGTAAGTCTATAATCCATAAGAAAAGAAACGAGACCCAAGGACTATTAGTGGATATTTTATTGGATATGCTAAAAAGTCCAAGGGTTATAGATTTTATTGTCCATCTCACAGCACTAGGATTGTGGAATTAAGAAATGCAAAATTTCTTGAGAATGACTTGATCAGTGGGAGTGATCAATCTCAGTATTTGGCTTCTTCTGAGAAAGATCATTCAGATATTCCAGCTTCCACTTCAAGTAAGGGATTGGTTGTTATTTATAGCACTCCTCGAACTCAAATAAGTGCTCAACAACCAGTCATTGAGATTTCACAAGCTGATGGTAATCTAGAAGATCATGTTGTTCATCAACAATCAGTTGTGCAAGATACTACTCAAGAGGTCATTGACACAACATTAAGAAGATCAACTAGAATAAAGAAATCAGCAATTCCTAGTGATTATGTTGTGTATCTACATGAATCTGATTATAACATTGGAGTCGGAAATGATCCTGAAACATTTTCACAAGCCATGAGTTCTAAGGAATCAAACTTGTGGTACAATACCATGAAGGACAAGATGGAATCTATGGCATCTAATCAAGTCTGGGATCTTGTTGAGTTGCCTGATGGTGTAAAAGTCATTGGATGTAGATGGATCTTTAAAATAAAGAAAGACTCACAAGGCAACATTGAAAGATATAAAGCAAGATTCGTTGCCAAAGGATTCACTCAGAGGAAAGGAATCAACTACATGGAGACATTTCTCCTATATCCAAGAAAGATTCTCTCCGAATAATTATGGTATTGGTAGCTCATTTTGATTTTGAGTTACATCAAATGGATGTGAAAACTGCATTCCTTAATGGAGATCTAGAGGAAGAGGTTTACATGAAACAGCCTGAAGGATTTTTCTCTGGTGATAGTGAGCATTTGGTTGCAAGCTTAAGAAATCCATATATGGATTGAAACAAGCCTCACGTCAGTGGTATTTAAAATTTTATGATGTGATCTCTTCCTTTGGTTTTGAAGAGAACATCATGGATCAATGTATATACCAAAAGGTTAGTGGAAGCAAAATTTGTTTCTTGGTCCTATATGTGGATGACATTCTACTTGCAACCAATGATAAATGGTTTCTATATGAGGTGAAACAATTTCTCTCCAAAAATTTTGATATGAAAGATATAAGTAAGGCATCTTATGTCATTGGCATTAAGATCCATAGAGAAAGATCTCGAGGCATTTTAGGATTGTCTCAAGAAACTTATCAATAAAGTCTTGGAGAGATTTCAGATGAAAAATTGTTCACCAAGTGTTGCACCTATAGTGAAGGATGACAGTTCGCTTTGAACCAGTGCCATAAAAATAAACTTGAATGAGAACAGATGCACAACATTCCATATGCTTCAGCTGTTGGAAGCCTAATGTATGCTCATGTTTGCACAAGACCTGACATTGCATTTGCAGTAGGAATGTTGGAAGATATCAGAGTAATCCAGGTTTAGACCATTGGAGAGCTGCTAAAAAGGTCATGAGGTATCTTCAAGGGACCAAGAACTACATGCTCATGTATAGATGAACTGATCATTTGGAGATAGAGGGTTACTCAAATTTGGACTTTGCTAGCTGCGTTGATTCTCGGAAATCACATCAGGATTTATATTTATGCTAGCTGGTGGAGCCATATCATGGAGGAGTGCAAAGCAGACTTTAACTACTACCTCTACTATGGAAGCGGAGTTCGTTGCTTGTTTTGAGGCTACATCGCAAGGTGTATGGTTGAAGAGTTTCATCTCAGGGCTTAGAATTGTTGACTCTATTGCTAGGCCAATTAAACTATACTGTGACAATTGAGCTGCTGTATTTTTGGCTAAAAACCATAAGAGTGGTAGTCGAAGTAAACATATCGATATTAAGTATTTAGCCATAAGAGAACGTGTTAAAGAAACAAAGTGATCATAGAACACGTTAGCACTGAATTGATGATAGCTGATCCTTTGACTAAAGGCATGCCGATTAAGAATTTTAAGGATCATGTGATACGAATGGGAGTTGGTTCCATGATATAATTGCATGGATAACAATTTGTACAAAGAAACTCTTATTTCAATTATTTGTTTATTTCTCATTCAGGTGTACACATTGTTTAACTTTCGAGAAATGACAAACTTTTCTTTTGGACTCTGAATAAACATATGGTTTATTCATTATGTTATGTTGTCACATTTGGAATAGTGGTAAAGAAATTGAATGCATTGTAATACATAGAAGATAATACTCAATTATAGAGGAACTATCGCTATGATTCATGTATTTGGTTTCTTGTTCAGTATTGAGAATTATGGATTAAGATAAAATGTACGGACCAAGTGGGAGAATGTAGTATCCCGTTTAGTAGATGGTACTATTTTATTGCAATATAGCTTAATCGTTAGATAATTCTCTATGCCATCCACTAGTTAATAAGTGGTAACGAAATCTCTTAAATAGTGTTAAACGCTTAAACGCCTACTTTGATGGGAGTAGGTGGTGGATTAAATAGTGTTAAATGCTTAAATGCCTACTTTGATGGGAGTAGGCGGTGGAAGGGAGTTAAGATATCTCTTTAAATAGAGATCCCTTCTAAGGCTTTCGATAACAAAAAAATAAAAAATAATCGAAAGAAAACCAGAAGCAAGAAGAGATGTTGGGTCCTGATCAAGAGCATATCCTGAGGGCATACACCATCGTGTGCGATAGCTGATTGATTGGAAGCACTCAATCAAGGTTCTTGAACGAGTGGAAGATTAAGATCCTGATTCAGATCTTCGAGAGGTAGATCATAAGCAATGGCTGGAGGTAATACAAAGATCCTATCTATTAATTTTATACAATACTGTGTAGATTGTTTAATAGATTTCTAACATTTCTAATATTAATATTAGTGCCTTGCTAGGCTTCAACCAGTTTTGATCCTTTAAAAAGAGAAATATTTTTTTAAAAAAAAATTATCAACTGATTTATAAGGCTTCCAACTATCATAGTTCTTTAAAAGAGAAAAAAGAAACTTTATAACTTGTGAAAAATACATACTAATTGAGTTGGTAAAGCCTCTTATATTAAATCAAGTACCTTAGTTGGCTTCCACCTGTCCTAAGAAACTTTATCAACTGCTAAAAAATAAATGCAAAGATTGTATGATGAATGCTAGGGGCTCACCAGTAGCCTAACACTACTAAAGAAGTTTTATTATTCCTAAACAAATTAAGGAAAAAAATAAAGGACAAGCTAGATGTAACAACAACGGTGCATCGCACAAAGCATTGCAGGAGAGATCCGGTCCTCAGGATCAACCGATGAGGACCAGGAGGGAGAAGAGGCCATGGTAGAGGTTTGAAAAAGGAAGGAGAAGGCTTTGGGAAGGTGGAGGAGCTAACCTGTGACAGAAATGGCGGAGGCTGGTTCTTGGGTTACAGGGGAGGCCAGGAGTCAGGGGAAGACGATGATGGTTGAAGCAAAGTGGCGAGATTCAGCTCTGCCCAGGTTTTATCAAGTTTCAAATTGTCCTGCCTCGTCTGGCCAGCCACACAGACTTCTGCTATAGGCTGGTTGCCTCGGTGAGTGCCCGATGCATAGAACGAACCGCCTTGACCAATGATGGAACACCGCTGATGTCAGCATCATGATGGCAATGATGGCAGCAGCTTGTTGCAGGTTTCGAGAGGACAACCCCACCTCGAGGACGATCTCGACAGATCAGACGGACGATAGAGCCTGCCCCATCACATCCCCTAGGTCGCCCATGCCAAGTTATTGCTGCGCCCAGGGACACACGTCCGGAGTTGGTTAATAGCAGGGGGATCAGCCACTCGAGAGGTGACACCCCTTTCGCCTTGCAGGGGTGGGCCTGCTTCGTCTCAGGGGCGAGGGAGCATCTGATGTGGCTGATCCAGCGTCGTCAAGATTAATGGTAAAGGCAACTGACGGAGCCCTACCTCGTTCTTGTGGGACCCCCTCGGCCTCCGAGGCCGCCTCGGCCTCGGCCTTAAGCTGTCGCCTCGGCCTCGGCCCCGAGCTTCAGCCTCGGCCTCGAGCTGCTGCCTCGGCCTCGGCCCCGGCCTCGAGCTGCCGCCTGGGTCTGACCCCGGGCCTAGCAACCTACTGCCTCGAGCCGTCTGACACGCCCATGTGGCACACCAACCACCTGCAGTGGCCACGTGCTCCACCACTCGCCTGCAACAGCGCGTGGCCATGCCCCATAACGGTGCTCGTCTGACACAACCAGGTCCACCTGCCACCCATAGTGTCACGCTTGGTAGGTGGAAGGCGGGTAGGACACCTCTGACATGCACATTGTCAGTTGTGACCCGTCACTGTCAGCCTTGCCTTCCGTCCATTACCGGACAACGACACCTCGAAATCAGTAACCTTCTGGAAGCGGGAAAAAGAGACTTTCGAATAGATATAAAGGCATACACTCACGACGAGGGAAGGATCCTGAACGCTAGTTTTCTAGCTCCTTTCTGCTAGTTAACTCTTGTCTATTCTCAAGTGACTGACTTGAGCATTGGAGGGTCCCCAGCGGGCATTCGGTCTCCGGAAACTTTTCTTGCAGAAGCTCGCCGAGGAAGATCTCCGTTTCCTCGGCGTTCATGGAAGGTGACTTGGCGTCAATAGATTGGCACGCCAGGAAGGGGGGATCAAGAGAGAAGAGCTTCGAACCAGCCAGCGCAACTTCTCTTCCCCTGAGCTCTCGAGCAATGGTGATGACTCGTGCACAAGAAGTCTCACTAGTCACGCTGGGGGGCAGCGTCAAGGGGCTGACCCGCTAGCGGTTGGCCCATCCGCTCCCCTGGCCGACGTCCCTGCACCACCACCACAGCAGTTTCAAGAAGACCGCCTCGCCACCCTCATCGTGCAAGTACAGTCTTTGGTAGCGGTGGTTCAAGTCTTGCAGCAGCAACCGGTGGCCGCGCAGCAGCCGAGGCCACCCGTCAGTCCCGGAAGTGGTGCAACCCAGTCAGCACTCTTCTCGGGGGAGGTCTTCTGCCCGAGAAGCTCCAACACCGCGCTTCGCCCAGACCTCACCACCGGGAAGCCTCCAAGAGGCCCCGGTCGTCCTCCCGCCATGCCAGTGCTTCTCCGGCAGGGCATGGGAGGGAGGTGGAGCGCCCCTGTCAGCATCGCCGCCATTCTTCCCCCTCCTTAGAATCCTCTAGGGAGGGGTCCTTCGACGGCTGCCCACCGGGCTGAGCGCTGGCTTGACGAGTACAACCAATGACTGGAGGAGCTCAGCCGCCAGATCACCAACCCACCAGAGGCGGACTATGATAGCCGGCCACCGCTATCTCGCCGCATCATGGAGGAACCGATATCAACCAGTTCCATCTCCCTCAGCTGGAACCGTACGACGGGACCACCGATCTCCTGGACCATTTGGAGAGTTACAAGGTCCTCATGCAGGTCCAGGGGCAACCGACTCACTCCTCTGCATCGCCTTCCCCGCCACTTTGAAGAAGGCTGCTCGAGCCTGGTACTCCTGCCTACCGCCGCGGAGTATCAACTCCTTCCGCTAGCTGGAGAGGGCCTTCCTGGCCCATTTTGATGCCTTCAGAAGATACCAAGGGTGGCGGACAGTTTTTTTCCGTCCAGTAGAAGAGTGGCGAGTCCCTATGGGACTACGTCACTCGATTAAAGAGGCAGCCCTAGAGGTCTACAACCTCGAGGACTCCGTGGCCACTTTGCTTTGAAGCGGGGGCTGCCCCTCCCGCTTTGCTTACTCCCTCGACAAGAAGCCCCAGCTCCTACGCGAGCTTTTGAGCCAGGCCCAAAGTACATCCATCGATGAGGCTGACTCCTCCCGGTGCAAGGCTAACGGAGGCACCATCAAGAAGCCGGCTCGTCCTAAGCCTACTAAAGTTCGTCCCAGGAGGCCCGAGCCTTCCCATCGACCAGACAACCATCCTCGGGCTCCTGCACCGAGGGACGGCCTGTTCATCCCTTTGCTTGCTCCCATCTCACATCTTGCTTGAGATCGATGGCGAGTCTACCTCCCGCGACCTCCTCCGCTGAACCCAAAGGTCCCCCGCAACAAGAACCTATACTGCCATTACCACCGAGACCACGCCACCATACAGAAAACTATCACCAGTTGAAGAAGGTGATAGAGGACTTATCCAGCGGGGCCACCTGAGGAAGTTCGTTCAGAGGAACAACCCGGGTGCTCCTGGCCCGTTGATAAATGCACAAATAATCATAATAAACATATTAATTAAGAGATCAAATTACCTTTATTATTTAATATTTGATTACTTTATATAATATTTGTAGGTAAAGCCTATCAACTTAAAGAGCTCAATTTTAAAGTCTAATGATGTAAATGGCACGCAAATCGGACTTAAGATGAGCCCGAAATTGATTTTACATTGATTTATCCGTTTCAGCACACATCTCAAAGCAAAACGGCACCAACCGCCGAGTTCATCGTCTTCTCACGCAACTTTCTTTTTTTCTCCCGATTCTTCTCCTCTTCCAATTCAATCTTTCCTCCACCAATTAAGAAATAAATTGGATAGAAATTATCAAATTGGAAGAAAAAACGTCATAGGAAGGAATTTTGATTTCATCCGCAATATCTCTGGGATTTTCTCGCCCGATCGTCTCTGCATCCCAGTGTTTAATATGGAAACAGACGTCTAATATGGAAATAGGATGCGTCTGGGCCGCATTTGGCCGCGTCTGGGCTTCTACAAATAGCAGCAAGGAGGGGAGCTCGTTGAGGGGGGACCATCCGTGGGATCGTGGAGGTTGCTGTTGGAGGAGTTCCAAGGAGGATTGAGAGCCTTTGAGAGAACAGAGGCTCTGTTCGTTGTTCAGAGGCTCTGATTCATCCGTGAAGGTTGCTCTGCTCCCAGAAGTTGTCCGTGGCTTGGAGGTATGCAGAGGAGGAACAAAGACTTCATCCCGTCTTTGGTTTGGTTTAGGAAAAATTTATTCTCTTGTTGCCTTCTTAATGTCATAACTTTTTAATTTATATGAAATAAAGTTTCTATTCATGTTTAATTATTATTAAATTATATTTAAGTAAAATAATTTAGACTGATTTATTCTTAAAAGGGACGGGCCGTGATCTACGGGTACGGGCCGTGCTCTTATAAGATAGACCATATCTTATTATTTTGCACTACTAATTATCTATTTAGTTAAATTTATAAATTTATTTCAAGATAATCGCTAAAGTCCCTGTGGAATCGATCCCTTACTCTCGCTATTCTAATAGTGAAATTAAGGTGTTTTAATCGTTGCGCTACGACACGCATCAGATTTTGGCGCCGTTGCCGGGGACTTAAGTGTTATTTTAAAAAAAATTATAAAAAAAATAAAAAATAAAAAATAGATTAATTAATTTTAATTTTTGAATAGTTATTGTCTCTTTATTTTATTTACCTTAATTGTTAGAATTTCTTATTTTCTTTTTAACATTAAAAAAAATTATTACTTTCCTTTTGCCACAAATCCAATTTTAACCTAATCAAATTTTCTTTTAATTAACTTACCTTAAAGAACCTAAAGAAAACCCTAAGAATTATTTTATTTCTATGCTTAGATTGACTTAGGTAAATTTATTTTCTGCAAAACTCAAAATTCTTCCATTGACATCTCATAATTTATTAGGAAATTAGAAACCTAATTTAAAAAAAAGTAATTAGATTAATTTTGTTTGATAATTTCAAGAGCTGGACATCTGTTTGTTGCATAGCATTTTCATAATTAACTTTAAGGGCACAAACCCCTAATCAAGATAAGGTGGGATTTCATCACCCTTCCTTGGCCCACAAACCACATCCTTCATTTTGCATTAACCCAAACCTTTAACTCTAAAATTAACTAGACGTCAGCCCCTAAGGAACTCGAGCTCAATAGGACAAGGCACCCAAAAGAGTTGGACCGGGTCGAGATTGACTGCTTAACTGGTGTCTAGAAAAGGAAAGGAAAGTGGTTACTTAATTGGTTCCGTTCGCTTACCTAGTAAGCAACGGGGGACCCCAACCTTATCCTCAACTGGCTAGTTGATCAGCTAATTTTTGACTTGGAGGGCTCCAAGGCGGTCTTGGAAGTTAGGAGCTGTCTAGATCTAGGGTAAACCTAGAATAGAGAGTCTAATCTTTGTTAACTTGATTGCTAAGAATTATTAAACCCTAATTAAATTATTCATTGCTCTTAGTTCTAGGAATCTTTTAGGGTATTTTCTTTAGAATCTCTCTTTTTCTTCTAAATAAATAAATAAAAAAATTATTGTTTGCTTTAGAGTCATTGGTAGGGTGTATGCTTGGTCGCCGATCGTTGCAACCCAACCTTATACCCTTAGATCCTGAGATAGAAAGAACTATTAGAGCAAACAGACTCAGAATTATGGATCCTAATAACGAAAATAATCAACCACGACAGTTAAAAGAGTATTTCACTCCTTCAAGGTATACCTACTCTCCCTGCATTCAAGTGCCTCCAGTAGAGGCTGTCCAATATGAAATTAAGTCAAGTGTAATCCAAATGTTACCATCTTTCTATGGACTTACAAATGAGGATCCCTACAAACACTTAGATGAATTCTTGGAAATTTGCTCAACTGTCAAGATTCAAAATTTCTCCGATGATGCACTTAGGCTTAAGTTATTCCCTTTTTCCCTAAAAGATAAAGCCAAGTATTGGTTAAATTCATTAGACACTGTTATAATTTCAACTTGGGATCATCTTCAGAGAGAATTTCTTAAGAAATATTTTCCTATAGGAAAAACGAATCAAATTAGAAAAGCCATAACAAGTTTTTCCCAGACAGATGGAGAAATGTTCCATGAGACATGGGAGAGATTCAAAGAACTGATTAGAAAATGTCCACATCATGCTATACCCAAATGGCAACTGGTTCAGTGCTTTTATGATGGTTTATCAGAAAAGCATAGGCAAATGGTTGATGCTTCATGTGGTGGGACATTTATGTTAAAAAATGAACATGAAGCTTGGCAACTCTTTGAGACATTGAGTGAGAATTCATTACATCATATGTCAGTTGCTCGTCGAGACCCTCCCGTAGAACCTAAAAGAGGTGGAATATATGAAATAGGTCATTCTACAGATATCTATACTAAGGTAGATGAATTATCCCATAAACTTGACCGGATTCTACAAGTTGGAAACATCTCTTCCCCATCTACTCAATTACATGAGGTCTGCATAATTTGTTCGAGTCCAACCCATTCTATAGGTGAATGTCCAGCTGCATACCAATTTCCTGAACTTGTTCAAGAGCAAGCCCACCAAGCCCAAACCCGATTAGCTCCTAGAACAGGAAATGATCCATTTTCAAATACTTACAATCCTGGCTGGCGAAATCACCCAAATTTTTCTTGGAAACCTCAACCTGTAACCAATTCATCGATCAGACCTAATTATCAAGAAACCAATTTTAGAAGCATGCCATATTCACAATATCCAAACATCCCACAACCTCCACCGAATAATCAGCCTACTTTTGAAGACAAAGTGTTACAAGCATTGAAAGGGCTAGAAATGAATACTCAAATCCTTCACTCCCACACACAATCTATTGCAAAACTAGAAACTCAGATAGGTCAATTAGCCACAGCATTCAGTAGAAGGGAGGAGGGTAAGTTACCTAGTCAGCCTATCGATAACCCGAAAGGACAATTCATGGCTGAAGGTTCCAATAGTCCTGACAAATTCCCAGAACATGCTAAATCAGTCATGACTCTCAGAAGTGGAAAAACATTGAACCCACCTGAACCAACCCAGAAATTAGAAGTGGCTAAACCAGAAGAGAGAAGAAATGAAAAAGAAAAGGAATTCAATGATCAAGCAATCATACCTAAAGCCCCATTCCCTAGTGCTTTAGAATCTCCTTTGCCTTCAGATAAGAAGAATATAAAAATGAATGAGATGCTTGAGTTATTTAAGCAAGTCCAAATAAACTTACCTCTTCTCGATGCTATCAAGCAAGTTCCAGCTTATGCCAAATTTTTGAAGGATCTATGCACACAAAAACGGAAAGCCAAGACACAAATACCAAAAAAGATCCATTTGACTGAGCAAGTCAGCTCAGTTGTTCAGCAAATAACCCCACCCAAACTAAAAGATCCTGGTACCCCGATTATATCATGTGTCATAGGAAACTTCACAATCAAGAAAGCATTATTAGATTTGGGTGCGAGTGTAAACCTTCTCCCAAGTTCAGTGTATGAGTTATTTGGATTTGGAGAGTTGAAACCCACGACAGTAACACTACAATTGGCAGATAGATCAGTCAAAGAACCTCGTGGAATATTGGAAGATGTATTAGTAAAGGTGGATGAATTCTATTTTCCTGTCGACTTCCTTGTGTTGGATATGGAATCTAGCGGTAATCCTAACCAAATTCCCATCATCCTTGGAAGACCTTTTCTAGCTACTGCTAATGCATGTATAAATTGTAGAACAGGTGTGATGGATGTATCTTTTGGAAACAAGAAGATGAGATTAAATATTTTTAATGCTTCCCAAGGACCACCTGTGTATGATTTAAATGAAGTAAACATGATAGAGGAAGTAGTAGATAAGAAATTCCAAAGTTTGATTGATTCGGATCCTTTACAAACATGTCTTACACATTTTGGAATAGATGACTTTGATATTGATGAGTATACCAAAGAGATAAACATGTTATTAGAACCACCTAAGTTCGACACCATCCCTCCTTGGACTATAAAATATGAACCACTTCCAACTAAACCAAGTCCTTTAATACCATCCTTGGAAGAACCACCCCAACTAGAATTGAAACCTCTTCCAGATGACTTAAAATATTCATTCCTTGGACCCAATGATACCCTTCCAGTAATCATTGCATCTACCCTAACCTCTGAGCAAGAAGATAAATTGGTAGATGTACTTAAAGAACATAAAGAGGCAATTGGATGGACAATAGCTGATCTTAAGGGAATTGACCCTTCCGTTTGCATGCACCATTCATAGTGAAATTGAAGCCAAACCACATAGAGACATGCAACGAAGGCTAAATCCAAACATGAGGGATGTTGTTAAGAAAGAAGTAGTAAAATGGCTTGATGCTGGTATCATTTATCCAATTTCAGATAGCCAATGGGTCAGTCCAATCCAAGTAGTACCTAAAAAATCGGGTATTACCGTGATTAAAAATGAAAAGGGCGAATCAATTCCTACTCGCACATCAACTAGTTGGAGAGTGTGTATAGATTATCGAAAGTTGAATGCCGTGACTAGGAAAGACCACTTTCCTTTGCCTTTTATCGATCAAATTCTAGAACGGCTAGCGGGACAAAGTTTCTTTTGTTTCTTAGATGGATATTCAGGATACAATCAAGTCCCAGTATTTCCTGCAGATCAAGAAAAGACCACCTTCACTTGTCCCTTTGGAACATTTGCCTTTAGACGTATGCCATTTGGTCTTTGTAATGCACCAGCCACTTTTCAACGATGTATGTTGGCCATATTTTCTGATATGATTGGTCAATTTTTGGAAGTATTTATGGATGATTTTTCAGTTTTTGGTGCATCATTTGATAGCTGCCTCGAGAACTTGACTAAGGTACTGAAACGATGTATGGAAATGAATTTAGTCCTAAGTTGGGAGAAGAGCCATTTTATGGTTCGTGAGGGAATTGTGCTTGGACACATTGTTTCAGAGCGAGGTATTGAGGTTGATAAAGCCAAGGTTGAATTGATCTCAAATCTACCACCCCCAACCTCAGTTAAACAAGTACGATCTTTCCTTGGTCATGCTGGTTTTTATAGACGCTTCATCAAAGATTTCAGTAAAATTTCTCGACCATTGTGTAATTTGTTGACCAAGGATAGTTCTTTTAATTTTGATAAAGATTGTCTAACAGCCTATAACATCCTTCGAACTGCTTTGACCACTGCACCATTATCAAGCCCCCAGATTGGACCATACCTTTGAAATCATGTGTGATGCTTCTGATTATGCTGTAGGGGCAGTTCTAGGACAGAAACTCAATCGAGAACCCCATGTAATTTATTATGCTAGCAAAACTCTTTCAGATGCACAAATGAACTATACTACCACTGAAAAAGAATTACTAGCAGTTGTGTTTGCCCTAGAAAAGTTTAGATCATATCTGTTAGGGTCTAAGGTTTTAGTTTATTCAGATCATGCAGCATTGAGGCATCTTATATCAAAAAAGGATACAAAACCCAGACTGATTAGATGGATCCTTCTACTACAAGAATTTGATCTAGAAATCTTAGATAAGAAGGGTTCTGAAAATATGGTAGCAGATCATATCTCTAGGATCTCAGTGGAATACAATAAAGAAATAATCAGAGATAAGTTTCCTGATGAGCAATTATTCTCAATTTCCCATAGCAGTCTTCCCTGGTTTGCCCACATTGTGAATTATTTGGCAACAGGAAAAGTACCTTCCCACTGGACAAAACAAGAAAAAGATAGATTTTTCTCACAAATCAAATATTACTTTTGGGAAGACCCTGAATTATTTAAGTACTGTTCAGATCAGGTGATTAGGCGATGTGTTCCCGAGAGTGAATTCAAAAGTATACTTAACTTCTGTCATTCTCTTGCCTGTGGAGGACATTTTAGTGGAAAGAAAACTGCAGCAAAGGTACTGCAAAGTGGGTTTTATTGGCCAACTCTTTTTAAAGATGCACATGAATTTAGCCGTAATTGTCTCCAATGTCAACAAACAGGAAATATATCTCGAAAAGACATGATGCCCCTAAACCCTATCTTGGTTGTAGAAATTTTTGATGTATGGGGTATTGATTTTATGGGCCCATTTCCTTCCTCTTTTGGATTTGAATACATTCTAGTGGCAGTTGATTATGTGTCAAAATGGATTGAAGCCATGGCAACTCGAACCAATGACCATAAAGTTGTAATCAAGTTTATTCAGCATAATATCCTTAGTCGTTTTGGATGCCCAAGGGCTATAATTAGTGATGGGGGTACACATTTCACGAATAGACACTTGAAGGATTAATGAACAAATATGGAATTACTCATAAGGTAGCTACACCTTATCATCCCCAAACTAGTGGCCAAGTTGAAATATCAAATAGAGAAATTAAAATATCCTTGAGAAAACGGTGAGACCTGATAGGAAAGATTGGTCAGAACGTTTGGATGATGCATTATGGGCTTATCGTACTGCATTTAAAACTCCCATAGGAATGTCTCCTTACAGGCTCGTATTTGGAAAAGCCTGTCATTTACCTGTAGAATTAGACACACCGTGCATTTTGGGCTATCAAGCAATTTAATTATGATATGAAAAATGCAGGTGTCAATAGAAAACTCAATTGAATGAGTTAGAAGAGCTACGAAATGAGGCATATGAGAGCTCAAAAATTTATAAAGAACGAACCAAAGCATATCATGACAAATTTATTAGTAGAAAAATTTTTGAACCAAATCAAAAAGTATGGCTTTACAATTCAAGATTACACCTTTTCCCTGGAAAACTTCGTTCACGATGGAATGGACCTTTTATAGTAACTCAAGTATTTCCCATGGAGCTGTAGAGCTTAAAGACCCCAAGCAAGGAAATACATTCAAAGTAAATGGCCAACGTTTGAAACCATATATAGAAGAAATTAATGATGGAGAAGTTGTTGAATCAATTGATCTTGTGAACCCAACACTATCATAATAAGTAGCACAGTCTGGCTGAAGACTTTAAACTTAGCGCTCTTGGGAGGCAACCCAGTTTATTAGTTATTTTTAACTTTCTGTTCTTTTAGTATGTTCTTTTAGTATGACCAGAGAAGAGCAACAGAAGCAGATTGAAAGAAGATGGCAACAATGAAACTTCCAACCTTCAAATACTCTACCAGGTAGTATCTTTCCTTGAAATTAATTTTTCTTCCATTAGGGACAATGGAAATTAAGTTGGGGGGAGGAAAAAGAATAAGTAAATCCTCGAGTAAAACTATAATCAGATGTGTGTACCAAATTCTGTCTCGATTTGAAGTTAATCAAGCAGTCTATTAATGAATTAATGGTTAGATTATTTTTGAGATACTGAGGAATAAATTATTAAGAAAACCTAATAAAAGGTAGGGTTTAGCCCAGAAAAATTTTTAGAATAATTTCAGACCCTCCTGACCACTGATCTTAATAGTACAATCTACTTAATAAGGGTATGGGTAAAAAAAATTAAAAAAAAAAAAATCTCTCTTAAAGTTAATAATTAGGTTCTTAGCATTTTTCACTGAGTAACCGGGCCCCGTCACCTAAGAAAGTGATGTTGTTCGCGTAAAAAGGTGGAATGTAAAAGAACCTAAGTAGAGTCAGTCCTACCTAAAGCCTTTTTGACTCGAGTAAGTAAGTCCGAGGGGTGTTTTACACCTAATGCCCTAAAACCAATTGGTTTGGGAGCCATTGGCCTAAAGCTCGCTACAAGGGTTAATTAGAAAGCAAGGGGTTAGGACATTGCACTGACTTTACACAAATAAATAAATAAGGGAACCAAATTACAAAAGACATTACACCCAACCCAAATTAAGTTAGAAGACTTAATCAGAGAAGTGGAAAGTTGGTGAAGGAAGACTTCTATAAATTCTTATGGACTACACTTTATCACTAAATGGGTAAACTTAATAATCCAATGAAGTACCTCCCTTATGATCTAACCAGAAATTTTTTTAGAACTGTAAGATAACTATCAATTCTTGGACTAGCTTGGTACATATTTCTAAATTTCTTATTTGCTCGAGGACGAGTAAGATTCAAGTTGGGGGAGTGATAAACGCATAAATAATTATCATAAACCTATTAATTAATAATTTAACGTACCTTTATTATTTAATATTTTAATATTTTATATAATATTTTAGGTAAAACCTTATCAACTTAAAGAGCTCGATTTTAGGAGTTAAACGCAAACGGCACTCAAATCGGACTTAAGATGAGCCCGAAATTGATTTTACATTGATTTATCCGTTTCAGCACACATCTCAAAGCAAAACGGCACAACTGCCGAGTTCATCGTCTTCTCACGCGGACTTTCTTATTTTTCTCCCGATTCTTTCCTCTTCCAATTCAATCTTTTCCTCCACCAATTAAAAATAAATTGGATTGGAAATTATCAAATTGGAAGAATAAACATCATATGGAAGGAATTTTGATTTCATCCGCAATATCTCTGGATTTTCTCTGCACCCGATTGTCTCTGCATCCCAGCATTTAATATGGAAACAGGACATCTGATATGGAAACAGGATCACGTCTGGACCGCGTCTGGCCGCGTCTAGGCTGCGTCTAGGCTTCTACAAATAGCAACAAGGAAGGGAGCTCGTTGAGGGGGGGGATCGTCCGTGGGATCATGGAGGTTGCTGTTGGAGGAGTTCCAAGGAGGATTGAGAGCCTTTGAGAGAATAGAGGCTCTGTTCGTCTGTTCACAAAGGCTCTGATTTGTCCGTGAAGGTTGCTCTGCTCCTAGAAGTTGTCTGTGGCTTGGAGGCGTATGCAGAGGAGGAACAAAGACTTCATCCCGTCTTTGGTTTGGTTTAGGAAAAATTTATTCTCTTGTTGCCTTCTTAATGTCATAACTTTTAATTTATATGAAATAAAGTTTCTATTCATGTTTAATTATTATTAAATTATATTTAAGTAAAAATAATTAAGACTGATCTATGCTTAAAAGGGACGGGCCGTGATCTACGGGTACGGGTTGTGCTCTTACAAGATAGACCCTATCTTAATTATTTTGCACTACTAATTATCTATTTAGTTAAATTTATAAATTTATTTCAAATAATCGCTAAATTCCTATGGAATCGATCCCTTACTCTCATTATTCTATTAGTGAAATTAAGGTGTTTTAATCATTACGCTACGACACGCATCACCCATTAGCGCCTCTGCCACCGATGATCAACAACGCTCCGAGTGAGAAGACGGTGGATATGATTTCCTGAGGGGTAGGCGGCCCGTCCAAGAGGCCGAGGGGGGAGGGAGAGTTAGATTCTGTAATCCCTTTTTCTAAAAGGGACCTAGAGGGGGTGGTCAACAAAACTGATGATAGCGTCGTCGTGTCCATGACGATCGCTAAGCATCCTGTAAAAAGAATTCTAGTTGACAGTGGAAGCTCGATGGATGTGTTGAGTTATGATGCCTTTGTTCATATGAACCTATCTCCCGATTTACTTCGGCCTGTCACCACACCCCTAATGGCTTTTACCAGGGACTCTGTGAGAGTCGAGGGAGAGATCACTCTCCCTGTCACGGCCGGAATGCCACCATGTCAAAGCATAGTATTCATGAACTTCTGGTGGTCCGAGTGCCCATTGCCTACAATGCCATACTTGGAAGGCCCGGACTTAACCTTCTGGATGCCATTATCTCCACCAAAAGGCTTCTCGTGAGGTTTCCTACCATCGAAGGAGTCGGGGAGACGCGGGGGGAGCAGAACCCGCTGCCACTTTGCTACTATATGGCCCCCAGTCCTTAAGGGGCAGTACCTGCACTGCACCAGAAGCGCTGGATCCCCGGGACTCAGAAAGAAGAGGGGAGCCAGTCGAGCATATGTTGGCCTTCCTCCTAGGGGAAGACCCGACGAAGACAATCCAGATCGGGGCTCTACTTTCGGAGGAGGCCCGCAATCAACTCTTCGCTTTCTTGCGAGCCAATGCTGACATCTTTGCGTGGTTGGCATCGGACATGCCAGAAATCCCGAAGGAGGTAATTGCCCACCAGCTCATTATCAAGCCGGAGTGCCGACCCGTTTGATAGAGGAAAAGGAGTTTCGTCCCCGACAGACAGAAGGCCATAGATGAGGAGGTGCATAAGTTGGTGGCGGCCGGCCACATTGCGAGGTGCACTACCCCGACTGGCTGGCAAATGTCATGATGGTCCGCAAGGCCAGTGGGAGCTGGAGGATGTGCGTGGACTTCACCGACCTCAATAAGGCGTGCCCCAAGGACAGCTTCTCACTACCCATAATCGACCAACTGGTGGACACTACGTCCGGCCACAAAACTCTCAGCTTCATGGATGCCTTCTCGGGCTACAACCAAATCAAGATGGACCCGACCGATGAGGAGGCGACCTCCTTCGTAACTTAGAAGGGGATATACTGCTACAAGGTGATGCCATTTGGGTTGAAGAATGCGGGGGCCACCTACCAGAGGTTGATGAATAAGGTCTTTGAGGACCAGATCGGGCGTAATATGGAGGTATACGTGGATGACATGCTGACCAAGAGTGCCCGTGCTACCGACCACATTGTCGACCTTGCGGAGACCTTCAGCAATCTCCGCCGGTATCAAATGAGGCTGAACCCTCGCAAGTGTGCCTTCGGGGTTGTAGCAGGCAAGTTTCTAGGCTTCATGGTGACTCAATGGGGAATCGAGGCTAACCCCGACAAGATCCGAGCCATCCTGGATATGAGGCCCCGGCTAACAAGAAGGAGGTGCAGCGCCTGACCGAGAGAGTAGTAGCTTTGCGCTGTTTCTTGTCCAAGTCGGTAGAAAGGTGTCTGCCTTTATTCAAGGGTTGCGCAAGGTCAACAGCTTCGAGTGGACGAAGGAATGCCAGAAGGCCTTCGAGGAGCTGAAGAAATTTTTATCCACTTTTCCGCTGTTGTCCAAGCCAAGGAGTGGGGAGGAGCTCTTTTTATATCTTGCAGCCTCCCCCAAGGCTGTCAGTTCTGTGCTTGTCCGCATGGATGCCGATGGAGTGCAAAAACCAATCTACTACACCAGCAAGGTACTCCATGATGCTGAGACCAGGTACTCTCAGACCGAGAAGATTATCTTCGCCCTCATTGTCTCTGCTCAGCCCTTCCGGCTGTACTTCCAAGCTCATCCGATTGTGGTGTTCACGGACCAACCCCTTCGGATCATCTTGTCCCGTCCTGACACCTCCGGTCGGTTGGCCAAGTGGGCCATCAAGTTGGGGGAGTTCGACTTGTCCATTCAGCCAAGATCTGTAATGAAGTCCCAGGTGTTAGCCAATTTTTTGGTCGAATGCACTTGGGCCGAGAAGCATCCGGAGGAGTCATGCCCAGAGGCGCGTGTGGAGTCCCCCACGGCTGAAGCAGGAAAGGAAGACTGGATCCTTCATATGGATGTAGCGTCAAATTCCTAAGGGAGTGAGGCTGGACTCATTCTTGCAAGCCCCGAGGGGGAGGTGGTGGAGTATGCCCTCCGATTTCTTTTTTCAGCCACCAATAACCAAGCGGAGTATGAAGCCTTGCTGGCGGGGATGAAGCTAGCCAAGGAGCTCGGTGCGAGGCATCTGAGGGCCTTTACGGACTCACAGCTTGTCTCTGAGCAAGTCGCTAGGGAGTACGAGGCCAGAGACCCGACCATATCACGTTACCTAAGCAAGGTGCAATCCCATGCCATTCAATTTGCCTACTTCCGTGTCGGCTACATTCCCCGGGCGGAGAATGCCAGGGCTGACGCATTGTCTCGCTTGGCCACCTCGACCGATGGGACCTTGGGAAGAATGTACATGGAGCACCTGCAAATCTCAAGCATAGAAGTAGCAGAGGAGGTCCTGCTGGTCGAGCAGGAGCCCCTCTTGGATGGACGCTTACGTACAGTACTTGATCGATGGCGCCCTTCCTAAAGACCCGACCCAGGCAAGACTACTCAGACGGCGGGTCCTAAAGTTTTTACTGATGGATGGAAAGCTCTACTGAAGATCATTCTCATACCCGATCCTCAAGTGCGTCGGCCCCTCGGAAGCTAATTACATCCTACGAGAAATCCATGAGGGCATCTATGAGAGTCATCTGGGGGGCAGAGCCCTGGCGTACAAAGCCCTGCAGCAAGGATACTACTAGCTGACCATGAGGGAGGACGCGGCCAAGCTCGTCAAGAGGTGCGACTATTGTCAACGCCATGCCAGCATCTAGTGGCAGCTGACATCTTAGCTGCCCCCCCTGGCGGCACCATGGCCCTTCACCCAGTGGGGGATGGACATCTTGGGGCTGTTCCCTCCAGCTCCGGTCAGCGCAAGTTCCTGCTGGTGGCCGTCGACCACTTCACCAAATTGATTGAGGCTGAGGCACTCGCTAAGATCACCAAGGCCAAGGTAAGGTCTTTTTTTTAAAGTCAATAATATGCCGGTTCGGGCTGCCACATACCCTCGTCACCGACAACGGTCGGTAGTTCGATAATGCACCCTTCCAAGGATTCTGCACCGAGCTAGGCATCCATCAGTGATTCACCTCGGTAGGACATCCCCAGACTAACATAGCGGTCAAGGTAACCAACCACATCATTCTCCAAGGGCTTAGAGCCCGGCTGGATGACTGCAAAGGACGGTGGGTGGAGGAGCTCCCCAATGTGCTGTGGGCCTACCACACAATGCCGTGAGCCCCCACCGAGAGACTCGTTAAGCCTCATCTTTGGGTCGAAGCCGTCATTCCAGTAGAGATAAGCACCTCGAGCCCTCGGGTGGGTCATACAGCGAGGAGGACAATCCGAACTAGTTGCGGGCCAACCTTGACCTGATGGAGGAGGTGCAGGACCAAGCATGACTCCGGATGGCAGCCTACCGACAGCGAATAGCTAGGTATTACAATGCTCGCGTCCACCCAAGACCTCCTTGACGGGAGACCTAGTCCTCCGGTGAGCCGAAGTTTCAAAACCGATGGAAGGAGGCAAGCTAGCACCGAATTTGGAAGGACCCTATCGAGTTACTGAGGCACTCCACCACGGAGCGTACAAAATCGAAGGGCTGGATGGGAAGCCACTCCCGTGGATGTGGAACACTGACAACCTCCGTCGGTATTATCAGTAATGTACCCATTTCTTTGAATTGCACATGCATTCTTTTGGGCTCCCACCCCCATTCTATATTAATAAACACGTCTTCAAGTAACTCAGTCAGCAGAAAGCCCGAGGCTAACTCGACACTTCAAGCCCAATGTACCATTGGCACTGAAGACCGATGTACCATTGGCACTGAAGACCGATGTACCACCGGCAAAAGCCCGAGGCCAGCTCGAAACTTCAAGCCCAATGTACCATTGGCACCGAAGACCGATGCACCATCGACACCGAAGACCGGTGTACCATCGGCTTCCAGAAAGCTCGAGTCTAGCTTGGCACATCAAGTTCAATATACTATTGGCACTGAAGACCGGTGTACCACCGACAGAAAGCCCAAGGCCAGCTCACACTTCAAGCCCAATGTACCATTAGCACCGAAGACCGATGTAACATCGGCACTGAAGACTGGTGTACCACCAGCAAAAAGCTCGATGCCAACTTAGCACTTCAAGCCCAATGTACCATTGGCATCGAAGACCGATGTACCATCGGCATTGAAGTCCAGTGTACCACGCAGAAAGCCCGAGGCCAGCTCGGCACTTCAAGCCCAATGTACCATTGGCACCGAAGACCGATGTACCATCTGCACTGAAGACTGGTGTACCACCGAGGAAAGCCCGGCCAGCTCAGCACTTCAAGTCCAATGTACCATTGGCACCGAAGACCGGTGTACCACCGGCTGCCAGAAAGCCCGAGGCCAGCTCGGCACTTCAAGTCCAATGTACCATTGGCACGAAGACCAGTGTATCACCGGCTCTCAGAAAGCCTAAGGCCAGCTCGGCACCTAAAGTCCAATGTACCATTGGCACCGAAGACCGGTGTACTACCGGATCCCAGAAAGCCCGAGGCCAGCTCGGCACTTCAAGTCCAATATACCATTGGCACCGAAGACCGGTGTACCACTGGCTCCCAAAAAGCCCGAGGCCAGCTCGGCACTTCAAGTCCAATATACCATTGGCACCGAAGACCGGTGTACCACTGGCTCATAGAAAGCCCAAGGCTAGCTCGGCACTTCAAGTCCAATATACCATTGACACTGAAGACCGTGTACACCACTCCTAGAAAGCCAAGGCAGCTCGGTACTTCAAGTCCAATGTACCATTGGCACCGAAGACCGGTGTACCACCGGCTCCCAGAAAGTCCAAGGCCAGCTCGGCACCTAAAGTCCAATGTACCATTGGCACCAAAGATCGATATGCCACCGGCTCCCAAAAAGCCCGAGGCTAGATCGACACTTCAAGTCCAATGTACCATTGGCACCGAAGACCGGTGTACCATCGGCTCCTAGAAAGCCCGAGGCCAGCTCGGTACTTCAAGTCCAATGTACCATTGGCACCGAAGACCGATGTACCACCAGCTCCTAAAAAGCCTGAGGCCAGCTCGGCACTTCAAGTCCAATGTACCATTGGCACCAAGACCGGTGTACCACCGGCTCCCAAGAAGCCCGAGTCTACCTCGACAGTCCAAGGCCGATGTTCCATCGATCCCCATAAGTCCGAGTCCTCGGGGCAGACATGGCCCTAGGTTTGACCTTGGCTTCCTAGGGTCCGGCCCTACATAACTAAGTCGTGGTCACCTAAGGGGACGAACACAACCCCTCTGCTGATGCGGCCCCTAGGGGTCCCACGTCACTGAGCCGGGGACTTAAAAATGCAACACAGTAGATGGAAAATAATTTCACTTCATTGAAACAAAGTATTTACAAAATGCCGACCGAATCGGACTTGGTACAAAATTTTGAAGAAGATACAAAGTTTATGGGTTGGCTGCCGCAGCTCGTCATCGGATGAGGCCACTTTAGAGAGGTGCTCCGGCTCGACCTCTAAAGCCTGAGGAAGGTTTAGGTCCCGAGCAACCTTTTTTTTTCCACATTGGAACCCCTGGAGATAGGCGTCCACTGAAGCTTCGGCCAGTTCATTTGTGTAGCGTTCGGACGCCCGAAACTCTTCCACGGCCTTTGCGGTCCTAGCCTCGGTGGCGGCTTCTACCTCTGCAACCCAGGCCTCCTTCTGTATGACCAGAGAGGCTGCTGTCCTCTCTGCCTCTTTGGCGCGCTCCGCCTCCTCCTCGGCACCCTTGCCTTGTCTTCGGCTGCCTGGATGGTCGAGTTCAGCTCGGCATATGAAGGTTTCGGGCCTCGATGGTGCTCTTAGCCTCCGTGAGCTGACTGAGTGCCGTCTGGAGTCGTTTGGCTTCGGTCTCCGCTCGGCTCTCGGCCCTCCTTATTTCGTTGGCTCGGTCAGTCCTTGCCGATTCCAGGGCCCTTTCCGCCATCTCAGCTCGGGCCTGGGCCTCCTCGGCGTCCCGTCGGCCTGGCGAATAATGGCCTCCCCTTCATTTATTACTTCCCTGGTGGCCCCCAGGGAGTTTGTCACCTGCATTCTGAAGTCAGCCATGCAAACTATTGGGAATTTAAAGCAAAGGGTAAAAGAATGTCACTTACCCGGACAAGGGCAGCAAAGGCTTCCTGAAGAACCTGGACGCCCCCAAGTGCCTGAGCTCCTCCTGGAATTCGGGCAGGATGACCTGGGACATGAGCCGCTCCGCTCGCCACCCGTCGTTCGTAAGGGAGTATCCGCGGGGGGTCGGTCCGACCCTACTCCCCTCGGCGGCTTCGGTGCGCTTGGGCTCGGTATGCGGAGGGCTGCCCGCCGGCACTTCTTCTGGGGGTAGGCTCGCCGCCGTTGATGGCCCCATGCTTGGGCCCTGCTTGCCTCTGCCGGAGCTGACTCGGCGGTCACCTGGAGCTCCTCTGTCGCCCCCTCGACCCTCACCTGCCCTGGTGGGGTGTTGGCTGTCAGGTCCACCGGCGCGGTTCGGAGGCTCTTGGCGCTCAGGAGGCGGGGAAACCCGCACCGTCGGACGCTTAGGGGCCGGCGGCTGCTGCCCCTCGCTCGGCCCTTCCCGGGCCCTCATCCTCTTAGCGGCGGCCCTCTTGAGTTTGAGGGTCGGAAGCTTCATTACTGCACAACACCGGTTGGAGTTAGCAAAAAAAAAAAAAGAGAAAAGGGGGAACATGAAGGGGAAAATCTGGTTAAGTGTGGGGATGTCTGCTACTCACCACCCTGAGTGGAGACCCCCGCGAGTCAGAGATTCTCCTCCATCAGGAGCCGATTGCATTTGGGGATGTCGGCCATTAGCAGCTGCCCCATCGCTTCTTTGTCCCCCGGGAGTATGGTGGAGTTCATGTTGGGCCGGAGGTTGAGGTCCCCCCCACGCGGACTTGACTTGGTCAAGGTCAACGAAGAAGAACCAGGATTTCCATCCCTTGACAGAGGAGGGGAGGTAGAGCCTAAGGACATGGCCGGGTTGGGACTGAACAGCCACCAGCCCGCCTGCTGCCTAAGGGTGTAGAAGCTATGGAAGAGGGAGAGTCTGGGTATAATCTGGAGGTGGTGGCAGAGGACTATGAAAGCACAGATGGTCCGAAGGGAGTTCGAGACCAACTGAGTGGGAGTCAAGGAGTAATAGTCCAAGAGATTGAGGAAAAAAGGATGGAAAGGCAGACGAAGGCCCAGCCTTAGGGTATTCTCGTATAGAGCTACCCTGCAGGCTAGGAAGAGACCACCTTGTCGTCGGGGGTCAGAAGGAAGAGCCTGATATCTCGGGAGATTTGGTAACAAGCCCTGATGTTCATCAGGTCCTGGCCCGTTCCGCCCCCACCCTCTAAGAGGTGCTGGCGGCCGCCCGGCACCTCCGCACCGAAGCCCTGCGGGCGGCCCATCGTTGGGTAATAGGAATGTGATCCTCCATAACGGAGGACCATGAGGGGGGAGGAGATGCAGAAGCACAAAGCATCACAGGAGAGATCCGGTCCTCGAGCTCAACCGACGAGGACTAGGAGGGAGAAGAGGCCATGCAGAGGTTTGAAAAAGGAAGGAGAAGGCTTTGGGAAGGTGGATGAGCTAACTTGTGACAAAAATGGCGGAGGCTGGTTCTCGGGTTGCACGGGAGGCCAGGAGTCAGATTATGGTTGAAGCAATGTGGCAAGATTCAGCTCTCGCCCGGGTTTTGTCAAGTTTCAAATCGTCTCGCCTCGTCTGGCCAACCACATGACTTCTGCTATAGGCTAGGTCGCCTCGGCGAGCGCCCAGCGTGTAGAATGAACCGCCTTCGACCAATGATGGGACACCGCTGACGTCAGCGTTATGATGGCAATGATGGCAGCAGTTTTTGCAGGTTTTAAGAGGACAACCCCACCTCGAGGACAATCTCGACAGATCAGACGGACGGCAGAGCCTGCCCCATCACATCCCCCAGGTTGCCCGTGCCAAGTTATCGCTGCGCCCAGGGACATGCATCCGGAGTTGGTTAACAGCAGGGGGGATCAGCCACTCGGGAGGTGACACCCCTTTCGCCTTGCAAGGATGGGCCCACTTCGTCTTAGGGGCGAGGGGGCATCTGATGTAGCTGATCCAGCATCGTCGAGGTTAACGATAAAGGCAACTGACAGAGCCCTACCTCGGCCTTGTGGGATCCCCTCGGTCTCTGAGGTCGCCTCGGCCTCAGCTTCAAGCTGCCGTCTCGGCCTCGGCCTCGAGCTTCCGCCTCGGCCTCAACCTTCAGCTTCGGCCTCGGCCTCGAGCTGCCTCCTCGGCCTCGGCCTCGAGCTTCTGCCTCGTTCTCGGCCTTGGCCTTGAGCTTCTGCCTCGGCCTTGGCCCCGAGCTTCAGCCTCGGCCTCGGCCTCGAGCTGCTGTGTCGGTTTGACCCCTGGGCCTGTCAACCTACTACCTCGAGCCGCCTAACACGCCCCCATGGCCCACCAACCGCCTGCAGCGGCCACGTGCTCCACCACTCGCCTGCAATAGCGTGTGGCCATGTCCCGTAACGGTGCCCTCCTGAGACAACCAGGTTCGCCTGCCACCCGTAGCGTCATCCTTGGCAGGTGGCTGGCGGTAGGACACCTCTGACATGCATAGTATCGGTTGCGATTCATCACTGTCAGCCTTGCCTTCCGTCCATTATCGGACAACGATACCTCGAAATCAGCAACCTTTTGGAAGTGGGAAAAAGAGACTTTCAAATAGTATAAAGGCATATACTCACGACGAGGGAAGGATCATGAACTCTAGTTTTCTAGCTCCTTTCTACTAGTTAACTCTTGTCTGTTCTCAAGTGACTGACTTGAGCATCAGATGGTCCCCACCGGAGCATCCGGTCTCTGGGGACTTTTCTTGCAATAGCTTGCCGAGGAAGATCTCTGTTTCTCCGACGTTCAAGGAAGGTGACTTGGCGTCAACAGGGTTCTTTTCCTCTTCCTTGCTGCTCTCTCTCTCTCTTTCTTTTCTTGGATCATCATCGATCGAGTCCAGCTTCCTATTCCGCATCAATTTTCCTTTTCTCTCCTCTCTGGCAAGGCATTAGGGTTCCGTCGCTGCCGCGCCTTCTTCTTCACCTCTACTCCACTCTCTCCTCTCTCTGCTCGCCGTCGGCCCTAACTCCTTCTTCCATCCTCACGGTAAACCTCTTCCTTTCTGAGCTTTTTTTTTTTTTTCTAGATGGTATGCCTTAAAACGATGCCGCATGCTGTGTAGAGAATTGGGTTTAACTCCATTTGAGTGTAGCAAAAAAAACGTCAAATATGTTTGAATTTTAGTTTAAAAAGCATTAGGTTGTTTTGATTTTGTAATATTATAATGTTTTTACATAAATAATTGTATTTAGTTGATGAACTGATCTTGCTATGGACAAAACTTTTTGTTTTGATCAAACGCCGAAGGGAGGCTATTTGCACCTGGTCCAGAAATCCGATTGGTCATCGTAGATGTCCCTAGAAGTTTTCCATAGAATGGAGCTCGACTTTCACCGCCGTAGTTGATGCCATGAGTGAAGGGGGCAAGACTTCTGACAACGTGTCTCCCATCCATGAGCGGAACTGTTGGAGAGGGAACCATCATCCCAAGTTTGGCCTTCTATTTCTTTGTCTTTGGTAGAAGATCTGTTGCCTTTATGAATGGGTTTTATAAGTGAACCAATGACAACCTCTACAAATGACTTGCTAGATGTTTGATGAAATGGACCAATGCCCGTTGTTGCAACCCCTGATCCTAACCCTAACCCTGCCCTCAAATTATCCAGCTCCATTCCTTCATTATTAACCTATGGCTTGATAAGGATGAAGCTTAGCCTTGCCTTTATCAAGCTAATTGTATACCCGGTTCAAACGAACCAGATTTGGTTCAGATGAACCAGGCTTGGTTCAAATGAACCAAGCTCCTGACTATTGGGTTCCCGGACTAACGCTTCGCTCCAGGTGAAGCGTTTGGCCTTCCGAGAAAACTCAGATCCGAGGCGCTGCTCAGGTGAATAAATAGGAGGATGAGGACCCTTCCTTCACGCAGGCGCACTTCCTTCATCAGGTAAATTTTCTGGCTTCTAGAGAGAGAGAAGGAGAGAGCGTAAGAGAGAGAAAGAGCGAGCGTGAGAGAGAGAGAAATAGCCAGAGAGAGAGAGAGAAGAGAGAGAGAACCAGAGAGAGAGAGAGCATGAGAGAGGGAGACAGAGAGAGAACACGAGAGAGAGAGAGATATGAAGTGGCCGGCAAGCCTTGGTTCAGGCCCGGCGGCATGCTCGCCGCCGCGCCGGGCCTGATATTTGGCCGGCGACCCCGCCGGCGCCGGGGGAGGCGTCCGGCGGGGTAGTGGTGGAGAGAGAGTGGAGAGAGAGGGCCAATTGGCCCTCCTCTCGCGCAGTGGCGGAAGCCGAACCGGCTTCCGTCGGTTGGTTCGGGCCCGGCGGCGTGCTCGCCGCCTCGCCGGGCCCGAGCCTTGGTCTGTCGCCTCCACCGGCGCCGGGCGTGCGTCCGGTGGAGGTCCGGCCGGCCAAGGTGGCCGGCCGTGCCACCGGAACAGCACCGTGCCGCCGGCACAGCACCGTGCCGTGCGGGTGAGTGGAAGGAGATGAGTGAAATTGAGGGAAAGAAAGGTGGATTGGCGGCCGGCCGCGGCGGCGGCCGGCTCTGGCCCGGCCACCGGCTGCCGGGCCGCCCCCAATTTGGCCGGCGGCGGCTCGGCCGCCGGCCATGTTTCCATCCCCTGTTCGGTGAAACAGGGGATCGGGCGGATCAAAGATTGAACCGGACCGGCTGGGCCGGCCGGTTCAGGCCTTTTGGGCCGTTTTATAGGGCCATTTTAGACAGAGTTTTTGGGCCCTGTAACAGGCCAAAAATATAAAATAATTATATGGTTGGAATCTAGGTTGAATCTAGTTTTTGGGGATGATTTTACTTCCCCATTTGAGTGAGTATAGTGAGATATTCGAGTCCGAAGTTGGGCCCGTGGATTGGTCAGGGTAGAGTCTTAGGAATCATTTCATGATCCAGATTTTAATCATTTAATTGTGTAAAATAATCCTCCAGGTATCCCGACATCTGATTAGCTGATATATCTGTTGGATTGCATGCAGAGGTAAGTAAACCAGTTATCAGTTCATTAAATAATTTATTTTAGGATATGCGTAGTTAAATTGTGAATTGTGATATGAAGAATTGTTATTGGCTAAATTGTAAGTAGATGAGTACATGGCTGTTCATGTGCTATGATTTCATGTGTGGATGATATGCATGAGGGATGCAGTTATTATGCATGAGAGATGCAGTTGCTATGCATGAGAGATGCAGTTATTATGCATGAGAGATGCAGTTAGTATGACATTGATGTGATATATTACATGCAATTGTTCAGTAAGTATAATCCACTGTTTTGCTACATGATTGATGTATTGATGTATTGATGTATTGAAGTGATGTGAGGTACTGTTATGTGTCGCCGCGGTTCTCCTTTACTATGGCTCCACACATTGTAGATGTGTTCTGTATGATTTTTATGGCCACACATACTGGAGATGTATTCTTTATGATATGGCCCCACATATTGTAGACATGTTCTGTATGATTTTTACGGCCTCCCACACTGACGAGTGTGTTATGGTATGGCCCACATGTCTTACAATGTGTTCTGTATGATTTTTATGGCCACATACATCGTAGAGTGTGTTCTGTTATGGTATGGCCTCACACATCGTACAATGTGTTCTGTGGATATTGATGGCCACGCATCTGGAGGATGTGCTCTGATTGAGGTATTGCAGGGCCGTGGGTCACATTTACAGTTACCATTGAGAGTATAAACAGTGGGTTTACTTATATAGTATAATTGAGCGGTTATGGCTGCAAATGATTGGTATTATATTCATAAGTGCCGCCGTGGTTCTCCTTTGCTATGGCCATACACATCTAGAGGATGTGCTCAGATGAGGCATTGCAGGGCCGTGGGACACGCATGATATAATACTTACATTGCATAATGGAGTGATTGTGAATGCAAAAGAATGAATTATATTTATATGTGCCGCCACGGCTCTCCTTTGTTATGGGGCATTGCAGGGCCGTGGGACATATAATATAATATGACAATGAATTGTTTATATGCACTGATAATTTGCTATGATATAATACAACAATGATGAGTGCAAATGATTTGAATTATATTTATATGTGCCGCCGCGGCTCTCCTTTGTTATGGGGCATTGCAGGGCCGTGGGACACATATGATATAATATAACAATGATGGGTTTACTTACATTACATGTTTGAGTAATTGTATAATGTTTAAGCATGCAAATCATCTATGTTTATTGATTATCATGCTATGATTTGACTGCATAACATGGTTTACTTACTGAGTGTAATCTCATGAAAATATTATAATTTTTTATTACAGGACCATGAGATTTGAGAATAACATGTTGGAGTGATGGACCTCAACTCAAATATAGATTCTTGTTTTATTGCTATACCAGTGTATTTATGTGTAGGGCTTGATGCCCAGACTATATTATTGTGGTGCGTAAGGAACCATAGGTTCGTTGGAGCTTCTATTTAAAATAAAGTGGATTCATATGTTGATGTAACCCCAGTAATGCTTATGTGTAGAGCTTGTAGCCCAAATCTTTAGTTATGGATTGTATTAAAGCCATGGACTTGAATGATATATAGGTCATTACTTTTCTTGAACTCAGTGTCATGTTTCGGGACGCCTTGCGTGCCCGGCATGCGGCGGGTTGTCACCCTAGCTCAAAATTTTTGGGTCTGGGGCGTGACAGCTTTTATGGTATCAGAGCTCGGGTTATGACCCTAGGGACACGGACATATTGACATAATAACAGGTAGAGAACTTATGACCCTAGGGACACAGACATATTGACATGATAACACGGAGAGAAATATCTTGATGACATTATATTTAGACACCTGACACATTAGTTTATGATGATATTAACCACATCCAATTTACCAGGAATTAGTTATGGCTCGCCGTACTAGGAGCCAACTGTATGAGGAGGACTCTCTGGCCGGTAATGCTGATCTACCGGTGGGTCAAGGGAACTACTGGAGGTGTGGCTCCTGCCAACCCAGTAGGAACTGAGCACCAGCGATTCCAGTCCGAGATGCTTCAAGCTCTCTCGGGTATGGCGCAGTCTATGCAGGACATGCAACATCAGAGTGCGCAGCAGAAGCGTGGTGGGCCCATAACCCACAGGACCCAGGTTATGACCTTAGGGACATATGCATAATGACACTCTAGGCAAAAACTTGGATGATATGGAGACAATTATGACTTTCAAGGAATGTCATGAATTATGCTTTGGAAGCTTGAAATTTAAAGTTTATCAAGATATTAATTGAATTACAAATTTGATAGGGATTAAGAATGAACCATCGCAAGCCAATGATATTGTGAAACTCCCAAGCTGGTGACCTTGACCAATGGGGAGGTCAAGGGGCTTCTAGAGGTTTTAGTTCAATTAAACTTGTTGAAATGATTCGTAATAGTTTTAGACCTTTAAATAATATGGGAGATGAAATTTTAATTGGATATGCAATAAAAGATAGATGAATTTATGGAATAAACATAGTAGTGGATGACTAATATGACTAAGATAACATCATTATGTCTATATTGCAATTGTGTTGATATGTGGATTTTGAGGTATTAAATCTAATTTGAATGTGGATGTATATAATGAATTTAATAGTGGAACTTACATTGTTGATATTGTAAGTTTAAGATTATGAGTTAATCTACCGGTTATAGGGATGATTAATATTGATGATATTTTGGGAATGAAATAGTTAATTACATGTTTTGATTAAGCATAATTGAGTACTTTCTGAATTTGAGTCTGGATGGATAAGTATATAGTGAATTTTACTAAGCGACTTTTATTATGGATATCATAGATTCAAAACTGATTGTTATTTTGCTAGATATGGAGATGGTTGATATTGATGCTAATGAAGTGGTTGATTGCTTATTATATCATGATGGATCATTTAGGAAGATTATAAAATTTTAAATTCTGAGACAATTACTGTTTAAGTTTTGAGAGCAGTAGACTCTATTAATCTTTAGAACTGATTTGGCTATAAATGACCAAATATTTTGATGGTAGAAAGTGAAAGATTTTAGCAATAATGAGAATGAGATAAACTCTACTGATAAAGAATTTCATGGGGATTTTTTCTATTAATAGATTTCTAAATCAAGATACCTATTCATTAATTTATTGTGCATACTTATTGTACCTTTCTTCATAGTTCCTAAGGAGATATCTTTCTCTAGGATGGATGAATTATTGATCGGCCATAAGTGGCATAATTATAAAAAAAAATAGAAGGGAGATGATTTTATGTTGATTATTATCAATTATGGATTATGGTTAAGGATACATCTACTATCACTTTCAAGTCATAGAGAGATTACTATAAATTTCAATTATGTCTTTCGAATGGTAAGTGCATTTTCAATCTTTACTGACCTTATAAGTCTTGTATCTATCTGAGCTAGATTAGTGAAGTCACTTTGAGATATTTGAAGGGTTTAAATTAGTTGGTCATATTATGGCATGAGACATTGCATAATCTATAGATGATTTTGATAATCATTGGTAACGAAATAATCGATTCAAGAATTTGAATCATTTAAATTGCATTACTTATTGAGGATATACTGACCTATTCAAGAGAAATTGATTGGTTATGGTGGTATTATTGATATATATGAAGGAGATAAATAATCATACTGATGATTATGATGGCACTATCATTCCAAGAAATTAAATTAGTTAATTATGATTGATGTTAGCTTGAAGTATTCAAGAGAAAAACCAAGTATGTTATAATGATTGATATAAGTATCGTAATGATTAATGGCACATTCAACTATTTATGAGTTGAGAGAGCATTGGAAGAAAACTATCTTATATTTAATTCAAAGAACTTGGAATTGTCCTATCGAGAAATTATGAATACCTGATGTGTTACTAACCTTAAGAATGGATGACATAATACATATGATGGATTCTATGATATTATAATGATTGTGTTGTGAGAAGTTAAAGTAAAAAAAAAAAAAAGGAATACTTCTTATGGAATTCAATTTTATTTGGATTCAATTTTTTGGTAGAAAGATCAAATTTTGTAAGTTGGATATGTCATTTGGGTACTTGGGAATGAAATAAAAGTTGCTAGTGAATATCTTTAATAGTACAAAATTGTGGACATTTAATTTCGAGGAGGTGTATTTCAAACCCCGTTATATGCTAGAACTTGAACCAATTTAGCTTAAGAAAGAATTGACTTATAAAGATCAATGATGTATCGATGACGGTGACTTTTGAATGAAATTTAGCTGATTATGAGATAGAAAAATTGGATTTATATTCTATTGGATGTATATCAAATTTCGAGGATAAAATTTTTATAAGGAGGGGAGGATGTAATACCCGTTCAAACGAACCAGATTTGGTTCAGATGAACCAGGCTTGGTTCAAATGAACCAAGCTCCTGACTATTGGGTTCCCGGACTAACGCTTCGCTCCAGGCGAAGCGTTTGGCCTTCCGAGAAAACTCAGATCCGAGGCGCTGCTCAGGTGAATAAATAGGGAGGATGAGGACCCTTCCTTCACGCAGGCGCACTTCCTCCATCAGGTAAATTTCCTGGCTTCTAGAGAGAGAGAGAAGAGAGAGCATAAGAGAGAGAAAGAGCGAGCGTGAGAGAGAGAGAAATAGCCAGAGAGAGAGAGAGAAAGAGAGAGAGAACCAGAGAGAGAGAGAGCATGAGAGGGAGACAGAGAGAGAACACGAGAGCGAGAGAGAGATAGGAAGCGGCCGGCAAGCCTTGGTTCAGGCCCGGCGGCATGCTCGCCGCCGCGCCGGGCCTGATATTTGGCCGGCGACCCCACCGGCGCCGGGGGAGGCGTCCGGCGGGGTAGTGGTGGAGAGAGAGTGGAGAGAGAGGGCCAATTGGCCCTCCTCTCGCGCGGTGGCGGAAGCCAAACCGGCTTCCGTCGGTTGGTTCGGGCCCGGCGGCATGCTCGCCGCCTCGCCGGGCCCGAGCCTTGGTCTGTCGCCTCCACCGCACCGGGCGTGCGTCCGGTGGAGGTCCGGCCGGCCAAGGTGGCCGGCCGTGCCGCCGGCACAGCACCGTGCCTCGCGGGTGAGTGGAAGGAGATGAGTGAAATTGAGGGAAAGAGAGGTGGATTGGCGGCCGGCCGCCGCCGCGGCCGGCTCTGGCCCGGCCACCGGCTGCCGGGCTGCCCCCAATTTGGCCAGCGGCGGCCCCGGTCGCCGGCCATGTTTCCATCCCCTGTTCGGTGAAACAGGGGATCGGGCGGATCAAAGATTGAACCGGGCCGGCTGGGCCGGCCGGTTCAGGCCTTTTGGGCCGTTTTATAGGGCCATTTTAGACAGAGTTTTTGGGCCCTATAACAGGCCGAAAAATATAAAATAATTATATGGTTGGAATCTAGGTTGAATCTAGTTTCTGGGGATGATTTTACTTCCCCATTTGACTGAGTATGGTGAGAGATATTCGAGTCCGAAGTTGGGCCCGTGGATTGGTCAGGGTAGAGTCTTAGGAATCATTTCATGATCCAGATTTTAATCATTAATTGTGTAAAATAATCCTCCAGGTATCCCGACATCTGATTAGCTGATATATCTATTGGATTGCGTGCGGAGGTAAGTAAACCAGTTATCAGTTCATTAATAATTTATTTCAGGATATGCGTAGTTAAATTGTGAATTGTGATATGAAGAATTGTTATTGGCTAAATTGTAAGTAGATGAATACATGGCTGTTCATGTGCTATGATTTCATGTGTGGATGATATGCATGAGGGATGCAGTTATTATGCATGAGAGATGCAGTTGCTATGCATGAGAGATGCAGTTATTATGCATGAGAGATGCAGTTAGTATGACATTGATGTGATATATTACATGCAATTGTTCAGTAAGTATAATCCACTGTTTTGCTACATGATTGATGTATTGATGCATTGAAGTGATGTGAGGTACTATTATGTGTCGCCGCGGTTCTCCTTTACTATGGCTCCACACATTGTAGATGTGTTCTGTATGATTTTTATGGCCACACACACTGGAGATGTATTCTGTTATGATATGGCCCCACATATTGTAGATATGTTCTGTATGATTTTTACGGCCTCCCACACTGACGAGTGTGTTATGGTATGGCCCACATGTCTTACAATGTGTTCTGTATGATTTTTATGGCCACATACATCGTAGAGTGTGTTCTGTTATGGTATGGCCTCACACATCGTACAATGTGTTCTGTGGATATTGATGGCCACGCATCTGGAGGATGTGCTCTGATTGAGGTATTGCAGGGCCGTGGGTCACATTTACAGTTACCATTGAGAGTATAAATAGTGGGTTTACTTATATAGTATAATTGAGCGGTTATGGCTGCAAATGATTGGTATTATATTCATAAGTGCCGCCGTGGTTCTCCTTTGCTATGGCCATACACATCTAGAGGATGTGCTCAGATGAGGCATTGCAGGGCCGTGGGACACGCATGATATAATACTTACATTGCATAATGGAGTGATTGTGAATGCAAAAGAATGAATTATATTTATATGTGCCACCACGGCTCTCCTTTGTTATGGGGCATTGCAGGGCCGTGGGACATATATAATATAATATGACAATGAATTATTTATATGCACTGATAATTTGCTATGATATAATACAACAATGATGAGTGCAAATGATTTGAATTATATTTATATGTGCCGCCGTGGCTCTCCTTTGTTATGGGGCATTGCAGGGCCGTGGGACACATATGATATAATATAACAATGATGGGTTTACTTACATTGCATGTTTGAGTAATTGTATAATGTTTAAGCATGCAAATCATCTATGTGTTTATTGATTATCATGCTATGATTTGACTGCATAACATGGTTTACTTACTGAGTGTAATCTCATGAAAATATTATAATATTTTTTATTACAGGACCATGAGATTTGAGAATAACATGTTAGAGTGATGGACCTCAACTCAAATATAGATTCTTGTTTTATTGCTATACCAGTGTATTTATGTGTAGGGCTTGATGCCCAGACTATATTATTGTGGTGTGTAAGGAACCATAGGTTCGTTGGAGCTTCTATTTAAAATAAAGTGGATTCATATGTTGATGTAACCCCAGTAATGCTTATGTGTAGAGCTTGTAGCCCAAATCTTTAGTTATGGATTGTATTAAAGCCATGGACTTGAATGATATATAGGTTATTACTTTTCTTGAACTCAGTGTCATGTTTCGGGACGCCTTGCGTGCCCGGCACGCGGCGGGTTGTCACCCTAGCTCAAAATTTTTGGGTCTGGGGCGTGACACTAATGAAGTAGCCATTAGCGACATCTATTAGTTATGATAGAATCCCAGTCATTGGCCATCATTGATCATGAAACCCGATAGTGGTTGGTTGGGTTACAATGGTCGATCAGCCTTGAACTCAATTGTGAAATCATCACATATATTTGTCAAGCCCAAACCCATTTTCTGTTTAGGACTGAATCCTTATGCTAAATCTGGATTCAAGTTGGCCGAACAATTAACTCTAATTTCTACAAAGCCTAAGCCTGTGTTTGTATAAATTTATTCCAGGCACAACACTTCACAGTAATTCCTAGTTTGTGGTTAAAGCCTAAATTAGTGGCTGTCTGTTGATTGATTCAATCTGGCTCACTGAAGCCCTTAATTATTGTTGAGAATGAAACTTTAGTGTACTGAAAAGCTAGATGCATCACCAGCAACCATTTTTTAGCAAGCTAAAAATGTGTCAAAGCTCCGGTAAGTATAAATTGGATGACTGTGATAACATGAGCTGAAATATATATTTTTTGTAATGTAATGATAACTGGATTTGGAGGTCTGAAAACTTTCTGTGTATCAAATATCTTAATTTTAGTTAGTGACTAAATCCTTTTCTTGCCTAGTACGGTCATTGTCAAGGGGATCTGATAAGTTAATTTATTATCCCAATTTAATCATTAAAATAAATATTAATTATTTTAAATTTATTAAGAATTGATACTTTTTATGGATATTTGCAGAAAAGAAACCTATAGATGGAAAGAGCTTAATTTTTGGAGTCCAATAATGTAGACGACACTTAAATCAGAACTCTGTTTGGCCGAAAAGAAAGAAAGAAATGATTTCATATGATTCTCGATACAAATTAATCCAGGTGATGTAAAACGGATGGCTGAGGAGTTTTCTCATGATATCTGAACCTGATTGACTCTAACTTTGACTGGGAGGAAGCTCTAGATAAGCTCTATAAAAGGAGGACCTCAGGCAATAGTCAAGGGGAGGAGTTTCTACAAAGTATTTAGATTATTGCATTTAGGCTTGGGAGAGAAAAATTATGAAGGGAATGTTGGTTGTAGCAATGCGTGGCTAGATTCATTCAACTTGGAATGATGATGAAGCCTGTAACCAGGCTCTATCTTTCTTTTTTGTTCTTAATTTTTATGCAATAAAAATTATGCTCTTCTTTATTATATCTTTTAAGTTATTTTTCTAATCGAGGTTTTGATCTGGTATACATGACCTATACCCTCTATCGATGTGCCATGATCTCAGAATATGATACGTGCCTAAGAGAGATAGATTGTAGTACGATAGTTTAGACCTCTAATTTTATAAATAATTAGATGTTTATACTCTAAGTGGACGTGCCGTGATCTCCTAATACGGTCCGTGCCAGATAAGAGATAAATTATTCTAATTCTAAATTTGTAAAAATTATTGCTATTGCAATATAAAAAAGAGAAGATAAAATCTGTGTGAATGGTGAATTTAGATTTCTGGATTGCTTCTCCTACTGTCTTAATTTCGTTAATTAATTATTATCTTTTAATAACCACTATTCTAAATATAATCCTTTACAAATAATTTTTTTATTTATTTTCATGAAAAAATTGTCCATGATCCCCGAGGATACAAGCCCGATTCATCATTAGCTATAGTAGTGAAGTAGGTTTTATTTTTTATCACCAACGACAGTGATCAAATTTTGGCATCGTTACCGAGAATTCAGGCATGATTAGTTCACAAAAAATTTAAAAAATTAAAAAAAATTAAAAAAATTACCATGAATTTTCTCTTAATTTTATTCTTATTTTCAATTTTTTATCATGCTTCTATAAAAAAAAAAAAGAGTAAAAAATTTTGTATAGTTATTGTCCTTTTAGTTTATTACTTTTTTTAGTTACCTTAATTATTAAATTTTTATATTTTTTAACATAAAAAAATTACTTTTCTTCTTGTCATAAATCCACTTTTAACCTAATCAACTTTTCCTTTTAATTAACTTACCTTAAAGAACCTAAAAGAAAACCCTAAGATACTTTCCATGAAACAAAATTAATTTAAGAAAATAAAAAATAAATAAAATATAATAAAAATAAAAAAATTATTTTATTTCTATGCTTAGATTGACTTAGGTAAATTTATTTTTTGAAAAACTAAAAATTTTTCCATTAATGTCTCATAATTTATTAGAAAATTAGAAACTTAATCACAAAAATCTAAAGAAAGGTAATTAGATTAATTTTGTTTGATAACTTCAAGAGCTTAGCATCTGCTTGTTGCATAGCATTTTTATAATTAACTTTAAGAGCGCAAACCCCTAATTAAGATAAGGTGGGGAGTTGATCACCCTTCCTTGGCCTACAAATCACATCCTTCATTTTGCATTAACCTAAGCCTTTAACTCTAAAATTAACTAGACGTCAACCCCTAAAGAACTCAAGCTCAATAGAACAAGGCATCCGAAAGAGTTGAACCGGGTTAGGATTGACTAATTAACTGGTGTCTAGAAAAAAAAATAAAGTAGTTATTTAATTGGTTCCATTCACTTACCTGGCCAATCTAATTGGTGTCTAAGGCAAGCAATGGGGGACCCCACTGAACTTATCCTTAACTGGCTAGTTGAGCAGTTAATTTTTGACTTGAAGGTCTCCAAGATGGTCTTAGAAGTTAGGAGCTGTCTAAATCTAGGTTAAGCCTAGAGTAGAGAGTCTAATCTTTGTTAACTTGGTTCCTAATAATTATTAAACCCTAATTAAATTATTATTCATTACTCTTAGTTCTAGGAATCTTTTAGGATATTTTCTTTAGAATCTTCTTCTTTCTTTTCTATTATATTAGTTTATTAATAATAATAATAATAATAATAAATAAAAAGAGAACTGAATTATTGTTTGCTTTAGAGTGTAGTGGTAGGGTGTATGCTTGGTTGCCAATCGTTATAACCCAACCTCATACCCCTAGATCCTGAAATAGAGAGAACTTGTAGAACAAACAAAGCACACATTATGGATCTTAATCAAGAAAATAATCCACCTCGTCAATTGAAGGAGTATTTTGCTCCTTAACAATATACATATTCATCATACATATAAGTACCCCCAGTAGAGGCTGTCCAATATGAAATTAAGTCCAATGTAATCCAAATGTTACCAGCTTTTCATGGACTTACAAATGAAGATCACTACAAACACTTAGATGAATTCTTGAAAATTTACTTAACTGTCAAGATTTAAAATTTCTTCGATGATGCACTTAGGCTTAATTGTTCCCTTTTCTTCCTAAAAGATAGAGCCAAGTATTGGTTAAATTCACTAGACACTATTATAATTTCAACTTGGGATCAACTTCAGAGGAAATTTCTTAAGAAATACTTTCCTATAGGAAAAATGAATCAAATTAGAAAAGTTATAACCAGTTTTTCCTAGTTAGAGGGAGAAATGTTTTATGAAACATGGAAGAGATTAAAAGAATTAACTAAGAAATATCCACATCATGCCATACCCAAATGGCAATTGTTTCGGTGCTTTTATGATGGTTTGTCAGAAAAGTATCGGCAAATGGTTGATGCTTTATGGTGGGACATTTATGTTGAAGAATGAACATAAAGCTTGGTAACTCTTTGAGATACTGATTGAGAATTCATTACATCACATCACTGCTTATAGAGACCCTTCTGTAGGACCTAAAAGATGTGGAATATATTAAATGGGTCATTCTATAGACATCTATATCAAAATTGATGAATTATCCCAAAAACTTGACCAAATTCTACAAGTTGAAAACACCTCTTCTCTATCTACTCAATTACATGAGGTTTGTATAATCTATTTGAGTCCGACCTATTCTATAGGTGAATGTCTAGCCGCATAACAATTTTCTGAGCTTATTTAGGAGCAAGCCCACCAAGCCCAAACCCAAATGGCTCCTAGACCAGGAAATGATCCATATTCGAATACTTACAATCCTAGCTGGCGAAATTATTCAAAATTTTTATGAAACCCCAACCTATTATCAGTCCAACATCAATTAGGCCTAACCATCAGGAGACCCAATTTAGAAGCATGTTGTATTTCCAATATCCAAGTGCTTCTCAACCTCCACCAAATAATCATAATCCTACTTTCGAAGAGAAGGTGTTACAAGCATTGAAAGGGCTAGAAATGAATACTCAACTCCTTCACTCACACACACAACCTATTGCAAAACTAGAAACCCAGATAGGTTAACTAGCCACAGCATTCAGTGAAAGAGAATTGGGTAAGCTACCGAGTCAGCTTGAAGCTAACCCTAGGAACCTAAACATTCAAGAATCAAAACAAGGAGCCCAGATTAACCAACTAAGTGTTATTCATACATTAAGATCTAGGAAATAAATAGATAACTAGGTGGGTATATATAAAGAAGAAGAATTAGAGTCCCACCACTTGAACAACTTATTGAGCTGGGTCAACCCGAAACACCTGAGGCATCAAAGTCTAATGTAATGCCCAACCCATCAGCTGAGCCCATGTCAGAAGGAGATAAATCAAAAATTAGGGTTGTAGCACCATTCCCAAATAGACTTAAGTCCAATCGCAATTCAACTCAATTCGATAAGATTTTGAGTTCTTTAAGCAAGTTAAAGTGAACATCCCCTTACTGGATATGATCCAACATGTCCCAGCCTATGTCAAATTTCTTAAGGATCTATATATCAAAAAGAAGACCACCAATGTACCCAAGAGAGCCTTTCTGGTAGCCAGTATGAGCTCTTACCTATCAAACTACATGCAAGTAAAATACAAAAATCCAAGATCACTCACTATTTTATGCATTATGGAGAACACCCTCATAAATAGGGCTCTATTAGACTTAGGGGCAAGTGTTAATATATTGCCATACTCTATGTATGAGGAACTAGGGTTGAGAGAACTAAAGCCTATGGAAATGACCCTACAACTAGTAGATCACTCTTTGAAAGTACCAAAGGGAATAGTAGAGAATGTATTGATCAAAGTTGGTGACTTTATCTATCTGATGGACTTTATGATTTTAGAAACTGAACTGCTGACAAACCAAAAAGCCACATCCTAGTTATTTTAGGTAGACCATTTTTGGCCATAGCTTCCCTAATTAATTGCCAAAATGGATTAATAAAACTTTCCTTTAGAAATATCAATTAATCTTAATATTTTCAATCTTACCAATACACATCAAATGAGCGACTCAAATTATATTCAGAATACTATTTATGATCCAATTGACCTTAGTGACGAAGAGCTTGACCTAGAAATCTGCATAAACCAAGATTGGGGAGCAAATTAATGAGGTTGCTATAATTGATGAAAAATCAAGATAGAAACTTTTAACTGAATTACTAGAGAAAGTATCTGAACCATTACCCAAACTATCAATAAAGGAAGCACCCAAATTAGAACTGAAGCCACTTCCCAAGCATCTCAACTATGCATACCTAGGTCCATCAGAAACCTTGTATGTGATTATTTCAACTGACCTAGACTTCTCACAAGAAGAAAAACCATCGAATGAGAATAAATAAGCATTAGGATGGACCATGGCTAACATAAAAGAGAATAACCCCTCAATCGTTCAACATAGGATTCACTTAAGGAAGAAAACTATGCCTATAAGAGACCCCCAAAGAAAACTTGAACCAACTATGAAGGAAGTAGTAAGAAAGAGATCATCAAACTCCTTGATAATGGTTATCAAAGTGAGCCATGATGTCTAGCTGAAGATATTAAACTTAGCACTTTTTGGGAGGTAACCCAAAATTTTATATTCTGACCTTTATGTTTGTCATTCTTATTTTTAGGAATAAGAGACTACTCCGCACGATCACTCCTAACATTACACGAGGCATATCTCGTCTAGTTGATATTTCTTCTTATTTTATTCTTTCTTACTCCATTGAGGACAATGGGAATTCAGTTGGGGAGTAAGGAAAACCTTTTTAAAAAATATTTTGAAAACACCTTGACATTTTTTAAAAAAATTTAAAATTTTTTATAAATCATGTGCTATGAAAAAAATTTTGAGCAAAATTGACTAGAAAAAGGTAATAAAATTAGAAAGTATTGGCTAATTACTGTAGAGATCTAAGGAGTAGACTAACTGGTCAGACTTTTAGCAGCCTACTTAGGTTATCTAAAGGCTATTAGCACTTTCATTGCATATGTACACTGATGAGGTAAACTAGGTATTAGTTGTAAGGTCAATTGAAGATTTAA
Organism: Calamus simplicifolius; assembly: GCA_900491605.1. Lineage (NCBI taxonomy): Eukaryota > Viridiplantae > Streptophyta > Magnoliopsida > Arecales > Arecaceae > Calamus > Calamus simplicifolius. Next base: position 287,224 of record UESW01003872.1, on the reverse strand, counting down.
TTTTTACAAAAAATTGGTAATTGATATACACCCGAATAAGAGAAACTTGAATTTAAGGAAAGAGCTATCTGCTTGATAAAAAATAAAAATAAAAATAAAAATAAAAAAGATATGTATATAAAAAAAAAAATAAAAAGTATGTCTAAACATTGGTTTTACACCAAGTAATCGGGCACCTTCGCTTAAGTAAGCATTGTTGCTTGCGTTAAAAAGTAAGCAATGTAAAGATATCATAAATAATATATATATATATATATATATATATATATATATATATATATATATATCAGGCAGTGTGATAGCTATCTCAGCTCATGTACTTGATTTGAGAGTGTATAAAAATTTGATCAAAGTAAGTGATAAGCGAAGATATCATTGTTCCTTATAAGTTTGTACCAAAATGCTAAGTTAACCATGACAAACATAAGTGTTGTAGATTTATGGATGAACTCTAAGAAAGTTTTTAATAGTTATGACTATAAATTTACTTCAAAAACTCAATACTTAGTTAGTGATACTGGCTAGCTTCTTTCAACCTTAAGCCTAGATTTAATTGTGCAAAAGAGAATCTTAGTGAAACATGATTTTATTGCTAAGGGACTAGAAATGATTAAGTTGGGGTATGACAAATCTATTTATTATCCCAATTTAACCATTAAAATAAATATTGATTACTTTAAATTTATTAAGAATTAATACTTTTTATGGATGTTTGCAGAAAAAGAGCATATAGATGAAAAGAGCTTAATTTTTGGAGTCCAACGATACAAACGGCACTCAAATTAGGACTTTGTTTGTTCGAAAAGGAAGAAAAAGATGATTTTGTATGATTCTCAGTGTAAACTAAGGCAGGTGATGTAAAACGGATGGCTGAGGACTTTTCTCATGATATCTTAATGATATTGAACCTGATTGACTCCAACTTTAACTGAAATGAAGCCCTAGATAAGCTCTATAAAAGGAGGATGTCATGCAATAGTCAGGGGAAGGAGTTTCTACAAAGCTCTTTTTATTTTTATTTTATTTAGATTATTGTATTTAGGCTTAGGAGAGAAAAATTATGGAGGAAATATTGGTGGCAGCAATGCGTGGCTAGATTCCTTCAACTTTAAATGATGATGAAGCCTGTAACTAGGTTCTATCTTTCTTTTTTATTCTTTATTTTTATGCTCTTCTTTATTATATCTTTTCAGTTATTTTTTTAATCAAGGTTTTGACTTGGCATACATGACCTATACCCTCTATCAACGTGCCGTGATCTCAGGATACGGTACGTGCCTAAAAGAGATAGATCCTAGTATGATAGTTTAGACCTCTAATTTTATAAATAATTAGATAGTTTATACTCTAAATGGATGTGCCGTGATCTTCTGATACGGCCCGTGCCTAAAAGAAATAAATTATTCTAATTCTGAATTTACAAAAATTATTGCATTGCAACATAAAGCAAAGAAGATAAATCTGTGTGATTCAGATTACTGAATTGCTTCTTCTACTGTATTAATTTTGTTAATTAATTAGTTTTTATCTTTTAATAACCACTATTCTAAATATAATCCTCTACATATAATTTTTTATTTTTTTGTGAAATAATTTTCTTTGATCCCAAGGATACGATTCCGATTCACCATTAGCTATAGTAGTGAAGTAGGTTTTATTTTTGACCACCAATGACAGCGATCAAATTATCTATTTCTAGTTAGTGAATAAATATCTTAATTTTAGTTAGTGAGTCTATTACATCTTATTTACTGTGAAGGTTCGCAAAATTGTTGGGTCAAGTCGGGTTTGGTTCATCTTAAACAGATTGGTTTATGCTTGTTTGTAGATGTCTTCGAGAGATACTTCTACTGCATCGAGGCCAGATTATTCTCCTTACATTCCACTCTGATAGAGGGGTCATCTATTGGCGCGTCATGTAATGACTCCACTCTAAACTTATCTTATTTAGCTATATTTCTTTATGTTATTATGCACTAATTTAGTTCACTATGTTTTGTAGCTACATCATCAAAGAAGAGGAGCCAAGGTCCTGCTCAAGAATACAAGTCTGCACATCTGGTTAATACGCATGGTGGACAGAAGTTGCCTATTCTTCTGTCACCTGAGGTTGGACCACCACTAGAAGAGTTTCACTCTGAGTTTCTAACCAAGATAGGAGTGGTCGTACATGACATGGCACCACTTACAGTCAGAAAGTGGAGTGAGATCACGGATGCACTGAAAGCACCTATGATCGATCGACTTTAGGTCAGTATAATTGTATTAGATTTTTAGATTACTTTTAACATACTTAATATACCTTATAACCTTTATAATTTTATTATGTAAATGCAGGAGAAGTTTGATCTTGATATGATTTTAAACTATATTAAAAATGGTATTGACTTTCAAATGAATAAAGCATATTGAGAATTTAGATATCGGCTTCACATGCACTTCATTGGTCTTGATGGAACACAAGTGTGAGCTTAGCAAAGCAAAATAAGCCATCTCATGTCTCGCAGAGTGACTAAGACTTTCTTTATGATTATTTTTATTCAAATAAGTATAAAGTAAATGCATTCATACAATTAATTTAATTATTTATATTTTTGATAAACTCATGTAACCATTTTCATTCTTTGATGTAGAAAAAAATCAGAAACAAATAAATCTAATAAAAAATTATAGCCATATGAAGCTCTACTGGATCGAAGTCAATACCGGCTCACTCTTATAATATGGTAGGAATACTTGGAGTATCAGGTTTTATGAATTAAAATCTTTTATGTAGCCCATGCATATTGTCATCCATCACACCACTTGCAAATACTATATACTCTTTTCTCTTTAATAATTATGTTTAAGAGAGCTTTCACCAACCATATTCAAGTGTTTAGCATTACAAAAAGTTTCAAATCTTTAGTATCACAAAAGTTTCAAGTGTTTAGTATCATAAATGTTAAGTCTTTAGTATCACAAGTGCTTTAAGTATTTAGTATCACAAATGTTTCAAGTGTTTAGTATCATAAATGCTTAAGTCTTTGCTCTCACAAATGTTTCAAGTGTTTAGTATCACAAATGCTTAAGTCTTTAGTATCACAAATATTTCAAGTGTTTAGTATCATAAATGCTTAAGTCTTTAGTATCACAAATGTTTCAAGTCTTTAGTATCACAAATATTTCAAGTATTTAGTATCATGAATGCTTCAAGTCTTATTATCACAAAAGTTTCAAGTGTTTAGTATCACGAATGCTTCAAGTCTTTAGTATCACAAATGTTTCAAGTCTTTAGCATCACAAATGTTTCAAGTATTTAGTATCACAAATACTTCAAGTCTTTAGTATCACAAATGCTTCAAGTCTTTAGTATCGTAAATGCTTCAAGTCTTTAGTATCACAAATGCTTCAAGTCTTTAGTATTATAAAAGTTTCAAGTGCTTAGTATTATAAATGCTTCAAGTGCTTAGTATTATAAATGTTTTAAGTATTTAGTATTAAAAATGCTTCAAGGCTTTAGTATCACAAAAGTTTCAAGTGTTTAGTATCATAAATGCTTAAGTCTGTAGTAGCACAAAAGTTTCAAGTGTTTAGTATCACAAATGCTGTAAGTCTTTAGTATTACAAATGTTTCAAGTGTTAGTATCACAAATGCTTCAAATCTTTAATATCACAAATGCTTCAAGTGTTTAGTATCACAAATGCTCCAAGTTTTTAGTATTACAAAAGTTTCATATTATGATTATCCATTTTTGATGAAATTTATTATCTTAAACTATTATTTTTCTTTTTAGAGAGATCCTGTTATAGAAGAGGAGCCATCAAGACTTCGTCTGTGGATACTTTTCATTTTAACAAAAAGAAGAATCAATAGATAAATGAAAAGGATATAGAAATCCATATAAGTTTTATCAATTTAAAATACAATATTCTTGAATGTAATGTTTTATACTAAACATGTTGAATTTGTTTTCTTTTCATTGCAGGTGCAGTTAGTAAAGCGACTTTCTTCACAGGACTCTATAGGAGAACTAGTCAGTGAGGATGCCGCTTTTGAGAAGGTTTTAGGTTTTAGATCTGGGTATAAAAGGGGATGGGTTCCACTACCGAAAGGTACATCAAGAACTAGAGGTAGTTCTTCATCTTTTGAAAACTTACAATTAAAGGAGGAACTACATGAGTGCCGAGGGGAACTACATGAGTGCCAAGAGCAATTGAATCAACAAAGGATATCATCACTCAGCAGCAGAAGATCATCAAAGATCTAAAGGCAATGACTGATGAGATCACTACTTACATGCGACAGCTAGTTTCTGAATTTGCTCCTAGTAGATCCTAGCAGACCACATTTCCTCCATAGTGCCCTTAGTGACATGTAATTTTTTTAATTATGTATTTTAAAAACATTGTATATGATGATTTTATTAAAATGAATAAAAATTTTTATTTATTTTTCTATAAAATTTTGAAGCAAAAATTATTTCTAATATTGTTGCTTTAATATTATATTAAATTATTGTAACAGTGTAAAATATAAAAAATAAAAAATAAAAACCTATTACGGCAAAATTTTTGCCATAATAGGTAGCTATTATGGCAAAACTATTGTCATCATAATAGGTTATAAGAACTATTACGGTAAATATTTTTTACCGTAAAAGGTTACAAGTTGTTACGGTGAAAGTATTTCGCCGTAATAGGCAGCTATTACAGCAAAATATTTTTTCATAATGAGTTACAAGTTATTACAATAAAACTATTTTATCATAATAGGCAGCTATTATGGCGTAATTAATTCACTGTAATACATTTTTAAAAAAATTTATAATGATGATATATTTTGCCGTAAAATGTTATTTATTATGATGAAATTTTTATCGTAATAAGTTATTATGACAACAACTTATTACGATAATTTTGGAACATATTGCAATGAACTTTTTATTATCGTAATAACTTATTACGATGACTTTGGAATGTATTGCAATGAATTAATTCACCGCAATAAGTCATTTTTCTTATAGTGATTTGAAATACAAATCCATTGGCTCATTTGAGAATATTTTTGGACTTAGAAATCAAGACTATAGTTGTCTCATCCTTGAAAAATAACTTTAGCACAAGAACTCAATCAAAGATAAATACTCTTTTGAAAGCATGAGTCATTGAAATATAAGTTCTTTGTAAGAGAATGAACACTCTTGAAATATTTGGTCTTGGAAAAATATAACCACATTACCTTCATTTTACCTTTGTAATACCTTTCTTTGGGCTTGTAGAAATTTGAGATGACTTCCTTGGATTTATTTTTAAGTTTGAACTTTGAGAAGTCTTTTTCTTCTTCTATGTAAATTGTATTTTTCTGTAATGATATTTGTCTTCAAAGCAAAAATGTTAATACTATACTTAATTGCTTTGTAATCATCAAAATCAATATGAGGTCAACAATTGTTCTTCAAGCTGAAAAGTCTATAGCCCTTTGATTTTAAACTATAACCCACAAAAAGGTATTTCTCACTAGTCTCATCAAGCTTGTGTCTAACATTCTTTGGAACATGAGCAAAAAAAATACATCTAAAAACCCTTAAGTGATTCACTAATGGCTTCTTTCCACTCAAATCTTTAATTGGAGTTTGATTAATTTACTGCTTTTGTTGGGCATCTATTCAACAAAACTACAGTAGAAACTGCTTCATCCCAAAAAGACAAAGATAGCCCCTTCTCATGAAGCATTGCTTTTGACATCTTCACAATGGTTCTATTCTTTCTTTTAGCCACTCCATTTTGTTGCGGAGTGTATCTAACTATTAGCTGTATGTTCAAACCAATATCTTTACAAAGATTATCAAATTCATTTGAGTTATACTCACTACCTCTATCACTTCTCAACACTTTAATCAAATGTTCACTTTGCCTCTCAACAAAATGCCAAAATTTTTAAAGATTCTAAACACATCTGATTTTTGCCTTATAAAATATATCCATGTCATTCTAGAGAAGTCATCAATGAAGGTTAGGAATTATTTGTTACTTTTATGAGATGGTATTGACATATGACCACATACATCAGTGTGAACAAGCTCCAATGGTGCTCTAGCTCTCCATACCTTCTTTTTTGAAAATGCTCGATGTTGCTTTCCAAGAGCACAACCTTCACAAACTTCTTTTAATTCTTGTATAGATAGCAGCCCATACACCATATTCTTCTACTGAAGATTCTTCAAGCTTTGAGAATTTAAAAGCTCAAGTCTTCTATGCCATAACCATGAGTCACTAACCATATCCATCTTCAAAGCTACATCATTCTTGTAAGAGAAAGTAATAGGAAAACTTATTTTTCTCCATCTTGATCTTTGCTACAGCTTGATTTCTTTTATCAAAAATTTTGTAAGAGTTTTTTTCAAAGTGAACTGAGTATCCTTGGTCTACAAGTTGCCCAACACTTGGCAAGTTTTGCTCCAGTTCTACAACTAGCAGCACATCGCGGATATATCTTGTTTCCTTCTTTATTTCTATGGTAATTATACATTTTTCTTTTGCTTGAACTAAGGAACCATTACCTATCTTTACTTGAGAATTGACAGTTGAATAAATCTCCATGAAAATTCTTTTATTACTGGTCATATGATTACTACACCCACTATCAAGAAACCAAACATCATGCTTTTACTCCGTAGCTGCTTGACAAGCATAGAATAGATTAGCTTCACCTTCTTTTTCTTCAGTGAAATTTTCTTGCTAATTTTTTTTTAAGTAACAATTTTTTGAACATGATCAAACTTTTTATAATTGCAACATTGAGGCTTTCCTTGAAACTAACAATTTTTCTCTATATGGCTTCTTCTTTGATAGATTTTACATTTTTGTTGAGTTAACTCCTCATTAATTTGCCTTGTAAAGTTTTTTTTCCTCTTTCTCTTGAATTGCTTCTACCTCTTCCTCTTGTATGTCTTCCACCTCTTGAAGATTCTTTCTTGGAGTCTTTGTCATGAGGTCTTAAATTAACATTCAGCTTAGATTGAAAAGCACTCTTAATTGATTTTTTAGAATGCCTATTCGACCTTTGCTCAAATGATTTGATTGATCCCATCAACTCTACAATACTAAAAGATTCAAGATCTTTAGTTTTTTCAATAATAGCAATAATAGGGTCATATTTTTCATGCAAACTGATAAGAATTTTTTCAACAATTCTTTGATCAGAAATAGTATCCCCATATATCTTCATTTGATTCACAACCTCCATGACTCTAGTTAAATATCCTTCAACAACTCGATTTCCTTCATCTTTACATTTTTAAAATCTCTTTGCAAAGTTTGAAGCTTTACCGTTTTTACCTTTAAAATGCCTCTATAGTCCTTTTGAAGAATATCTCGAGCCTCTTTTGCTCTTGTCATGCATTGATAATCTTTAAAAAATTATATCAATAACTCCTTGTTGAATCAAATCTAAATCCTTTGCATCTTTAATTCTTCCTTTGATCCTTCAATTGTTATTTTTGGGCATTGCTCAAAGCAATTGTATCCTCCTGTTCATCATACCCATCTTCCACATACTCCCAAAGATCATATGATAAAAAAAGCTATTTTCATCTTTACAAACCAGAAATCATAGTTTTCTCCATCAAAAATAGGAATTTGTAATTGTTGAGCACTTACAATTTGATTGCTTGAACTTGCCATCTCCAAAACTTAAGACTGCTTGAAAGTATCCTCACTCAAGCCTTTCATCGGACATCTTGAGAACATGGGAAGATAGCTTGGACTAAGTTGGGCTTCAATCTTCTTTGTTTCTCATTATTCCTTTTTTTTTTTTACAAACGAGGGTTATCGGCTATGCATGAAAGCGGGATCTTTGTAGATACTGCAAGCCTATGATCTTCTATCTCTTTCTTTTATCTTGATCTGTTCAAAGTTCTAGTCAAATCCAAAGGGAAGCACTGCATTGCTATGAGAAGAAAGAGATAAGGAAGAGATTTGAGTGGTGGGACTCGATTTTAGTGAAGGATTGTCGGCGATGCTTTGATACCAATTTGATGGCTGTAGTTTCAACCTAATATTTTTCTCAAGAAGAAAGGCGAAAAGAAGTGGAAGATCAGAATTCACATTTTTATTTTTAAAACATATTTATCTATTCAATCATATGTTATCCATGCATAACTACATTTGATTCGACTCAACAAACTACCAAATTTAATAATAAAATAGTAATCAATAACAATAAGGAATTAAATTTTAACATGACCATGTCTAAAATAAATATCTAATTATCAAAATAACATCACTAATAACAATATTATTTTATGCTATATGTATGAAAATTGATTTTAAATTATGATGAAGATACTTTTTGTATGACCAAACACTTTTCCATTAGTATCTTGTTCAATTTCTGCTTTGAGTTCAAAAGAAGACAAAATAGAATAATGAGCATATCTTTGTAAGCAATGGATATTCTTAATAAATAATTCATATAGTGAGTCAATAATTTTTTTTAATAATCATACCATACATAGGGATGGGTCATTATACTCAAATATAGTAAAGATATGGGATCCATAATTTTTTAACATTTAATTCGTATTTATAATGATAATTTAGATCAATCACAATTCATCGTATTAGCTAGCTCAACTATGTTCTTGATCATGAGTTCAAGATTGATTAAGTGACAATGCATCACCTCTTATTGGCAGGGTATCTATCTAATTTATAACTCTAATTGGCAGGGTATTTATCCAATGTATAACCCTGTTGGCAAGATATTTGTCTAATATATAACCTCCATTGGTAAAGTATCTAATATAGATGGCTTCTAATTTTATAAATCAAAACATATCATATTTATTTATAGTTCATTGCATCAAATCATAAATTAAAAAGCATGATTAGTATTAGAGTTTATAATATGATATCTATTGCTGTCAAATCACCTGCGGCGAGCACCGGTGGGCGAAGATCTCCACAGGACGTCAGAAACTTAGAGGGAACTCCTTCTACCTCCGTAGAAACCTGCAAAAAGTCCCGAACTGGTGGCTCTGGTGGGGACCCTCCGATGCTCAAGTCAATGGTTTGTAGAACAGAAGTTTAGTAGTATAGCAGTGCTAAAGAAAGAGATCGAAAAGAGATCCCCCCATGTTGAGCATGGGTCCTCCTTTTATAATTGTCCAGGGGGTCCCCTTTACCCCATTTGAATCTGCTTTGTTAGGATGAGCTCCGAGAACAGCGGATAGGTCAGCCATTGCTGAATGGGTGCCACGTATATCGGAAACTGCGCAGCACTCATAACTGCCCGTGATCTTGGTAAAAGGTAGGCGAGTAGATCGCGCCATAGTTTTAAGTCTGTTCAGCAATGAAGTTCGGCTTCATGATTTGAACTGCATCGATGGTTGAGATCGGAGCCGGAATTGGAGCCGGGGCCGATGCCGAGGCCAGAAGCCGATGTTGGAGCCGAGGCCGATGCTTAAGCCAAGGCCGAGGCCAAGAGCCGATCTGGAGCCAAGAGGAAATGTTGTGGCCAACGTGGCAGCCATAAGTGCTTTAATATGGGAGAGAATAAGGTGATAAATGCCTTAAAGTGGATGCACGTGGCCTTTGAGGCATAAATGTTTTGGTGCGAGAAATGTCGTGGCCGCGTCGGCCGAGGCCAAGCTGGAGGCCAAGTCAAATTTGAGGCCGAAGCTGGAGGCCAAGTCAAATTCGAGGCCGAAGCTGGAGGCCAAGTTGAATCCAAGGCCGAAGCTAGAGGCCAAGTCGAATCTGAGGCTGAAGCCAACGCCGAGTCGAATCCGAGGCCGAAGCTAGAGGCCGAGTCGAATCGAGGCTGAAGCCAAGGCCAAGTCGAATCCGAGGCTGAAGCTGGAGGCCGAGTCGAATCCGAGGCTGAAGCTGGAGGCCGAGTCGAATCTGAGGCTGAAGCCAAGGCCAAGTCGAATCCAAGGCCGAAGCTGGAGGCTGAGTCGAATCCAAGGCCGAAGCTGAGGTTGATACGAATCAGAGGCTGAAGCCGGAGGCCAAGCCGAATCTAAGGCCAAAGCTGGAGGCCAAGCCGAATCTGAGGCCAAAGTGAAGGCCAAGCCGAATCCATGGCTGAAGCTGGGGTTGATCCGAATCATAGGCTGAAGCCGGAGGCTAAGCCGAGCCCACGGCTGAAGCTAGAGGCCGGAGCTACAGCTGAGCCTTAAGTTAGCGGTAATTGTTTAAAAAAAATTGTGTGGTGTTATCATTTTTCCTGACAGCTGATTAGCCATATCAGGTGCCCCCCCCCCTGAGATCGGTGAGCATGCACTTACCATTGAATGGGGGTGCTTTATCACCCGATGGCTAATATTTAGGCGCCACGTGCCAAGGGTCCTATCCTTAAACATGCATCGGACGCTGCGATGTCATCATCTCGCCCACCTCGACTGTTGGGATCGAGGCGGATTTCCCTCGAGTGCTGGGCGAACACATCATTACGGTGAGGTCACTGCTATCTCTTCGTTGGCAGTGGCTTCCGAGTTCAATGCTCTGGGTGGTTGCCGTAGCCGCCTCCAATGGGAAGCGAGCACATAGCCGGAATGAAATTGGTGGGACGATTTTGAAAAGACAAGTCTATAAAGGGTGGTGTTCCTGGATACGGATGTTCTTACTGCTTCCATTTTCGTCCCTACTCTAATTTTACCCGAGCCTGTTCATCTCCCATCTTCCCGAGTCCTTCACCTTCGATTCTTTGCGCTCAAGTTCTCCAGTTTAGTTTTGCTATCATGACTGATTCGTCCCTTTCATGCTCTATTTCCAGCTCCGGGGGCTATTCCCCCGATCTGCCTCAACAGTCTACCCCTTCTCCAACATCTAGCTGGTCCACCTCTACAGAGGATGTCCCAGCGGAGTAGCCACAGGTGGTTGATTGGCCTCATGTCGAGGATTGGCCGGCCGTCGGATGGACCCTCGCCTGGCGCCGTCCGGCCGTCGCCGGCCCCTCTCGTGCGGGAGAGTCCTCTGAGGGGACCGCTTCTGTGATAACGACCCAGGAGATTATCAATCTTCAGGCTCGTTATCAGATTCCTACCAACCTCCGCCTGTACAGGCCTCTTCCCGAGGATAGGATAACCTCTTCTTATCCTGGTAGGGTTGCCCTTTATGAATATTACTTTAAGTCTGGCCTTCATATTCCTGTCCATCCCTTCATAGTAAACATCTTAGATAGGTACTCTTTAGCTTTAGCTTAGTTGGTCCCGAATTCCATTCGTACTCTTGTAGGTTTCATAGTGTTATGCCACATACATGGGATAGAAGCCAGGATTTCTCTCTTTCGTTGCTTCTATACCCTTAGGAAACAATCAGGATGGTGGTCCTTTACCCCTAGGCCCACTAGAATTCTTAGACTGCATCTTCCCACTTCGGTTAAGGGATGGAAACATAGATTCTTCTTTGCCCAAATCGACGGAGTAAAGACTGAGTGAAGAATGCCTGATACAGAAGCCAACAAAGACCCTAGAATTCTTCCAAGGGATCAGGAGGCGTTCGGGCAGTTGATTACTGCCAACATCCCTCGCTGCAACCGACTGTTAGCTGAGGAGAATCTTTGGCTAGCAGGTATTATTTCGATGATGGTGAGCAGTGCAGCCTTTCCTCTTGATTTTTCTTTTTTTCCCCTTTTGACCAAAGTTCATTGGCTCGCAGGTATGGCACCGTCGCTCCGTGATATAAGGAGGGCCACCACGAGGAAAATAAAGGCCCAGGAAGAGAAGGCTCCCGCCAGGAGGGAGGTTGCCACCAAAGCTATCGAAGAAGCCGAAGCCAGAGAGGTTTCAGCAAGGAACAAGGCTGAGGAAGGACGGGGTCGTTCCCCGCCTTCTGCTCCATCCCCCATTGACCTAACGGACACCCCTCCGGAGCGAAGGGCCGAGGCACCGTCATCACCATCAATGGCCCCGAGGCATCATTATCACCACCAATGGCCCTCGAGGCAAAGCCAACCGACGCGGCTTTGGGACACGATCTGGAGGCCGCCCCTTCTAGCAAGGGAGCAGGAGCTGAACCTGCTCAAGCCGAGGCGCCGGGCGTGCATCTAGAAGCCAAGCCTGTGTCGGTCGCTACGAAGTCAGCCGAGGAGGAAGAGATCAGTGTTTCTTTCCAGCCGATCTTGTCTCGTCATACTCGCTGGGCCGAGCATGCATTGATCGAAGCCTCTATGCCCGAGTTGCAGAGGTACCTTCGACATCAAAAGTCCTCTGTATTCTTCTGAGAGGCGTTCGTGGCCCAACTTTGGGTAAATATTGTCCCCCTGTCAACCTCTATTATCCCTGTTCCTTCATCTAACTATGAGATTTGCGCAGGCATTGAACTCCTTGACCACCATGAGGGGCCTTTGGTCCTAGTGTCAGGCCACTCTCGACCAGTCGCTGGAAGAGATTCAAGAAGTAAAGGCGAGGCCGAGGTGGCTTGGAGGAGGTTGGCTTGAGGCTGCCCGAACGCAGAAGGCCGAAGCCAAAGCCGAGGCTGCCCGGCTTAGGGCTGAGAAAGCGGAAGATGCGCTAGAGGTGGCCCAGCACCAAGCGGCCAATGAGCTGGACAATGCTCAAGTGGCCGAGGAAAAGCAAAGAGAGGCAGAAGAAAAGCTGAAGGGGATGGAGTCGGAGGTGTATCTATTGAAGAGCCGACTTCACTCTGCCTCCATCGAAATCGGTGTGGCCGAGGAGAGAGCCGAGAACGCTGAGGAGATCACCCGCCGGTCTGATGCTGAGATTGTTAACCTAAAGGCGGCGGTGACTGAAGCCGAAAAAAGGGCCGCTGAGGCTGAGGAGGGCTGTTGAGGCTGTAAAAGATTTTAGGAAGTCTGCTGCTTTCAACAGAGAATTGGCTGAGACAATGGCATTTGCGTATGACGGCGGCTTCCAGGACTGCAAAGAAAAAATCCGAAAGCTTTACTGCCTCGAAGGGATTGAGGATCTCTAGCCAGACGAGGAGGATGATGGCCCAGATCCTGCTGATTCTTAGTTTTTCTTTTTGGTTATATCAATTCCGGCTTTGACCGGCGATTTTGTAAAATTGTTTTGCTATTAATGAATTTCAATTCAACCGTCCCTTGATTCGCCCGTAGCTAGCTAACTTCAGCAAGTATGGTAACGCGAATAGGTAAGGGTCATTTTTATGGGGTAGCCTAGACTGGAGTCGAGGCCGAAGGATTAAGGCCAGAAGTGAAATCGAGGCCATCGATCAAGGCCGAAACTGAGGAGTGTGGTCAGGGCGAAGTTGAAGCCGGTAACCATGGCGAGGCTGAAGTCGGTAGCTGCGGCGAAGCCGAAGCCAACAGCCGTGGTGAGGCTGAAGCCGGAAGCTGTGGCGAGGCTGAAACTGGAGCCAACAGCCAAGAGTGAAGTGAGGCCAAGGCCGATGGCCGCGGCGAGGCTGAAGCCGGTAGCCATGGCCAGGCCGACGCCTGAAGCCGTGACGAAGCTGAAGCCGGAGCCAATAGCCAAGAGCAAAGTGAGGCCAAGGCTGGTGGCCATGGCGAGGCTGAAGCCGGTAGCCATGACGAAGCTGAAGCCGGAGCCAATAGCCAAGAGCGAAGTGAGGCCAAGGCCGATGGCCACGGCGAGGCTAAAGCCGGTAGCCGTGGCCAGGCCGACACCTGAAGCCGTGACAAAGCTGAAGCCGGAAGCCATGGTGAGGCCGAAGCCAGTAGTATTGTCCATGCAGCTCCAGGCTTGGAGTGTCGATGCAGATTCAGGCTTAATTGCAGAGGGGAGACTCAGGCTTGTTGCTGATGCAGAGCCAGGCTTGAAGTACTGGTATGGAGCCGGGCTTAATTGCCGAGGGGAGACTCGGGCTTGCTGTCGCGGAGCCAGGCTTGGAGTGCCGGCATGGAGCCGGGCTTAATTGCCGAGGGGAAACTCGGGCTTAATTGCCGAGGGAGACTCGGGCTTGTTGCTGACGCAGAGCCAGGCTTGGAGTGCCGGCGTGGAGCCGGGCTTAATTGCCGAGGGGAGACACGGGCTTGTTACTGACGCAGAGCCAGGCTTGGAGTGCCGACATGGAGCCGGGCTTGGAGTGCCGACACGGAGCCGGGCTCAGGTGAGGAGCCAGAATGCTTAAACACTTCCTTTAGTGCAAAAGGATGAATGATAATTATAGGGTAATGTTCAAAACAAATATGGAAATGGATTATTGATAATACCGCCGGAGGTTATCCGCATTCTCGGTATGAGGGAGAGGTTTCCTATCCAGTTCTTCGATCCGATAAGCTCTGTGATGAAGTTCTGGGTGACTCGATAGGGCCCTTCCCAATTGGGAGATAGCTTTCCTCCCTCTGTAGGTTTGGAGAATGCAGCTCGCCTGAGGACCAAGTCTCCCGAGAGGAACGTCCTGGGACAGACTCGGGCGTTGTAGTACTTTGCAATCCTTTGTCGGTAAGAGGCTATTCTGATTCGTGCTTGATCATGAAGCTCTTCAACGAGGTTGAGGTTAGCCCTTAGTTGACTAGGATTGTCATCTTATTGTATGACTGTGTCCAAGGACTAAGGATGTCGATCTTCACTGGGATGACAGCTTCTGTTCCGAAGACAAGGCTGAATGGAGTCTCTTCAGTGGGAGCCCGAGGGGTCGTGTGATAGGCCCACAGCACGTTCGGGAGCTCTTCTACCCATCTTCCTTTGAAATTATCCAGCGTGTCCTGAGTCCTGTAGGATTGTCCGATTCATCACCTTGGTAGCCCCGTTAGTTTGTGGGTGACCGACGGAGGTAAACCTTTGGTGTATCCCTAGCTCAGCACAAAAGTCTCTGAATGGGCCATTGTCGAACTGGCACCCGTTGTCGGTAACAAGTGTGTGGGGTAACCCAAATCAGCAGATAATAGACTTCCAAAGGAAGCTTCTCACCTTAGTTTCAGTAATCTTGGCCAGCACTTCGGCTTCCATCCACTTAGTGAAATGATCGATGGCGACAAGCAAGAACCTCTGTTGGCCAGAAGCTGGAGGGAAAGGTCCCAAGATGTCCATCCCCCACTGGGCAAACGGCCATGGAGCTGATAGAGGGCTCAGCCGAGAAGTTGGTAGTCATTGGATGTTGGCATGCCGCTTGCAACTATCACATTTCCGGACCAGCTCGGCCACGTCCTCTTGCATGGTGGGCCAATAATAGCCTTGGCGTTGGGCTTTGTATGCCAGTGCTCTGCCCTCCAAGTGACTTTTGTAGATACCTTCATGGATCTCTCGGAGGATGTAGTCGGCATCTGTGGGGCCAATACATCTCAAGAGGGGATGAGAGAAGGACCTCCGATACAGCTGCCCATCGAACATCAGGAACTTGTGTATTCGTTGTTTGAAGATCTTGACTTCGGCGGGGTCAGTTGGAGGGCTCCAGTAGCGAAGTATTTAGTATAAGTGTCCATCCAAGAAGGCTCCTAGTGGACTAGCATGGACTCTTTTATTGTGTCAATGCTTGGAGCCTCCAGGCGCTCCACATAGGTTCTTCCCAAGGTTTCGTCGGCCAATGTGTCTAGGCGAGACAGCGCGTCAGCCCTGGCATTCTCCTCCCAGGAATGTAACTGATGCTGAAATGGTTTAAGGGAGAGACCTGCAACTGTACCATACTTAGGTAACGTGACATGATGGAATCTCGCGCCTCGTATTCCCCCTTTATCTGGCCACAGACTAGCTGAGAGTCCATGAAAACTCTGAGGTGCTTCACCCCGAGCTCGCGAGCTAGCCGTATCCCGGATAGTAGGGCTTCGTACTCGGCTTGGTTGTTGATAGCTGGGAAAAGGAAACGAAGGGTATTCAGTCACCATTCCATCTAGGCTGGCTAGAATAAGGCCCGCTCCACTTTCCTGAGAGTTTGACGCCCCATCCACGTGAAGGAGCCAGTCCCTCCCCCCCTCCTTGATTTCATCATCCGAAGGGTTCGCATGGGATTCTCTCTTTGCTCTTCTGCCCAGTGCCTTCGACCAAGAAGTCCGCTAAGACTTGGGACTTCATAGCTATCCTGGGTCGGAACGATAGGTCAAATTCTCCCAACTTGATCGTCCACTTTGCCAGCCGGCCAGAAGTATCAAGATGGGACAGGACCGCTTTGAGCAGCTGGTCGGTGACCACCACGATCGGGTGAGCTTGGAAATAAGGCCTGAGGTGCTGGGTGGAGATGATCAGTGCAAATATAACCTTCTCGACCTTCGAGTACCTCAGCACCTTGCTGGTGTAGTACACCAGCTTTTATGTCCCATCGGCGTCCATGCGCACTAGCATGGAACTAACAGCTTCGGAGGAAGCCACGAGGTACAAGAAGAGTTCTTCTCCACTCCTTGGCTTGGACAGCAGTGGCGGAGTGGATAGGAATTCTTTTAGTCCTTTGAAGGCCTCCTGCACTCCCTGGTCCATTTGAAACCATCGACTCTACGCAGCGCCTTGAAGAAAGGCAAACACCTCTCCGCGGACTTGGATAGAAAATGGCTCAGGGCCGTTACCCTACCAACCAAACGCTGCACTTCCTTCTTGTTGGTGGGAGACCTCATGTCCAAGATGGCTCGGACTTTATCGGGATTCGCCTCGATTCCTTGTTGGGTCACCATGAAACCCAGAATTTGCCGGCCGTCACCCCAAAGCACACTTACGGGGGTTTAGCCTCATCCTATACCAGCAAAGGTTATCAAAGTCTCCGTCAGGTCAGCGATATGGCTGGTGGCGTGGACGCTCTTCATCAGTATGTCGTTCACGTATACCTCCATGTTGCGTCTGATCTGGTTCTCAAAGACTTTGTTCATCAGCCTCTGGTAGGTGGCTCGACGTTCTTCAGTCCAAACGGCATCACCTTGTAGCAGTAGATTCCCTTCTCGGTTATGAAGGAGGTAGCCTCCTCGTCTGTTGGTTCCATCCTGATTTGGTTGTACCCAGAGAAGGCGTCCATGAAACTAAGTGTTTCATGGCCAGACGTAGCATCTACCAGTTGATCGATTCGAGGCAGAGGAAGCTGTCCTTCGGGCATGCTTTGTTGAGGTCGATGAAGTCTACACACATCCTCCAACTCTGTTGGCCTTACGGACCATCATGACATTGGCTAACCAATCGGGGTAGTGAACCTCCCGAATATGGCCTGTAGCTGTCAACTTATGGATTTCCTCGTCGACAGCCTTCTGCCTATCTGGAGCGAAGCTTCTCTTCTTCTGTCGGACAGGTTGACACTCTGGCTTGAGGTTGAGTCAGTGAGTGATTATCTCTTCAGGATGCCGGCATATCAGAGGACGACCATGCGAAGACGTCGGAGTTGGCACGCAAGAAAGCAAGGAGCTGATCGCGGGCCTCTTCGGAAGCAATGCCCCAACTTGGATGGTCTTCGCGGGGTCTTCTCCCAAGGGAAGGTTAGGATGTGCTCGGCTGGCTCCCCTCTCTTCTCCACGTCTCGGGGGTCGGTCGGTTCAGGTGCAGTTGCCATGCTGTCTCTTGTGGACTGGAGGCTAGGTGGTAGCAAAGTGGTACCGGGTTTTGTTCTCCCCTCATTTCTCCTACCCTTCGCTGGTGGGGAACTTCACAAGTAGCCTCTTGGTGGAGATGACAGCATCCAACAAATTCAAACCAGGTCTTCCCAAAATAGCATTGTACGCCAAGGGGACCCCCACACCAGGAAGTTCATGAGAACCGTGCTCTAGCGTGGCGGGGTTCCGGCGGTGACAGGGAGAGTGATTTTCCCTTCGACCTGGACTGAATCCCAGTGAAGCCCATCAACGGAGTGGTGATGGGTAGAAGAGAACTAGCAGGTAAGTTCATTCTAACACAAGCGTCATAACTTAAAATATTCATTGAGCTTCCACTATCAACCAAAATCTGCTTTACAGGATGTTTGGCAATCATCATAGAAATAATGACGCTATCATCGTTTTTATTCACTACCCCCTCTAGGTCTTTTTTGGAGAAGGGAATTACAGAATTTTCATCCTCCTCTCGCTGTCTTTTAGAACCTGCTGCCTGCCCCCCAGGAGATCATGGCCATCGTCTTCTCTGTTGAGGCATTGTCTAGACAATCTGTTGCGCGGGAAGTGCTGATGGACCCGTGGTAGTAGGTTCCCTTGGCAGACGAACTTGCCTAGATGGCCTTGCTGGACAAGCTCCTCAATAGCTTTTTTCAGTTGGTAGCAATCTTCAGTGTCGTGGCCATAGTCTCTATGATATCGGCAGTAGACTTCCTTGCTGCGGGGGACCCCTAACTTCATAGGAGGTGGGCGCCAAAAGTAAGGCTATCCTCAATCTCTAATAAGATGTGAGATATCGGAGCGATGAGGGGTATGAAATGTTCCTTGGAACAAGTGTTTGGGGTCGGTTATCCGAGCGACGAGACGGCTCAGGCTTTTGGACCATCCTCCAGCAGGTTCCACGGGCATTGACTTCTTGCTGGAACTCTTGTCGGCCTCCCTTCTGGAAGAGTCTGCTTCATTGGCGTGAATGTACTTCTGCGCTCGACTTAGCAGCTTGGCGTAGGAGCCAAGGGCTTTTTATCCAGAGAATATGCAAATCTAGATGGGTGAAGTCCCTGCTTCAGTGCTAGGGTGGCTACGGAATCCTCCAAGTTATAGACCTCAAGCACGACCTCCTTGAACCGAGCCACGAAGTCCTTTAGAGTCTCACCACTCCTTGTTGGAAAGCGAACAAGCTATCGACGACTCGAGGGATCTTTCGGCATGCGTCANACGTTGCAATGCCATCATCTCGCCCACCTCGACTGTTGGGATCGAGGCAGATCTCCCTCGAGTGCTAGGCGAACATATCATTATGGTGAGGTCACCGCTATCTCTTCGTTGGCAGTGGCTTCCGAGTTCAACGCTCTGGGTGGTTGCCGTAGCCGCCTCCAATGGGAAGCGAGCACAGCCGAAACGAAATTGGCGGGACGATTTTGAAAAGACAAGTCTATAAAGGGTGGTGTTCCTGCTACAGATGTTCTTGCTGCTTCCATTTTCGTCCCTACTCTATTTTACCAGAGCCTGTTCATCTCCCATCTTCCGAGTCCTTCACCTTCGATTCTTTGCGCTCAAGTTCTCCAGTTAGTTTGCTATCATGACTGATTCGTCCCTTTCATGCTCTATTTCGGCTCGGGGGCTATTCCCCGATCTTCCTCAACAGTCTGCCCCTTCTCCATCTAGCTGGTCCACCTCTATGGAGGATGTCCCAGCGGAGCAGCCACAGGTGGTTGATTGGCCTCATGTCGAGGATTGGCCGGCTGCCGGATAGACCCTCGCCCGGCGCCATCCGGCCGTCTCCGGCCCCTCTCGTGGGGAGTCCCCCGAGGGGACCACTTCTGTGATGACGACCCAGGAGATTATCAATCTTCGGGCTCGTTATCAGATTCCTACCAACCTCCGCCTGTACAGGCCTCTTCCCGAGGATAGGATAACCTCTTCTTATCCTGGTAGGGTTGCCCTTTATGAATATTACTTTAAGTCTGGCCTTCGTATTCCTGTCCATCCCTTCATAGTAAACATCTTAGATAGGTACTCTTTAGCTTTAGCTCAGTTGGTCCCGAATTCCATTCGGACTCTTGTAGGTTTCATAGTGTTATGCCACATACATGGGATAGAGGCCAGGATTTCTCTCTTTCGTTGCTTCTATACCCTTAGGAAACAATCAGGATGGTGGTCCTTTACCCCTAGGCCCACTAGAATTCTTAGACTGCATCTTCCCACTTCGGTTAAGGAATGGAAACATAGATTCTTCTTTGCCCAAATCGAAGGAGTGAAGACTGAGTGGAGAATACCTGATACAGAAGCCAACAAAGACCCCAGAATTCTTCCAAGGGATCAGGAGGCGTTCGGGCAGTTGATTACTGCCAACATCCCTCGCTGCAACCGACTGTAGCCAAGGGAATCTTCGGCTAGCGGTATTATTTATGGTGATGGTGAGCAGTGCAGCCTTTCCTCTTGATTTTTTTTTTTTCCCCTTTTGACCAAAGTTCATTGGCTCGCAGGTATGGCACCGTCGCTCCATGATATAAGGAGGGCCACCACGAGGAAAAGAAAGGCCCGGGAAGAGGAGGCTCCCGCCAGGAGGGAGGTTGCCACCAAAGCTATCGAAGAAGCCGAAGCCAGAGAGGTTTCAGCAAGGAACGAGGCTGAGGAAGGATGGGCGTTCCCTGCCTTCTGCTCCATCCCCCATCGACCTAACGGACACCCCTCCAGAGCGAAGGGCCGAGGCACATCATCCAATGGCCCCCGAGGCGCCGTCATCACCACCAATGGCCCTCGAGGTGGAGCCAACCGACGCGGCTTTGGGACACGATATGGAGGCCGCCCCTTCTAGCAGGGAGCAGGAGCTAAACCTGCTCAAGCCGAGGCGCGGGCGTGCAGCCAGAAGCCGAGCCCGCGCCGGTCGCTACGGAGTCAGCCGAGGAGGAAGAGATCGATGTTTCTTTCCAGTCGATCTTGTCTCGTCATACTCGCTGGGCCGAGCAGACATTGATCGAAGCCTCTATGCCGAGTTGCAGAGGTACCTTCGACATCAAAAGTCCTCTGTATTCTTCGAGAGGCGTCCATGGCCCAACTTTGGGTAAATATTGTCCCCCTGTCAACCTCTATTGTCCTGTTCCTTCATCTAACTGTGAGATTTGCGCAGGCATTGAACTCCTTGACCACCATGAGGGACCTTTGGTCCTAGTGTTAGGCCACTCTCACCAGTCGCTGGAAGAGATTCAAGAAGTAAAGGCAAGGGGAGGTGGCTCTGGAGGAGGGCGAGGCTGCCCAAACGCAGAAGGCCGAAGCCAAAGCCGAGGCTACCCGGCTTAGGGCTGAGAAAGCGGAAGACGCGCTGGAGGTGGCCCAGCACCAAGCAGCCAATGAGCTGGACAATGCTCAAGTGGCGAGGAAAAGCAAAGAGAGCGGAAGAAAAGCTGAAGGGGGTGGAGTTGGAGGTGTATCTATTGAAGAGCCGACTTCACTCCGCCTCCATCGAAATCGGTGTGGCCGAGGAGAGAGCCGAGAACGCTGAGGAGATCGCCCGTCGGTCCGATACTGAGATTGTTAACCTAAAGGCGGCGGTGACTGAAGCCAAAAAAAGGGCCGCCGAGGCCGAGAAGAGGGTTGAGGCTATAGAAGATTTTAGGAAGTCTTTGCTTTCAACAGAGAACTGGCTGAGACAATGACATTTGCGTATGACGGCAGCTTCCAGGAGTGCAAAGAAAAAATCCGAAAGCTTTACCGCCTCGAAGGGATTGAGGATCTCCAGCCAGACGAGGAGGAGGATGGCCCAGATCCTGCTGATTCTTAGTTTTTCTTTTTGGTTGTATCAATTCTGGCTTTGACTGGCAATTTTGTAAAACTGTTTTGCTATTAATGAATTTCAATTCAATCGTCCCTTGATTCGCCTGTAGCTAGCTAACTCCAGCGAGTATGGTAACACGAATAGGTAAGGGTCATTTTTAGGGGGTAGCCTAGACTGGAGTCAAGGCCGAAGGATTAAGGCCAGAAGTGAAATCGAGGCCGTAGATCGAGGCTGAAACCGAGGAGTGTGGTCAGGGCGAAGTTGAAGCTGGTAACCATGGTGAGGCCGAAGCCGGTAGCTGCGGCAAAGCCGAAGCCGGCAGCCATGGCGAGGCCGAAGACGGAAGCATGGCAAGGCTGAAACCTGAGCCAACAGCCAAGAGCGAAGTAAGGCCAAGGCCAGTGGCCGCAGTGAGGCTGAAGCCGGTAGCCATGACGAAGCTGAAGCTGGAGCCAATAGCCAAGAGCGAAGTGAGGCCAAGGCCGGTGGCCACGGCGAGGCTGAAGCCGGTAGCCGTGGCCAGGCCAATGCCTAAATCCGTGACGAAGCTGAAGCCGGAAGCCATGGCGAGGCCGAAGCCAGTAGTATTGTCCATGTAGCTCCAGGCTTGGAGTGCCGATGCAGATTCGGCTTAATTGCCGAGGGAAGACTCGGCTTGTTGCTGATGCGAAGCCAGGCTTGATGTACTGGCGTGGATCCAGGCTTAATTACCGAGGGGAGACCCGGGCTTAATTGCCGAGGGGAGACTCGGGCTTGTTCTATTGCGGAGCCAGGCTTGGAGTGCTGGCATGGAGCCGCTTAATTGCCAAGGGGAGACTCGGGCTTGTTGCTGACACAGAGCCAGGCTTGGAGTGTCGGCGTGGAACCGGGCTTAATTGCCGAGGGGAGACTCAGGCTTAATTGCCGAGGGGAGACTCGGGCTTGTTGCTGACGCAGAGCCAGGCTTGGAGTGCCGGCGTGGAGCCAGGCTTAATTGCCGAGGGGAGACTCGGGCTTGTTGCTGATGCAGAGCCAGGCTTGGAGTGCCGCATGGAGCCGGGCTTGGAGTGCCGACGTGGAGCCGGGCTCAGGTGAGGAGCCAGAATGCTTAAACACTTCCTTTAGTGCAAAAGGATGAATGATAATTATAGGGTAATGTTCAAAACAAATATGGCAATGGATTATTGATAATACCGCCGGAGGTTATCCGCATTCCAGGTATGAGGGAGAGGTTTCCCATCCAGTCTTCGATCCGGTAAGCTCGTGATGAAGTGCTTGGGTGACTCGGTAGGGCCCTTCCCAATTGGAGATAGCTTGCCTCCTCCGTAGGTTTGGAGACTGCAGCTCGCCTGAGGACCAAGTCTCCCGGGAGGAACGTCCTGGGATGGACTCGGGCGTTGTAGTACTTTGCAATCCTTTGTCGTAAGAGGCCATTCTGATTCGTGCTTGATCATGAAGCTCTTCAACGAGGTCGAGGTTAGCCCTTAGTTGACTGGGATTGTCATCTTCATTGTATGACTGTGTCCGGGACTAGGATGCCGATCTCCACTGGGACGACAGCTTCTGTTCCGAAGACAAGGCTGAACGGAGTCTCTTCAGTGGGAGCCCGGGCGTCATGTGATAGGCCCACAGCACGTTCGGGAGCTCTTCTACCCATCTTCCTTTGAAATTATCCAGGCGTGTCCTGAGTCCCTGTAGGATTGTCCGATTCATCACCTCGGTAGCCCCGTTAGTTTGTGGGTGACCGACGGAGGTAAACCTTTGGTGTATCCCTAGCTCAGCACAAAAGTCTCTGAATGGGCCATTATCAAACTGGCGCCCGTTGTCGGTAACAAGTGTGTGGGGTAACCCAAATCGGCAGATAATAGACTTCCAAAGAAGCTTCTCACCTTAGTTTCAGTAATCTTGCCAGCGCTTCGACTTCCACCCACTTAGTGAAATGATCGATGGCGACAAGCAAGAACCTCCGTTGGCCAGAAGCGGAAAGGTCCCAAGATGTCCATCCCCCACTAGGGCAAACGGCCATGGAGCCGATAGAGGGCTCAGCCGAGAAGTTGGTAGTCGTTGGATGTTGGCATGCCACTGGCAACTATCACATTTCGGACCAGCTCGGCCGTCCTCCCGCATGGTGGGCCAGTAATAGCCTTGGCGTTGGGCTTTGTATGCCAGTGCTCTGCCCCCCAAGTGGCTTCGTAGATACCTTCATGGATCTCTCGGAGGATGTAGTCGGCATCTGTGGGGCCAATACATCTCAAGAGGGGATGAGAGAAGGACCTCCGATACAGCTGCCCATCAAACATCAGGAACTTGTGTATTCATTGTTTGAAGATCTTGACTTCGGCGGGGTCGGTTGGGAGGGCTCCAGTAGTGAAGTATTAGTATAAGCGTCCATCCAAGAAGGCTCCTAGCGGACTGGCATGGACTCTTATTGTGTCAATGCTTGGAGCCTCCAGGCGCTCATATAGGTTCTTCCCAAGGTTCCGTCAGCCGATGGCTAGGCGAGACAGCGCGTCAGCCTGGCGTTCTCCTCGAGGAATGTAACTGATGCTGAAACGGGTTAAGGGAGAGACCTGCGACTGTACCATACTCAGGTAACGTGACATGATGGAATCTCGCGCCTCGTATTCCCCCTTTATCTGGCCGCAGACTAGCTGAGAGTCGGTGAAAACTCTGAGGTGCTTCACCCCGAGCTCGCGAGCTAGCCGTATCTCGGATAGTAGGGCTTCGTACTCGGCTTGGTTGTTGGTAGCTGGAAAAGGAAACGAAGGGCGTATTCAGTCACCATTCCGTCTGGCTGGCTAGAATGAGGCCCGCTCCACTTCCCTGAGAGTTTGACGCCCCATCCACATGAAGGAGCCAGTCCCTCCCCCCTCCTTGATTTCATCATCCGAAGGGTTCGCATGGGATTCTTCTCTTTGCTCTTCTGCCCAGGTGCCTTCGACCAAGAAGTCCGCTAAGACTTGGGACTTCATAGCTGTCCTGGGTCAGAATGATAGGTCAAATTCTCCCAACTTGATCGTCCACTTTGCCAGCCGGCCAGAAGTATCAGGATGGGACAGGACCGCTTGAGCGGCTGGTCGGTGACCACCACGATCGGGTGAGCTTGGAAATAGGGCCTGAGGCGCTGGGCGAAGATGATCAGTGCAAAGATAACCTTCTCGACTTCGAGTACCTTGTCTCCGCATCATGCAGCACCTTGCTGGTGTAGTACACCGGCTTTTGTGTCCCATCAGTCCATGCGCACTAGCATGGAACTAACAGCTTCGGAGGAAGCCACGAGGTACAAGAAGAGTTCTCTCCACTCCTTGGCTTGGACAGCAGTGGGGGGTGGATAGGAATTCTTTTAGTCCTTCGAAGGCCTCCTGGCACTCCCTGGTCCATTCGAAACCATTGACTCTACGCAGTGCCTTGAAGAAAGGCAAACACCTCTCCGCAGACTTGGATAGAAAACGGCTCAGGGCCGCTACCCTACCAGCCAAACGCTGCACTTCCTTCTTATTGGTGGGAGACCTCATGTCCAAGATGGCTCGGACTTTATCGGGATTCACCTTGATTCCTCGTTGGGTCACCATGAAACCCAAGAATTTGGCCGTCACCCCAAAGGCACACTTGCGGGGGTTCAGCCTCATCCTGTACCGCGAGGTTATCGAAAGTCTCCGTCAGGTCGGCGATATGGCTGGTGGCATGGACGCTCTTCGTCAGCATGTCTTCCACGTATACCTCCATGTTGTTCGATCTGGTTCTCGAAGACTTTGTTCATCAGCCTCTGGTAGGTGGCTCCGGCGTTCTTCAGTCCGAACGGCATCACCTTGTAGCAGTAGATTCCCTTCTCGGTTATGAAGGAGGTAGCCTCCTCGTCTGTTGGTTCCATCCTGATTTGGTTGTACCCAGAGAAGGCGTCCATGAAACTAAGTGTTTCATGGCCAGACATAGAATCTACCAGTTGATCGATTCGAGGCAGAGGAAAGCTGTCCTTCGGGCACGCTTTGTTGAGGTCGGTGAAGTCTACACACATCCTCCAACTCCGTTGGCCTTGCGGACCATCACGACATTGGCTAACCAATCGGGGTAGTGAACTTCCGAATATGGCCTGCAGCTTCAACTTACGGATTTCCTCATCGACAGCCTTCTGCCTATCTGGAGCGAAGCTTCTCTTCTTCTGTCGGACAGGTCGACACTCTGGCTTGAGGTTGAGTTGGTGAGTGATTATCTCTTCAGGATGCCTGGCATATCAGAGGACGACCATGCGAAGATGTCGGAGTTGGCACGCAAGAAAGCAAGGAGCTGATCGCGGGCCTCTTCCGGAAGCAATGCCCAACTTGGATGGTCTTCGCGGGGTCTTCTCCCAAGGGAAAGGTTAGGAGGTGCTCGGTGGCTCCCCTCTCTTCTCCACGTCTCGGGGGTCGGTCGGTTCAGGTGCAGTTGCCGATGCTGTCTCTTGCGGACTGGGGGCTAGGTGGTAGCAAGTGGTACCGGGTTTTGTCTCCCCTCATTTCTCCTACCCTTCGCTGGTGGGGAACTTCACAAGTAGCCTCTTGGTGGAGATGACAGCATCCAACAAGTTCAAACCAGGTCTCCCCAAAATAGCATTGTACGCCAAGGGGACCCGCACCACCAGGAAGTTCATGAGAACCGTGCTCTGGCATGGCGGGGTTCACAGGAAGAGTGATTTCCCCTTCGACCTGGACTGAATCCCAATGAAGCCCATCAACGGAGTGGTGATGGGTAGAAGAGAACTTGCAGGTAAATTCATTCTAACACAAGCATCATAACTTAAAATATTCACTGAGCTTCCACTATCAACCAAAATCCGCTTTACAGGATGTTTGGCGATCGTCATAGAAACAATGACGTTATCATCGTTTTTATTCACTACCCCCTCTAGGTCTTTTTGGAGAAGGGAATTACAGAATTTTCATCCTCCTCTCGCTGTCTTTTAGAACCGCTGCCTGCCCCCCAGGAGATCATGGCCACTGTCTTCTCTGTTGGGGCGTTGTCTAAGACAATCTGTTGAGCGGGAAGTGCTGATGGACCCGTGGTAGTAGGGTTCCCCCGGTGGACGAACTTGCCTAGATGGCCTTGCTGGACAAGCTCCTCAATAGCTTTTTTCAGTTGGCGGCAATCTTCAGTGTCGTGGCCATAGTCTCTATGATATCGCAGTAGACTTCTTGCTGCGGGGGACCCCTGACTTCATAGGAGGTGGGTACCAAAAGTAAGGCTCTTCCTCGATCTCTAATAAGATGTGAGATATCGGAGCGATGAGGGGTGTGAAATGTTCCTTGAAAACAAGTGTTTGGGGCCGGTTATCCGAGCGACGAGATGGCTCAGGCTTTCTGGACGTCCTCCAATAGGTTCCACTGGCGTTGACTTCTTGCTGGAACTCTTGTCGGCCTCCCTTCTGAAAGAGTCTGTTTCATCGGCGCGAATGTACTTCTGCGCTGACTTAGCAGCTTGGCGTAGGAGCTAGAGGGCTTTTTATCCAGAGAATATGCAAATCTGGATGGGTGAAGTCCCTGCTTCAGTGCTAGGGTGGCTACGGAATCCTCCAAGTTATAGACCTCAAGCGCGGCCTCCTTGAACCGAGCTACGAAGCCCTTCAGAGTCTCACTGCTCCTTTGTTGGACAGCGAACAAGCTATCGATGACTCGAGGGATCTTTCGGCATGCGTCAAAGTGGGCCAGGAAAGATCGCTCGAGTTGCTTGAACGAGTTGATGCTGCGTGGTGGCAGACGAGAGTACCATGTACGCGCCGCCTTCCGAAGTGTGGTTGGAAAGGCAACACACAGAGAGAGTCCATCGCCCCCTGGACCTACATGAGGACCTTGTAACTCTCTAAGTGGTCCAGGGGGTCCGTCGTGCTATCGTATGGGTCCAACTGAGAAAGACGGAACCGGGGTGGGACCGGCTCCTCCATGATGCGACGAGAAAGTGGGGAACGGTGGTCGTAGTCCACCCCGTTTGGGTTGGCGATCCAACGGCTGAGTTCCTCCAATCATTGATGATACTTGTCGAGCCGTTGCTCGACCGATGAGCATCCTTCTGGCTTGAATCTCCTTTAGAAGAGTCAGAGGATGAGGCTAAAGAGGCCTGCCGGTGTACATAGTGCACACACCGTGGCTCCTTCTCTCTGCGTCGCCTGTGAGAACGATCAAAATGGCAGGAGAGGGACCGTCGTCGCTTCGAGGTCTCTTGGCGGCGAGGCCTCGGGATGAGTGGTGGGAGGCCTCAGGAGGGGTCTTTCCCTGATAAGATTGATTGGCTTCATGACCTTCCTCGCAGAGCGGAGGGGGCTAAGGCAACCCAGGCATGGCAGCAAAGCAATGCTCCTGTAGTCCCCGCACCACTGTCATTAGATCCTACACTTGATGGGCCAGGACATCTAGCCGATCGAATTGGCTAACCTACGGTGGCGTAGCAGGCGGAACATGGAGGTTGTCCTCCGACTGCTCAGCCTGTGGGATGCGCTCCACAGCCTAACTGGTAGAAGCTTCCTGAGCTCGCGTGGTCACCATCGTCTTCCTTGCAGATGTCGTGGGTCACAGAGGCGTGAGGGTAAACGCCTGCCTGCAGCTATGCCGCCGTTCCCCCTTCCTGGCGCGCCAATCTGTTGCTGTCAAATCACCTGCAGCGAGCACCGGTGGGCGAAGATCTCCACAAGACGTCGGAAACTTAGAGGGAGCTCCTTCTACCTCCGTAGATACCTGCAAAAAGTCTTGGACCGATGGCTCCGGTGGGGACCCTCCGATGCTCAAGTCAGTGGTTTGTAGAACAGAAGTTTAATAGTAGAGCAGTGCTAGAGAAAGAGATCGAAAAGAGATCCCCCCACGTTGAGCACGGGTCCTCCTTTTATACCTGTTCAGAGGGTCCCCTTTACCCTGTTCGAATCTGCTTTGTTAGGATGAGCTCCGAGAATGGCGGGCAGATGAGCCGCTGCTGAATGGGTGCCGCGTATATCGGCAACTGCGCAACACTCGTAACTGCCCATGATCTTGATAAAAGGTAGGCGAGTAGATCGCGCCGTAGTTTTAAGTCTGTTCAGCATTGAAGTTCGACTTCATGATTTAAACTGCATCGATGGCTGAGATCAGAGCCAGAATTGGAGCCGGGGCCGATGCCGAGACCAGAAGCCGATGTTGGAGCCGGGGCCAATGCCGAGGCCAGAAGCCAATGCTGGAGCCAAGGCCGAGGCCAGGAGCCGAGAGGAAATACTATGGCCAATGTGGCAGCCATAAGTGCTTTAATACGGGAGAGAATAAGGCGATAAATGCCTTAAAGTGGATGCACGTGGCCTTTGAGGCATAAATGTTTTGGTGCGAGAAATGTCGTGGCCACGTCGGCCGAGGCCGAAGCTAGAGGCCGAGTCGAATCCGAGGCCGAAGCTGGAGGCCGAGTCGAATCTAAGGCCGAAGCTGGAGGCCGAGTCGAATCCGAGGCTGAAGCCAAGGCCAAGTCGAATCCGAGGCTGAAGCTGGAGGCCGAGTCGAATCCGAGGCTGAAGCCAAGGCCAAGTCGAATCCGAGGCCGAAGCTGGAGGCCTAGTCGAATCCAAGGCCGAAGCTAAGGTTGATCCGAATCAGAGGCTGAAGCCGGAGGCCAAGCCGAATCTGAGGCCAAAGCTGGAGGCCAAGCCGAATCTGAGGCCAAAGCTGGAGGCCAAGCCGAATCCACGGCTGAAGCTGGGGTTGATCCAAATCATAGGCTGAAGACGGAGGCCAAGCCGAGCCCGCAGCTGAAGCTGGAGGCCGGAGCTATAGCTGAGCCTTAAGTTAGCGATAATTGCTCAAAAAAAATCGTGTGGTATTATCGTTCCGCCTAACAGCTGATTAGCCATATCAATATCTAATAATATAATAATTTATAATTATGTTGACATTTTTAAATAAAATATGAATTCATAAAATCATCAATTTTCATATTAATTATTATAACTTCTTTGATAATATATAGAAAATAATACATGAAAAATCTAAGAGAGGTGAATTATCATTTAATATATGGGCATGACTAGTAGACAAATCCAATTAACCATGAATGTTACCTTTAGAACACAAATCATCGTTGATGGTGGGTTTTCTCAACAGGAATTATAATGTTGAGTCCCTTGAGAAGGAGCGACTAATGTAGGTAAACTTATAAGAAAGAGATAAACGTTGGTTTTACACAAATTATCTTTTAGTGTGTTATGATCTCGCACTACAAGTAACAATATCTTCAAGTTGGGAATTAAAGTTTATTTATAAATTTTGAATATCAAAAGACTTCAACTAGGACTTATTTATTATAAAGAGTTATTTCAAACCTAATAGATTTTCTACTTTCTATAGGATACTAATTTTCTAAAGTTAATAGGTTTTTTTTCTCTTTCATTAAGATATCAATTTCCTAAATAAAACTAAAAATATAAATATTAAATAAATGTCTAAAATTAGATTCTGTAGCTCCTACTAAGCTTTTAACTCATCTAATATGAGTTTTGTAAGAAAGGATATAAAAGTTTGGATAAAAATACAAAAAAAAAGTCCTTAAATTATGGATCATGAAATGATATTTTTATAATTTTCTAAAAGTTTATCAACACTAATGTATATTTATTAAATTTCCTATAATTTCTTATTTGACCTTAATTTTAGGTGATTCAAGATACTTACAAATTTAACTCGATATTATATATCATGAAAGTTGATTTGCTTGAAAATTTTAATTTTATTAGCTCTAGTTAAGCTTAATTTTTAATTAATGTGCATTGGGTTGGTATATTACCTTCTAAATCAAGGAGCATTCACAAAGTGGTTGAGTCACCAAGCAACCATATTTCCCAAGCTTTTGTTTTATCAGCAAAAAAAAAAAAAAAAAGGACAATTCGAATCACAAGGTATTTTTTGAAAGAAACAAATATTGCTTAACCTTACATTATGGAAACACTTGGACCATCATCCCAAGAGGAAAAGGCTTGTGATCACAAAACGAAAGACTGACCTCTTGCAATTTGAAGCCTAGATCCACGGAAGTGAAATGTGTGTAGAAGATGACAATGCGAGTGGTAAAGAGAGCAAATAATGCTGAATATGCAAATCCAATTGCTTATTCGAGACCCAACTCTGATGATTTAGTCATGCCATCAATTCCTTTAAGAGTTGCTTCGATGAATTATAAAATTAAAAGAGCAAACATGTCTCCATAATGAGCAAGAATGTGAAGCATACACATGATTTGAGAATGAAGAACCCTACTAAGGTTAAAGAAAACTTGCAACTCTCACCAAGAAATTCCACATCCAAGAACAGGAATTTCCTTTGGTGTTTTTCTTGTTTGGTTGCAAGAAAAAGATCCAGGGCATCACAGGATGAAGAACCTTATGCAACAACTAGGGATGATCAGAAGTTTAAAAGGCTTCTTGATGATCCCCAAGGATTGTTAAAAGTGGATGAGTAAGACAAATAAAACCAAGTGTAGCAAGATTAGTCTCTCTCCAAAAGATGGAGCTGCACCTTTCTAACTTGAGAACTTGGCTTCAAATATATTAACTAGTCTAATTGGGTCAAATTTTTTGGTGCCAACATGAGTAACATGTAGGTGATTGGAAAAGAGTTTGAATTCCAACTTGAGAAGTTAGCTTCAAATTTATGTACTTATCTGATCGGATCAAATTCTCATGCCAAGGTGGGTAATATATTGGTGATTAAAAAATTAAAGCTTGAAAAATCTCTTTTTCTCTTTCTTTTTGAGCTTAAATCATACGTCTTATTTGCTTCCAAATTAGGTAATTTTGTTTCAAATAAGCACCACTAGTAGCAAATGAAATTCTCGCAAAAAATTATTAGATAAGTATGTCAATTTTGTAATTTGTTTATTTTAATGCAATAACTCGGTAAAATAAAAGACAATATTAGATTCTATAAATTAAATAATACATATAGTTTCACAAAAGTAGAACAAGATAACACATTTATTGAAAATGGATTTACATGGTATGCTTCCCCCAAGAAAAAGAACAAAGAAAAAGGGAAGAATCAGCAGCGTATAGTCACACACTTGTAATTGTATGGTAGAGCTTCTCAACAAATCTCTCGTATGCCTATTTGTGTTGGTCTAATTATTTGTATTGTTATAATGTGTACATGGGAAACCTATATTTAGTTAAGGTGATTACTCAAGTTAGGGTTCGCAACAAAATACGCAAGAACTCCAACTAATGGAGCATTAATGTAAGTAGTTGGCTCTGATTTGCGAAAGTCACCACGATCATCCTCATAAACATCATCCTCTCCTGGCCCACCAGCTACAGCTCCAATTAGGGGATTAGGGTTAGGATCAGGGAGTTGAAGTAAGTTGAGCCTTCCTTGCATGCAATAAACCGAGGGTTGTCATGTATCGATGGTAAAGAAGAACCTCGATGATGGATTCGTTGTGGATACCGTATGCCATATCCCACCATATAAGACATATTCATTGGATTGTCTCCTAAGATATAATCAACCTAGAAATTTAAAAATATAAATATGTTAATAAAAAATTTAAAAAAATGAAATAATCATATTCATATCTTAAAAGGAAGAGAAATATTAAACATGAGTGAAAAGCCTTATCTTATCAATTAAATAGTAGAGTTAAATTGGTCTAATTACTTTTAGGTAGTGTTTGATAGAAAAAATATTATCCAAGGATAAGTGTACGGGATAGAGTTTGTCCCTTAGCTATCCCTAGGGATATCCCTTGGCTATCCCATTGATCATATCAAATGCAAAAAGGTAAATACATAGGATAACTTTTTTTTACTCTTATTTGGAGGGATAACCAGCTATTCCTGCATTCTCTAGGGAATAAATTGAGGGGATATCCCATGGTTATCCCATGGTTAACCATGGATTATCCCTTTGGTTAACTTTATTCCCAGCTATTCCTTAGGTGGTGTTTGATAAGAAAAATGTTATCCATGGATAAGTGTACGGGATAGAGTTTATCCCCTGGCTATCCCTAGGGATATCCCTTGGCTATCCCATTGATCATATCAAATGCAAAAAGGTAAATCCATGGGATAACCTTTTTTTACTCTTATTTGGAGGGATAACCAGCTATTCCTGCATTCTCTAGGGAATAAATTGAGGGGATATCCCATGGTTAACCATGGTTAACCATGGATTATTCCTTTGGTTAACTTTATTCCCTGCTATCCCTTATAGTTCTGGCTTTTGGGAATAAGAGGGGATATCCTCTGGATATCCCCTCTTATCCCCTATTTCAAACACTACCTTATAGTTATGGCTTTTGAGGATAAGAGGGGATATCCCCCTGGGGATATCCCTTCTTATTCCCTATTTCAAACACTATCTTAAGCTTTTTGAACTCTTTCATAAGACAAGGCAAATTCCTCTCTTGATATAAAATTAACTACCTGTTTTTTTGCTTGAACTCGAAGGGAGTCTGGCCCAACCGTGATGTTACCACAGTTGACAGTTTGCGATGATTTGGAGAGGTATTTGGCGTAGGTGAGGAGAAGGAAGGCGATGGATGTCACATGTTGCATATTGCTCCCTCCTGGTTTGTATATGAGACCTCCAGGTGTGTATTGAATGTGTGAGGATGAGGACTCTGGTATTAGTGTGCACATGAAACTATCTGCAGATTCCTTGTAGGATTGGAGTGAGAATAATTCTCCTTCCATATATTCCTATATTTCATCAGACCAACAACAAAAAGAAAGGCCAAAAAAAAAAAAAACTTAGGAATATAGTCTCGTTTTGTTGGTTCAATATATCTGCATGCAATGAATTTTCTCAAAATAATATATCTGCCATGAAATTGATATAGGAGACAAAACCTTGGAGACGAGAACGTTGAGGCCAGCATGCTTATTGTCCCATCCAAATTCATTGATGTTGTCATCTGCTCCAAGCGTTTTGCCATTATCTTGTATGTAATTAAGGAAGGAATCACTTTGTGAGGCTCTTCTTAGCCATGCTGCTCCCCATAGTAACTCATCCTGTGCCCAAGATTAGAAAAGGAGCCATTGATTGTTAGTGGTGATAACTAGGCATCATCGCAAGATATATATGTTATTGCCAAGCTTATCAGCCTCTTTTTTTTACTATATTTAGATAAATTAATATATTATATTATTATAATATATTATATCATAGCATACTATATTATCTATAATATTAGTTTATGTATTATAATATATGATATAATTTAATATATTATATTATATATATGTTCTAGTAATATAATATAGAAAGAAACAGAACAAAATCAGAAAGGTAACTTAAAACTTTAATACTATTAACTTTTTTTATTGAATCGAAAATGTTAAAATATCACTTTCTTATAAGAAAAGTTTTTTTATGAAAAGGGAAAGATAAGGATAGAAAAATTTTTTACCCTTGTCTCCTCCCCTTCAAAATCAAAAAGTACCAAGTGATGATAGATAACTGCTATATTTTCACCAACCCTCTCTCTCCCAAAAAAAACCTAAAAATTAAATATAAAATAAAATTACTATTCTCATCCACCATAATAAGTCGATCTAGTTTATTTCTTAAAAGGATAATAAAAATTTGCAAGTCACCAAAAGAGAATAAAGAAAAAGGGTGGGGTGGAGACAGTTGCATGTTACATTTTAGGCTCCAAAATGCCAATTTAACCAAATTGAGACTTGGCCCCAGGATTTTGTTTTTTTAGAGCTAGGAGATGAGTTTTAATCTTGTATCTTTATGCTTCTAGAGGGGAAGCCTCTTGTTTTTGTCTTTAACAACAAGAAGAGTGTCCACTTCAACTATAAAAAGCCAAAGAAAGTTCAAAAAATTGGCAACCATTTCAATTGGAAAGCAATTTATCTAGCTAAAATTAACAAGATGGTAATTTAACTAGTACTTAATGAGTGAAAAATCAGCATAATATGTTTTGTTTCTTAGTTCAATCAGTTTATACATGCATAATTATATATGTATGCCACCAGTTCTCAAACCCTTGCCAATGTTGCCAAGAGAAAGGGACACAAACCACAGAGGAAGAGGGTTGATTGTCTATATCATTTATTTATTTACTCATCTAACTGATTAATGAATAAATCCTACACAGCCTCCAAATTGTCAAATTAAAAAAAATTAAATTAAATTTAAATAAAAAAGCCCAACTAAATTAAACAACTCTGGACAACAGCAATTAGCTCTCCTGGTCGTTGCTCTCACGTCTCTAAGAGAAGCCTTAGGTAGCAATAAAAACCAGTGTTTTCAGAGAAACTAGACAGCATTATCTCATTAAGACACACAAAATTTTCTTCAGAAACCATGGGAACCCAAGATTGTTGCATTGTTTTGATCACCAAGGGCCAACCGTACATGGTAGTAGGCCCAGCATGTTGGCATGTCGTATTGTCCTATGCTTCTGTGGCCATTAAAGTAAATCACATGCTTCAACCGATTTCCACCGAACGTAGCTATGAGAACAAGGGAGTGGTTACAGTCAACACAGAAAAAAAAAAAAAAAAAAAAAAAAAACAAAAGAGAGAGAGAGAGAGAGAGAACCAGAGAACTATTCAATCTTTGGACAATTTGCAGTGGGAAAAGTCCTGCACCGAGTTGTTCAATCTTATACAGAAAAAAGTCATTCTGCACTGCATGATGCAGGAGAGCGAGCACATATAATCATGCATGCGATGCATAAAAAAATAAAATTATTTTTAATTATATACGATTGTATGCGCATGATCAATCACCATGCGCAATGCACGATCTGTATCGTATGCAATGCACAAAGACCTTTCTTTACAGCGAGTCCCTAAGTCCAAACTATCGTGTAATCTGGAACATCAGAACATAAGCAATTGGAGTGCCGGATTAACTTGAACTCTGATGGTAGAACAAGCCCAGGTTTTCTTAAATCAACATCCGACTTGATTGGAGGGGTGAGAGAAAGGTTTAGGCTGATGGGGGTGAATTGAACCTTAGTTTTAATTAAGAGGCGTCGTCTTTATTGTCTGCCTCCCGTGGATGCTCTTTTGACCATTCGTCTTCAATAAAAGACGGAGCGGCGTCATTAGTTGACCCATTGTGACATTCTGTTCACTTAATTAACTTCAGAGGAGCATTTTTTGGCAAAATTATTCAAGATTATCTCAAAGTTATCCGTGGACATTTCTTTCATTACTCTAATGTTTTCTACGATCTCATCACTCAGAACTCTCAAATAAAATATTTTGTGGCAACGAATCTCCCACAATCCAAATTGGGGTTGTTGGAAGCTCCTCTGACTGGCAGCAGGTCAGTGGTCCATTGGACAGAGGAGAATACAGGCAAGATTTTTTCTTTAATTTGTACTGGAGATCCAATTTTTATTAAAAACAAATTTTTACCATAGATTTGTATGGCCAACCGAAATCTATTGTAAATTTCGTACCATCCGTTTGCCACTCCGTGGGACCTAGGCCACGGCCCTTTCCATTTCGCTATAAAATAATCTTCCACATGGCTTCCCTGCTTACCCAAAGAACAAATGCCCCTGTTCTAGTGCTGTAATTGAGCCAAACCGCACATGAGTTACTTTAAGCTTGGCTTGATAAAAGCTCATTCGTGTTCGACTGATCATGTAAACAAGTCAAGCTTGAGCTTCATTTTAGAGCTCATTTGATAAACGGGCCAAGCTTAAGCACGAAAGTAGATTTGATTAAGAACTCATGAGGCAGCTTGATTAAGAACTCGTGAGACGGCTCAATTAGGAGCTCGCGCGCTGGCTCGATTAAGAGCTCGTAGAACAAGATGTTCTTTCATCTTCTCTAGCTGCTCTTTAAGTTTAAGAATTAAATTTTTTTTTTTATTCTCAAGATATAAACAAGCTTAATTTGAGTCAAGCTTGAAATGAGTTTTTTTTAAACCGAGCTTATCGAGCTTTTTAATTATACTAAATGAGCAAATTTGAGTCGAGCTTGAGCTTTTTATAATCAAGTTTGAACTAAACTTGAATAAATTTTTTAAATTTAAATGAGCTAAAAGCTTGAGTTCAAGTATTTATTAACGAGCTAAGGTTGAGCACCGAAAAAGCTCAGCTTGATTACAGCCCAACCCTGCTCCCATTTTTCGGTGACTAGACGACAGAATCCAATGCACGCCGTTTCCCAAGTTATTAATAATTTAATTTAATCTCAGAAGCGAGAGAAAAGAGAAGGAAGGAAGAGGAGAGAAGGGACTTGCCTGATATCCATCAAAATCGCAATAGAAAGGGCAGACGCCAGTTTTGACGCTCGGGTCATCGCTGTACGCCCCTTTGTAGCTGTCTGCGAATTCGAAGGCCCGCATCGCGTTCTCCAGCAGCTTCTGCGAGTAGCCCGGGTCCAGTGACCGGAAAACCATCGACGCCGCCGCCAGTGCAGCAGCCGTCTCGCCGGCCACCTCTGAGCCGGGCCTGTCTGTGCTCACGTTGTACACGGTCCGCGCCGTGTCCATGTCCTCCGGCCGCTCCCAGCAGTTATGATCTCTTATCGGGTCGCCTACCTGACGACAACGAACCCGAACCGAATATAATATAATGTTACTAAAATAGCAGGCGTTAATCGATACAAAATTATCACTGCTTGCCTGAACAAAGATACGGCCTGGCTGAGAGATGGTTTTGAGGAGGTAATCAGTGGCCCACCGGACGGCGACTGCGGCATTGCGGAGCTCGTCGGGCGGCATGGCGTCACCGAACTCGATCACGCTCCATGATAGCATTGTCGCAGTGAAGGCCATCGGGAAACCGAACTTGACATTGTCCCCCGCGTCGTAGTAACCGCCCTCGAGGTCGACGCCGGCCTCGGATCCGTCGGACAGCGCGGAGTCCCCTCGCCAGGTTGCTCGCTGGTCGGCCGGCAGCCGCCCGGACCGCTGCCCCTCGAAGAAGAGGATGGATTTGGTCAGCGCATCATGGTAATCGTGATCAGCGGCGCCGGCTACAAGCGACTGAACTAAAAAGAGTAGCAAAATGTGGAATGAGAGTGGAGCAAGGAGGGGCCTCATTGTTTTAAGAGAGCTAAGGTGAGTGATTGTGGCAATCTGTGTGTGTTCTTATGTTGGCACTATATTTATACGAGAGAGTAAGCTGGACGGGGGAAGGGAATCACGGGGAGTAGTGTTGGGAGAGAGAGAGAGAGAGAGAGATGGATGGAATGGAAAAGACTCAAAGAGGGTTGGGTGGTGAATGGTCCGGGTTGCCGACAGGACTGGTACTGACAGTCGATCACATGCATCGATCACTATACGCCAGAGGCCACAAAGGGTGGGAGTGGGACCGGAAGCCACATTGAGTGAAAGAAGCTAAAGTGCAACATGCTGGCTTCTTCTTTATCATGGGATTAGATAGGATCTGCCTTGTTGTGGTGTTGGGTCCATATATTTTCGAGCGAGGGACGTGGTACAGTTTAATTTGTCATCAACGATGACTTGGTATTTTGATTCAGTCCTTGGTTTTCCAGGTCCAGTAGTACATTTGTTATAATGATCAGAACAAGAAAACTAGGATCGACTCGGAATGCATAAGACCAGAGCTGTCTGGATGCAGACGATCGATTTGAAGTGGTTTGACTGCCTTGGTCTGGCCATGATTGGGTCCTACTGGATCTTAATTCTGAGTTAGTTGGATGATGTCGGACTTGAGTACTGTATGTAATGCGAGCATCCAATTTGATGGAAGGGGTCTGAAACGTGGTCGTAGAATCGGTCCCTAATAAGTATGTTGGGTTGGTTTGCTTTCACGGGGGGACTTCGAATCTATTAAAATTGTCACCGATCACTTCGGTTGGTGCAGCACTTTTGTACTGCTCAAGTGATCACATGAACCTTTAGTGATGAGGCTGTGGCTTCCCACTTTTGGATCGGAAGCAGTAGAAGTTGCCGCAAAAGATAAAAAGAATGCTGCAGTAGGAGGCTCTTCTTTTTCTGTTTTCTTCTTCATGTCACCGGAGAGAGAGAGAGAGAGAGAGAGAAGCATTGGATAAATCTTGCTGTAAAACGTAATTAAGAAGGTATATATATATGATGGTTAGATTAACCATCACTCCTCCAAAAATAAGGATGCTTCCAACGGGAGGACATGTATGGTTAATGGGTATATATAGTTTTCGGCCGGCAGTATTGCTCATGTGGCACATCTGTTCATGTGGCTCATGTGCCACTTTTACGTGCTAGATTAAATGCACTGTCCGAGCTCTCCAAGTTGATAAGATAATTAATGATTTCGTTGAAACATTTTTTTTTAACCTAATTATGACTACTGAACTTTGTTTGCTACGTACCGACTTAACCAACGGACAAGAACTTGATTCTACGGTGTGTCAGCTCTAGCTTCGACCGCGAATTATTATGATCAGCCTAGGTTCAGTAACTGGTAATTAACTCTCTCTACCTGCAGAGTAGATGATCCAGTGGGTTTGGGTTTGGTTGGATTAGAGATGCCAAATGATCTAGATCCCACATAACTCGGCATAAGATGAGTCAGACCTGATACGAAATAACTACTATATTAATCATGCTACGCTTGGCACAATCTATCTTGCAGATCATGCAGGACCGCCTCCAAGAACCACAGGCCATGCTAACACAACGTTTTGCCACCGATAGACGTGACATGGCCCTTGGGCCAGCAGGCATGCATGTGGCCCCATGGAAAAGGTTTTGTGCACCGGCCTCCGATGCATAAAGCGAGCACCGATCATGTGGATTGGCTGCCACACATGTGGAGGCTCATGGGCCTTCTCTCGCACCACATCCGTGCCGATATACGCAAGCGGCCAATCCGTATAGCCAATACTCTTTGTACAGTGAAAGCCGATGCACAAAAACTTTTTCGTGGCCCCACATATAGGCACACCTAACACTAAAAGCTAGCCCATGGCACAATCCATTAAGCAAGCCCATTAGCCACTCGAGGCCTAACACTTCAAGCCCAGCATGCCAAAGTTGTCATGTTGATCTGCATAAGGTCCATTGAGCCAACATACTAGGTACAACATGCCGGAGCTTGACGAGTTACTTTTCCAAAATATCTCCACCCCCAAAAAAAACTAAAATTGGCTAGTTTAGGGATATATTAATTCAGTTTCCAAAATACTCTTTCAACTACTATAAACCATGAGAAATTTTAGTTTTTTTTATCAAGAAAACCTATTTGTCTTTCCTGTTGGCCATAAACGTTTAGTTTTCAAAATTATTTGGGTCATTTTGAAGCCCTTCAATGTATATATCGGCTCAACCCTTCTTCATTCCGCACCAAACCATAAGTTCTCTTAAGCTCTTCTATCTTCCTACAAGCCCTTCTAGTCCTCTTAAGATATCTTAATTTCTTTCTAGTTTTTAGTTAGTTGTTCTAACTCTTTTTCTAATCTCTGCTCTTACTCTTTATCTTTACAATCGATAATGTCTCGAGTTGATAGCTCTTGTCCACCCTATGGTTAAGAGTTTGAGTTTGATGTCAACATGATGGAGTATGGGGCACTTTAGTCTAACCTAACGTCTTCGAGCCTACTACTATCATCAAAGCCACATTGACCATTAGGTCCGACCATCCAAGACTAAACTTAGGATCTCTAGAGTTTGATTGCACTTCAACATTAAAAAAATTGCTAGTAGGAGCTCTTATGGTTTGTAAAGTCTGCAAGAAAGATTATAAATGTAACATTTCCTAAAAAATCAATTACCTAGCTTGAGTTGTGTCAGATAAAAGATAAAGATGAAGATTAAAGAATTTTCTCCAAATAGCTAGAAGACGAAGAAGAGGATTGAGTAAGAAAGCAATAAAATGATGCAATTGCAATAACGAACCACTTGCTTACCAACATAGAAAGATATATATTTATATATATATTATTTAAATAATATTAAAAAATCAGATGGGTTGGTGCATAGGTTGATATGTGGGCTAGCATATGGGCTGGTACATGGATCAACACAATCCATGGGATAGTCATGGCGATATGGCTCACTCCAGGTTGGGCCTATGGGTCATGCCGAGCAACTCCCCTGGTGTGGCAAGCCATGCCGACATGGCCTGCTATAGAAGCCATGCTAGGTTGACTCTTATAATGAGTCAAGTTGGTTGTGCCGGTCCATTAGATATCTCTAGATTAGATAGAAAACAAGGAAAAGCACTTCCCAATCTCAACATGTCCCATATGAAAATAGTTCTTCTAGCTTGTTGAGGTTCCAATTCAAGCAATAGCTGAACATTTGGTAGTAGAATGATGAAATATAATTTTTTTTGTTAAACCTTTGGGGATGTTTGGTATAGAATATTCCATTGAGGATCAACGGTGATCAAAATGGAGGTGATAGGATCACCATGTTTAATTGCACTGTGATGGTCTTATTCTATAGATTATCGCTACATCTAAAATTACCATCCAACCCAATAAATTATGTAATTGTTCATAAGGATGACAACGGGTGGGACGGAGTTGGAAACCCCAATCCAAGTCTCAATCCTCATTAAAGAAAGTATCCTTGTCGCCACACCATCCCCATAAATGGAAATTTTTTCATCTCTATCCCCATGCCATGGGAAAAAATAAATCCTCATCCTTATCTTGCCCCATGCCTCTCCTAATAATATATTTAAATTTTTAGTAAAAATTATGAGGGTAATTTTGTAGATATGAAAATATATGAGCTTGTTATATAGGAACTAATGGGGAGGAATGGGGCACAAGATGTATGTATCCTTATCCACATCCCATCCCTACTAGTAGAAACAAAAATAATCATCATCTCTATCTCCATCCCATGCAAAAAGATGAAGAATTCTAAGCCCGAATGGGAAGGAGTGGGGTAGGACGGTGCCTCATATTATGAGTTGAAATTGTCATCCCTACCTATTCATAAGGTCAGGTATCCAAGATCATCCTAGATAATAATTTTGGCTTGGGATTTTGGGGACAAGATGCCCTCATCTATATAAAAAATGCTTGATATTATTTTAATTTTAATATAATTTAGTATTATAAAATAATATAGTAATATTTTCATATTGTTATATTATAATAATATATTATAATATTATACAATATAACATAATTATAATTGAAATAATAATATAATATAATGAGACTTGGTTAATTAAATTTAAATATAATTTAAATTGGTTTCCTATCTTTTTATTTTTTTATTTTTAGGATTTGTCGATTATGCAGATCTAAAGATGGAGAGGTAACCAAAGCTAAGCTTGGATATATTCGAATGTAGCCAAGTTTACCTCATATATAATTATTATTTTATTATAATATTAAAAAAATAATATAATAATTTAATCAAAGAATTACAATAATAAATATTATGAAATAATAATAAAATATTATAGTACTTGAAAAATACATTAGGGTAGTTTTTTTTAAAGAAAGAGAGGTTAATTAATTAGGAATAGTGATTTAAGATCCTTATGGTATACCAAATGTGATGATTTTAGATTCTTAAAAATCTTTAATTATTTCCATGTATCATATCAAATATAGTAATCATAGATAATTGAAAATCAAATCACCTTGGTATAAGAATTAACAGTAATATATCTAAGATCACTATGGTGATCTTATTTGGATTATCAAAGTCCCTCTTGAGTTTATATAGCCCAGGACTTTGTTACTACAGGATTTTATATAAGATCTACATATGTTACTATAGGACTTTGTATAAAAGCCCAGGATCTCACCCAAAAAAGCTAAGCGAGAAAATGTACCATTTAGATTCTTTGATTTAATATAAGTATACAAAATCTATTCAGCATATAGTCTATAAGGGACTAAATAAATTAACACTATCATGGGTTCTCACATATTTCTCTTATTTAATTCATAGTATATTCATCAAGTTAAGGGTCCAAATCTAAATCTAATCAAATTTAATCATAATCACAAATACCATGATCTAGTTATCCATCTTATTAAGTGTAAGAATGCAGGACCTCACCCAAAAGGTGAGCTATGAATGTATTATTTAGACTCTTTGGTCTATATATGAACCTAAGAGCTATCTGGTACGCAATTAACATAAGACTAAATACACACTAATAAGGCTCTTAAAGCAAATTTAAAAATATTTATATAAAAAAGAAAAATAGCAAAAGAGAAAAAGAAAAGGAAGGAACAAAATAAGTCTATAGAATCAATACATTGAATATTGTAAAAAAGAAATTACATTCTATTATATGTGCTCTAGAAGACTTGATAAATTATTTTATTTTGAGATTGATATGCATATTATATATAAATTTGTACTTTATATACTTGATGTGCTTGATCCAAGTAGCGGTAAGATTACTTATTGAGTTGTTAACTCACTATTTTTTTTCTTACTCTCTTTAGATTATAAGGACTAGCATGATGAGAACCTGGAATGTGTGACAGAGCAATAGGAATTTTTACAAGCCTATAACTTTTAGTTTAGACAAGTAGTTAATTTATAGTACCAATATTCAATGATCTTATAGTTTGATATAATATCATTGTAAATTAAAAATTCTATTAGTTATACTAACCTCTGTTTGCCACTACTTGGTATTTGTTTTTGGATAGCTTGTTTGCATGGTTTTTGAAAATTTAGACATACCTAGTATATTCTGCAAGCTTAACCCTATGTGGTAACCAATATAGAATCATCATGATAATTTTAAATTACCGGTCATCTTTATCCCCAAGTGATCTTATTCTTAAAGATCTCAAATCATTACATTTGATATATTATGTTGTGATGATTAAAGATATCTAAATATCTATGATTAAGCTATTTAGTATGCCATAAAGATCTAAGATCATGGATTCTGTAATTGTATTATAATATAACTTTAAATGTTATATTATATTATATTAATATATCAATAATATCAAATGCCTTTTTTATTGATGAGGAGTATTTTAGTTCTTAAATCTCATGTTAAGATTGGTGTCTAAGAGTAATCTTGGATACTCATCTTTAATAATTAGTATGGGATCATAAGGTTAGGTAGTAATTATATAGAGTTAGGAGTGATTTGAGATCACCATCACATAAGATCTTGTATATTGATTTTGATAAATAACAAAATCATATAAAAATATTTTTTTATTACTAATGATTTTGATTAAGTGCTTTAGAGAAATAAATCTTTAATCAGTCAAAATCACATAAAAAATTGAGTTTGGACTTGAGTCTCGCTTTAAGTGTCAGTTTCAACACTTAGAGTTGACTCTCATAGTTGAGGAGTCGACTCTAACACGCTTTCGCATGATTTAACAGTTTTGGCATGTTCTCGAGTCGACTCCCACATGGGCGAGCCGACTCGGTTAGAAAGACAAAAAGATAACAATTTTGCATCGAGCTCGAGTCGACTCCTATAGTAGCTCAAGTCGACTCACACAGTTTTACAGAGAGTAGAAAATTTGGCGTCCAACTCGAGTTGGCTCCCGAAGCAGCTCGAGTCGACTCATGGTGATCTCGAGTCGACCCCTAGATAAGTAAGAGTTGACTTTTCAATGGGTAAAAATTTACTTTTTGGACATCCTGAACTCGAGCCAACTCGTGACCTGTTCGAGTCGACTCGACCCTATTAGGAGCTGACTCCAGAACTGTCAGAGACGACTCCAAAACCTGACAATCTTTAACAGTCTTCAATGGCTCTTTCTGTATTCATCCAAACATTCTTCTAACTCCTGACAACGGATAGTTTTCACCTTAAAAATGGATTC
The DNA here is from genome assembly GCA_900491605.1 of Calamus simplicifolius. NCBI lineage: Eukaryota > Viridiplantae > Streptophyta > Magnoliopsida > Arecales > Arecaceae > Calamus > Calamus simplicifolius. Next base: position 243,367 of record UESW01003872.1, on the reverse strand, counting down.
TAAGTGGATTTAGAAGAAGTCTATAAATAAGTGTTGATGGTTGATTCAAAAACAAGAGAAGGAAAAAGGGAGAAAAAGAAGAAAAGAAAGAGGAAAAGTTTAAATTTCAAAAGATCTAGAGAGAAAACAGAGGTCAAGAGAAATCCCAAGAATCCAGAGCAAATCTTGGGGGATTTCCATCAAATCAAAAGAAAAAAAGAAAAGAGATGAGAGCCCTAGTTCTGATTCGAGCTTCAAGTCAAAAAGATCCTCCAAAAGCTTCAAGTTCCATCTTGAGAAAGATCAAAAGAAGAAGAGCTCAACTTCAGAAATCTCCAAACCATGCTCCTTTTATTTTTATTTGTTTATATTACTTTATTTGCTCATTTTGGAGCTTTATTATTGTTGTATCTCAACTTTTTGCATCTTTTGTAAGTTGATTCAATCAGGTAATTGAATCAAGGGGCAGTTAGTCCCTATGTAAGCCAAGTTGGCTTGTGAAAAGGTTTTGTGTTGGTGAGCCTATAAAAATCAGCTGAGTTCGTTGTGATCCCGGGAAAACAAGTTTAAGTTGTGATCTTGTAAAACAATGCTGTTGTAATTAGGGAGATTACAGTGATACCCAAGAGATCCTGGTGTTTGCTTGTGACTGTCTCTTGTCTCTCCTATCTATCTCCTATATTCTACTTGGCTTATTTCATACTGCATTTACACTTTTTCCAAATACTGCACCTTAGCATTATTTGATAAATAAGTTTAAATTTTTAAAGAACTAAATTCATCCCCCTTTTTGGGTTGCCATCTGAGCCAACATATCTGTAAAATGCAATCAAATATGATGATCTCATGATCTTCACCTAGATTATAAGTGATTGGATAGATCACCTCCAACCAAACACCTCCTATAGAATATGAGGTTATTTGCCATGTCTTAGCCGAAGGCATTAGAGTTGAGCAATGACAGCCATCCCTAACTACTTCTCCTCTTCTTCTCCATTCCTTGATGTTTCTAGACCATCTGCTCTCCTCCATTATTGCTCTCAATGATCTATCACCACATGTTTTAATATCTCACTCAGATCTCAATGCATGACCCCATATTTGACAGTTGCATGAAGAAGCTAACCGAACTTTATTGCCAAGAATAAATTTGTCGTTATTAAATTCTACAAAGGGAAATTTTACAAAGGGAAGTTACAAGAACCGAGATGGACCATAAAATGTTTTGGACTATAGAATGTTTCTGATCATGCTACTATGACATCTTTGTTATTGGATTTTGGTTATGGATATTAATTTGAAACAATAACTTTTCTCACTTATAAATCTTGGCCTTTAGTTTTGATTAGGGTAAAATTTAATTAGCTTAGTTAGCTCTACTTGAACCCTAGCCTTCTCTCTCCTCTTCTCTCCACCTTGACGTGAGAAGAGGGGGGGGGGGGGGGGAGGGAGGTGAGAAAAGGAACTCAAGGCTACACCTCATTAGCCCTCTCCCAAATAATGGTAACTATGTACTTTTTGTATATATTTTATATATTTGAGAGGTTGGTTAGGGTTGTCATTGCTCTTGCTACAATCTCCTATCCTCCTCGCTCATAGAAGTTTGATGAGAGAGGAGCAAGTAGATGCAATTCCTATTTAGATCAAATATAAAAACCCTTGACTTGATGATATGTTTCATATTCTTTGGCACGTTATCTTAAGGTATATCAGATTACTTACAATTTAAGAAGGAATAACTTTAGTTGTTCACTTCAAAATATTGGCTACTCTTTGAAAATATACGGTAGCAAAACTTACTTAGGGCGTTGGACAACTTAATCCTAGATCATCGATCATTCTTCCTCCAAAATGATATAATCTTTGATGATCTAAGATTTCCATGTTTGTTATACTATGTCTCAATGACTAAAATCCCTAAGCATCGATAATTAACCTTTTTCATATATGTCATATATATCTAAGATTAGTGGCCATACAATGCCATAACTCTTAATTTTTTACAACTAGCATAATACTTTAATATTATTTCATATTATTTATTACATTATGATAATTTAATTATATAATACTATTTATCATTATATTCTATTATTGAATTATTATATGTTGTTTAATATATTATTTTATGATAACACATTACAATATAATATTATAGTTTCAATATGTGATAATATTATAAAAGATGATAAAAGTGGGCATCTTTTTTTTTCTTATGGACGCTGAGAATTTTGAGCTCCCAATATCAGTCTAACATCAATGTTAAGGGGATCTCGGATAACCATTTAGACACTAATTATTTGAAATCTATAATTTCATTTTAATTCTCAAATTCTTTTATCAAAATAATTTCTCAAGTTTTCTAAACCTTTGAATTAAAGGGGAAAGACTAATTGGAGACGTCGCAATGGTCAAGGTATTATCTTATTGCTGATTGCAAATGCAACACACATATTGGAGATTGGTTGGGAATTTTGCCGAGGGTTTCTTTTTTGAGAATAAAGAGAAGTATGTGCTTGCAAGCACAAAGTGAACATGCATCAGATATTTTATTTATTATAACATATTAATGCAAATGTTGACTAGTTTGAATGATGTAGCATATAAGAAAATGTGTCCCATGGAAGTATGAATGTAATTGGATAGAACTAAGATATGGTGTTTTAAGTTTGCATCCTTCGGTTCCATCTTTATTTTCTTTCTTTTTCTTCTCTATCAACATTTAATTTTTACATAAAAGATGAGATGAAATTAAAAAATTAAAAAATAAATAAAACTAAAAAGTACATAAATAATGCATCGTATCTATTTTTTTTTTGGCATAATTTTATGATCATAGCATAACAAATAGGTTTTCATCATTGTCAGGTTGTCAATGCGGAATAAAGGTTGTTAATTACAGGCCAGGATTCTAAGGTAAGTGAATAAGGATTCAAGCCCTCAACTGAACAGGGCAATAGAGATTCTATAATATAAATTAAGAGAAAGAAAACAATTAGAAGATTGCGGGACAATTCTATCAGAAAATAAAATAAACTAAAAAGGATAACTATCAAATGCTACTCATGCCTCTTCAAATTCATTAGCTAACCTATCATCAGACAATTTCGTCGAATCAGCAGGATGAATCATGAGGCAGGAAAAATATCATAAAAGCAAATTTAAAATTTATTAATTTTATTAGAATAAATTTTTAATATATAAAAATATATGTTGATGGGTTCTAAAGCCCTTAGGTACATAGCATTTAGTTCATAATAATGTAATTATAAAAAAATCTTACATTTTTATAATTTTATATTAATAATCAGATTCTTAGACATACAAGACTATTACATTTGGTGCATAATAACAAAATATTGTAATCAGTTTATTTTTTTATTTTATTTGAATTTTATTATAATTTTTTTATCTTTTAAGTATCTCTTCTTTATTTTGTTAGAATACGAAGTGTTCTTATAAAAATTAAGATTATTTGTAAATTGATTTCAGATATCTAGATATTAAATCTCTAATATAAATTATATATAATATAATACATATTATAATATTATTAAATATCTCATTATATAATATATAAATATTTAATAATATGTTAGATAATAATTTAATATGCAAGAAGATCATAAATATTAATAATTTAAATTTAAATATTATCTATTATAAATTAAATATATAATTTGATTAAATATTATTGAATATTTATATAAAATTCAATATCATAATTTAAGATTTTTAGACTTTGATAATCCTATATACCTTTATTTTTTTTAAGATGAGAATCATATTATTATAATTTATGATAATATTAAATTATTAAAAATTAAAAAATATTATATTTAATTACTAAATATAATAATTTGTAGGGTAAGCCATCCATCAAACAATCCCTTAGGCAACGTTGAAATAGGAGATAAGGATGGATATTCTCAGATATCCCTCCTTATTCCAAAAGTTATAACTAGAAGAAATATTTCTGAAAAAGTTTAACCAAAGGGGATAATCCATGTTTGATGGGTTAAATATGGGTTGGATTAAACATGGGTTATCCCCTGAACTTATTCCCTATGGAACCCAAAAATAACTAGAGTTGTCCGTTGATGGCAAAGTTGTAATTTTAAAAAGGTGCTTATTCCCTCAGCTATTTCCTGGATAAATGCTATCCTGTAGACTTATCCAGAGATAACTTTTGGAAGTTAAACACTACCTTAAGAGGGACATAGAAGAGCTGGAGAAATAGCCGGGACTAGAAATCTCGTTAGAAGGAACAATTCTGAAAGCTACTCCAAGACCACAGCTTGTGACCATGATTGGATGATAATTATGTCACTGTCGGTGTGGATTGGACGGTTGGATAACTGTCGTTTCGTTGGAAGGTTGGACCACGGCTATCCCACTGGAATTTCCATATCGTGTTGGGGTAATTAAAAAGTGGGACTAAACTGGTTAATGTAGTACAAAAATAAACTCATATATCCCGTGAGTTGAAACTTAGGCAACATGTGAGTATGTGACCCACCAAACCTGTTTACTAACACCTTTTTTGGATCAGAATTTGGGGACCAGTCATTCCGTGGAAGCCACAACTTCCAACAGTAAAGGCTAAAGTTAAAGTCCTCTTTGGATCCTTTTCTGTGTGGGTGGTGAGCAGTGTAGCTTTCAATGCTGTGGAATGTGAAGAATTTTAAGGGAATGCAGAGCTGTGAGAGGGAAGAAGAGGCCTAGTCACTTCACTGTCTCCCCACTTTGATCCTCACAAGCTCCTTTATGTTTTCTAAAAAGCATTGCTTGTGAGAATTAAAAGCATTGATGCTGGTACTCTGTAGCCAGATCTGGTGGAAGAGCCCAATGGAATGAGATGTTGGTACAACTGCAGTAAAGCAATATGCATGGAGAGGCAAGAAAGAATCTTAGCGTACAACCTTCAGCTTCCTCTTGACTCCAGATTCAAAGAAAGATAAAGGGAACAAAGTGTAGGCAGAGCAAGTCAGAATTGTCTTTGGAATCTTCGGTTAGATGAATCTTACTGTACTTCGTTAAAATTGGGCTGAAGCATAAGAAAGGTAGCATAAATGCATGATTGGGGGGTCTCGTCCAAGTCTGCACCATGCTCGCACCATGTACCAAATTCTTGTGTTAATTAGTATTAGTAGAATAGAAAGGCTTGGACCTAAATGAATGAGTAAAAATAATTAAAAAAAATATAACTATTTATAATTTAAATATCGATTTGATTCTGAATAGAGCAGAGTGGAGGAAGTAAATTCATGTAGCTGATCCCATGTAGTTAGAAAAAGGCTTAGATGAGTTGAGTTGAGTTGAGAATAGAAAGGCTTGCTTCTTCTCATTCACTCCATCATCTATCAGAATTCTGCCATTTCTCCATGTTCATTGTAAGAAAGAACTCGTCTTTACATTTAAGAAGAAGATTTAGTGCAATCTTTCTCTAGCTATTTGTAATATCCCACAAATAGTTTCACATCATATGAAAAAGAAAATATTTTAAGTGCTTATAATATAAGTTCATCTGCTATTAATTAACTTCAATTAAAATTTTTAGAGCCACGTGGCTTTGGTTCACTAATAGGTTAATTGGATCGGCAAATAGGCTTGGGGCATAACAAATGGTATTAGAGCTGATCCAAGTGAAAGTTGGTAAATATAAGAAAAGAGCTACCCATGGACGATGGTAGAGTCCTGACATGGCATAGAGCCACCCTTGTAGTATCAATGATCCGGCTCAGGATAGATTTGGCTAGCTTGTGGCGTGCAACGAGAATGCCGCACTATAGAGGAACAAATTATAATACCTCAAAAATAGCCCACATTGATTGGGGAAGAAAACATTTAAATGCTTATAACTCAAGTTCACTTGCTACTAATTAATTTTCACTCGAATTTTTAGGATCACATGGTTTCAACCCGCTAGTGAGTTAATTGGACCAGTAAATGAATTTGGGGTGTTATACCCTGGTTTGACTCATTGCATATTTTTTGTTGAGGCAAATTCCTGATTGAAGGCAGATATTATGGTTCTGATAAGGTTATAAATATTAAGCAATTAATCTTTCATTTCTTCCAAGGGTATTTTTCTAGAGAGGAATGAGAGTTTATAATGCCAATTACTATAAAAAATATTTAGGAGTATTCATCAGCAGGAGCAGAGTCCCTCTGCTTTGTGATTCCTCCTAACAAGATTGCAGCAAAAAATTTCAGGTTCCAAAGATACAGTATCAGGCCAAGTTTGAAGGTTAATTCTTCAAAGCTCTATTAATTTTAAGTCTCTAATGATCATCTAGCATCACCAAACATCCTCAACGGATGATAAATGCCTGAGAAAATTACACTACGGCCTAAGCAATAATGGGGGGTTGAAATTTGTCATTTTGGTGTTCAGTTCAATGTAGTTTCTTCATCAAAAAAAGTTATATGCTCTTTATTGCATCAAATTCCCTTGCGCCATGGATGTGAAAGCTAAGTATCATTTCTGCCGGCAATGAGTCCACAAAACGCCAACCAGAAACGAAATAGAAGCAAAGCTAAACTTAGAAGCAGAAAAGTAGGCCCCATGCTTACTTTTCTTGAACTTTTAGTTCACCACCTTTAATCTTCACATGACCTTGTCTTGAGAATCCCAGCCTCACACTAATAGCTCCTCTCAAACCATGGAATCACATGATAGGTTCTTGAGCATTATCGCAACATACAAGAAGAATTCAGAGAACTCTCAAAATAATTTTATTAGCTTTTATGTCCAAAAGTAAGAGAATATAGAGGCATTTATTGTGAAGTGTTCCTATGACTCATAGGATTATTTAATACTTCTATAATATAATCAAATTAAATGAAGGAAAAAGAAACAAAATTTGCTTCTCTAAGTTTTAGTTATCAAACTTTAAGACAACTAACATGTCTTTGTAGCACAAAGATATGTAAAAACAAATTTTGGATCTTCTATTGATTCATTAGACTAAATGTTGATGAGTTACTTGTTGAAGGTTTTAATAAAATCTTAATTAATTGAATACTTTTACAAGGACCATCTCTAGTTAAATAATGGAACTCTTTACTTGTCCTTAACTAAAGTGTTACAATTGTATAAAATTGAATAAATAAACAACTCAATGAATAACTTGTCCTTAACTTGTCCTTAACTAAAGTGTTACAATTGCCGTGCGCATCGCTTAGCAAGGCGCGGGCCGTGCGCCTCACTAGTTCAACGACGTACACGCATCGCTAATTAGCGATGCCTCAGTAATGCTGATTGATTGCTAATTTTATTCATCGTTAATCCATCGCTAATTTATCTCTGATTTATTTTGTGTTGCTGTTTTATCGCTAAATAATGACTCGTACTTTTTGTGCCGTTGATTGGGGTTGCTAAAACAAAAAATTCTTGATGGCAAAATTTGAAGCCTATTATGGCTTATACTTTAAACCCTCCCCCCCCCCCCCCCCCCAAAAAAAAAAAAAAAAAACCAAAAAAGACGTGTTATGCATCAGCTTTCAAACTTTCTTATGAATCTTTAACTTAATTGTTGATCAGGGTGAAATAGTTCATCAATTTGATAACCATTGCAGTGAAAATGAACCTTTCATCTAAAAGGTCATTTTTTGGTAACTGCTGGGTCATAACTGGTCTAAGATTTGGATCTAGAGAAATAAAATTTATCCTTTTCATAGGTCCCAGATGGAACGTCAATCATGAAAACTAAAGACCCTTTGATCTTTGATTCGTAGAAGTTCAACTGATCGAGCATTTAGAAATCATGAATTAGAAATTTGCCATGGCATGCTTGAAGGGCATCCTTTAATTAGGGCTGCCAATGGGTCAGATTAGGTCGAATCATACTTTGATTTTATATTTGAATTTTAGATTTAGACCTGAACCCAACCCATATATTGAGCGCGGGAACAAGAGAAGGCTCACCCTTTGGAAAGGAAGAAGAGAAGAATTGGAAGACAAAAGATTAAGGCTTACCTAAAAGTATGAAGGAATAGGGAAGAACCTCGAAGAATCAAAAGGCATAAACTAATCAAAGATTCACAATAAGCAACAAGTGCAGCCAACAACTGATCAACTACAAAATAGAAAGATAGGAGCAAATGAGCCCCATTACCTCTCTTATACCGCTTGAGGGAAAGAGGGAAAGCGCGAAAAATGAGCCACCCACTTTCTTGAAGCTGGTAACATTGATGACCACCAGCTACTGCATGGCAGTCGTTCATAACTAGATCTTAATGGCAGTGCCTCATTCAATCAAAGCATTAATAGAAACACCCTTTTAGAAAAAACCCATTATGAGATCATATAATGAGCATTTAATTTTGAAGAAACGTTGCATAATGGCCATTTTTGCATCGAGTCATGCATCCAGGAAGTTGAATGATTTGCTTTGATTTTGAAATATGTGCAACTATAGCTATGAAGTTTTCAGAATCAGGTGCTCAATGTTATTAAGCTCGATCCGATTTGTTAGTGGCAACATAGAAAGCGGATCATTTACAAATTGAGTTTTTGGATTAGTTGAATTCCTGAATTGATCAACATTCGATAGATGATACAAAAAGAATTGTAGCAGCTAAAAAGACTATGGATCAATCATCTACATCCAAATTAAGCTACTTTCATGACTTAAGCACAAAGTAAAGTTCAATGGAGGGAGGGGTTAGATTATGTGAACTAAACTTACCTAAATAAGCCCTCACATTGACTAAAGTATCTCATATCGTAGGATGAGGAGTGATGCGGCCAACCAAATTGGTATGAACATCCTGTTAATAAAGAGGAATTCTAAATAAAGGGAGCTTCCATCTAGTATGCCAAACCTATTTGAAATCCTCTCATATCTAAGGAGAAAGGAGTAATTTAGTTCGAGCAAAGTCTACTGCCCAAGATCAAACTTCAATGCCTATAAAAGCAATCCCAAATCTCACAAGTAAAACATTATATCAAGCCTTAAGTCATAAACCTAGTTAGCTTATCTGGACGGCTCCCAAGTCTTTTTTCTCATTCATTTAGGGCCGTCCTGAGCATTCAAAGTGTTTGTTTCCCAAAGGCTCTCTGGACTTCTTGCTTATACTCTCTTTCTTTTATCTCTTACAGAGAAGCATTGATTGGCTGAGAAAATACTTTGTTGGTCTGAACCATAAGCTAATTTTCCAATTGATGTGTGAAGATCAAATTCAAATGTCAACACTTATCATTGGGAGGTCCAACTCAATCACTAGCATATCACATGAAACTTCTTAGCAACATTTGTAACACAAAGAATAGCCTCCATGAGACTATTCAGGAACTAATTAGACCATAGACATCATATCTAACCAAAAATGAAGACAAACCCCTGTAAAGAAACTAAACGCTAACACTTCACAGCTGGGAAAATGCCAACTGCTAGCAGCCGCCCATCATGTTTTCTAACTACTTCAAAGGTTGTTTTGAAATCTGTGTAAAACAAAATTATAAGCTAGAAAGTTAGCATCAACACACCAATCCTAGAAGATAAGCAGGAATATAATTTATGAACAAATTATATTGCAAATGTGGCCGCATCCAACACCCAGAATTCAAAATATATACAAACCCATTAGGGAATTTCACCTCCTAAAAGTGATTGAAAATAATCCCGTTGAACTCATCCTTGGATGCCATTGATTATCAACACAACATAATGCACCAAGGTGGTCAGCAAAACCTAGAACCGCCAATTTAATATCTGCCACCACCGCAAATTGCCAGTTAGATGGAAGGGATCCGTCCAATCTCTGACCAAAATCTCTGCACCAAAAGGGCAACTTTCTGGATTCTGATTTCAAGAAACCCATAATCTATCTTTAAAAATGGGCTCTTTGATATGGGCATCGGCGTTCTGAGAAAATAATGCATCATGCCTCAACTGCAGTGACCACTTCCTCATCAGTCGTGTCAGATGTTACAATCTCTTCTGCCATCTCTCCAGCAGGAACTTCACCTTCTGGTTCATGTTTCTTTTCTGTCCCATGAGATAGTTTCTCTTTGAGCTTCATCATCAGCTCTTCACGGGCACCTTCATTCTCTGCAAAATAGCGTTTAATGGCATCTTTTCCACGGAAGCTTTGGCCATTCAAACTGTAGAAAGCACCACCTCCTTTTGTAATGTACTTGTGTTTGCAGCTTAATTCTATTATCTCTGAGTCACGGCTTATCCCCTTTCCAAATTCAAGCTCAAACTGGGCAGTCTTGAATGGGGGGGCATGTTTGTTCTTCACGATCTTCACCAGAACTTGGGTTCCCACGGCCTGCCAAAAGACTAATTCATGTCATGACTGTCACACCAGCAGCAACCATATTAAGTTTAATTTAGGCAACAAATTTATAACACCACATACTAAAAGGAAGCATGCGGACAACAAACTTAAGACCAATATGCAGTGATATTCAGATCATTGCATGGTAAAGAAAATTTATAACACATGACAGCAGATTAATTCAAGGCTTTAAAATCAAACTCCCATGAGTGCTCAGAAAATGGAAATAGCTTCTCCACATGCAAGGGGTAAGGCTGTATACATCTGACCCTTCCTAAAACCCTAAATGCCTAGAGCCTTGTGCACTGTAAAGTACTATATATGTCTTCATGTGCACCAGAGCTGCTATTATGGGTGCATAAACAAGACTATGTCTTTTAATAGAAGAAATAAAAGATCTTTTGCATTTCTACATTGATCTAAATGCTCAGATATATAATTTAATCTTTACTTGTAAATTAGCAAATAAATCTAGGACCAACTTGACTTCGTCACTGATTGGCACCACACACAAGAGAGAAGTTCTAAGTAATGCAAAAAGGTGATGCTCCCACTATTGTATCAAGCACTAAAATTTTTTTTTGTGTCAAACTTTAGGACATAACGTCCTCGCCTAGATTCACCAATTGAAATTCATGTGGCAGTAGTTGGGTATAAACACCATTCTGTGTTGAAAGTTGTCCTCTTACAATATATACACAATAACAAATGACCAACTAATACCTGTTTTGTCATATTAATACCAACAGCCACTGATAAAAGTAGTAATTTACCTCTTCACCCTTCTTAACCAAGCCAATTCTTTTAATATTCAGGCGGACTGATGCATAAAATTTCAACGCATTGCCCCCAGATGTAACTTCAGTAGGTCCCCCAAAGCCTCCAAACGTGCTCAGCTTTGATCGCACCTACACATACAAGAATAGTCAACTTTCTTAACTCAATTCATCTAAGCCTTTTCCCAACTAATAGTCAACTTTCTAGATGGCAGAAATGTCAGATACAATTTAGAATATAAAATCTGAATGAAACTAATGCCGAATGTCATAATAACTCACAAGAAAATGTGAAAGTCAATTTTCTTTTACTGTTATAAGGTAAGACTTATCCTCACTTTGCAATATCTCTCCACTGCTTCAATTCCATTATATGGATCATAGTAATTATCAGAAATGATATGGAATGGCATGGCAGCAAAAAACTGTAAGAGGCAACACATAACACTAAATAGTCCACTTCCTTGACTGCAACAATTGGTCATCATTATTACATTACTAAACAAATGCAGCCATTGCCTGCAACACTAGTGCTTCTGAGATGTTACAGCCCACTACCTTCAGTACAGTAAAGGGAGTAGCATCTCACATATCCACTAACAAAGAACCAGAAAATGAATAGCTAACAAAGTTTAAGACCAAAAGCAACTTATGAAGGTTACAAAGTAGTTAAATTAGATATCTCATGACCTGAAAGGATGAAGCTAACAGAAATCTGAAGTTGGAAAACTGGATGGAAATCAATGCATTCAGGGTGACGAGGAAAATAAAGGTTCTGAAGATAAGAATACGAGACTCTAGCATGGCATAGTCAGGATAAGACGCTTAAACTAAGAGAAAAGGCAACAACTCCATAAGTTCTAGATTCAGACAATGCCAAAACATAACACCAGGAATATGAGCAGACAATATCGGTAGTATTTGTTCCATTTAAAGAATTCAAATTTCAAGGATTGGTAGTTCACCAGGAAGTACATAGGTGGCAGGATGCCTCAGCAAAAATTACCCCAAAAAAGAAAGAAAAGAACTGTACTGAGTTGTGATGGATCAGTACAGAGTCAATACACCTTGATACAGTGTGATAGGGGCCTGGTTCACTAAAATCGAGACAAACATGTGTCCCCTTACCACTCCCTGACAAGCGCGGTCCCATCACAGCTAGTTTTTGAATCCTTGGTTTTCATCCTAAAGCAGCAACCGCAACACATGCTGAAAAAATTAAGCCAACACCCAAAAGACTTTTAAATATGAATTTATTCCAGACAAAGGCACTTTTATGAAGATTTATTTGAAAAGTGATAAAACGACAAAAAAACTCACAAAAATAATTCAAAAAACAATTTATATAGCTGATGTCAACTAGTTTGGGATTAAAGCTTAAGCATGGTTGTTATTGTTGTAGAGTCAGAAGCCTAGGTGTCATCAGGACTGAAGGCCACATCAGGGAGATGCAGAATGGCAGACTAACCATGTTCTACATGGTTGTTTGCAAAGGTTGTATGATATTTTTAGTATCACCCTTTCACGATTTTAATGAAAAGCAAATGTAATACCAGTCCAAACTAAGAAAAAAGCTTTGCAGTTTCTATATGTCTTTATGGCCCTGTAGCAATGTCATAAAAAAAATGGAAGCAATTTTTACTCTAATTTTGTTGATAATCACCTGATTAATAAATACCAATATAGTCTGTGACATAGATAAAGAATGGCTCAGCTTGCGAAGAGCTTGGCTCATAAGCCTCGCTTGAAGGGCCATGTGGGCGTCTCCCATCTCTCCATCAAGCTCACTTTTGGGAACAAGGGCAGCTACCTGCATTCCAGACAAAATTTTTGAATATAAAAGTTGTCAAAATATGCAAAATTACATCAAAAACTGATGAACAAAACCACCAAACTGTTTTATTGCATGTATCAATTAACAATCAGATCAATACAACGATCTGATACAGTAATTGGATGAAGGTAGTAAATAAATCCTGCCAGGACTTGAAAACCAACATGCTCATTGAACTCAGATGATTCATTTATGCACTGTCAATTAATCCGTTAGGGTCTCAGTGTATGGTTTGCTTTGTATCTGGTACTGCATTATATATATCAGTTTTAGGACCTTAGCTGTTGGAATGCTTTTAAATAGCTGTTGGCCAACAGCTATTTAGTAGCTGTCTCAGTGTATGGTTTGCTTTGTATCTGGTACTGCATTATATATATCAGTTTTAGGGCCTTAGCTGTTGGAATGCTTTTAAGTAGCTGTTGGCCAACAGCTACTTAAAGCATTCCAACAGCTAGGCCTAAAACTGATATATTATTTAGTAGCTGTTAGCCAGCACTAGCTGTTGGCCAACAGCTCATCCAAATAAGCACTTAAAATAGATGGCACGAGGCTACTTAATGCATGATTGTTTCCCAACAATGTTAAAGCTGCCTTGACAAGAAAATCATACTATATCACATTACAGAAAGGATCGATGAACAAATGCACTGATAATACAAGCTATAATAAATCACTAGTAGACGGCTCAATATTTCTTACCATTATTTAGACAGCTGGATCAAACTAGAAATAGCAGTTTTACTTTGAAGTTCACAAATTAGTGTTACAAAATCAACAAATATGTAATTTGAATAGTATTTCTTTTTCAAGTGGTTCCAACAATGAAGCTAGATGCCTAACTTGTAAGGCTCATAACCCGAAAATAAGTTTCACATTGCACATCATACAATATCAGTAAATCATGATTTTGTAGTTTGACATGCAATAAGTTTCAAATAAACACCTCTCTTTCAGGTGTCACATGATCCTAAACTGTTTTCTTCAATCCTCAGGAGGAAATAAACTTCAATATTACCATTCAATCTAGAAGGATAATATCCCTTACCATGGCTTCCTAACAATGCATACCATAAGGAACCAGAAAGTCAATCACTATGGTCAATATTAAAATACTTTACTACTGCTTTCTTAGCCTTAAAGCAAAATGAAATACAGCTTTCTAATAATGCATCCCATGAGGAATCAGATAATCACTATGGTCAATACAAAAAGCAAACTCAACATAGAACCGCCGGTATTAAGCCTTTCAAGCAAGCAGGTATCATCCATTATCAGGTGCATGTCAGATTCTTGCCTATTTATTGAGGCCTAACAGGTGCTCAAGCTCAAATAGACCACATGTGTCTAGTCCAAATTCAATAAAGATGATATTATAAGCACCATTGCAAGATAATTTGGAATATTTTTCTGAAGGCAAAGTTCACAGCTGCAAGGATTTCATATAGTAAGAAAACTTTCCGGCCAACTATTATAGAATTATGCATACCAGCTACAGTCCCCTACACAAATTGTTTCATCATTGTATTGCAATTATTTATTACTCCTTTTATTATATCAATTATGTGCAGGTCATATTGAGTTCAGGTAGAGTCTAGGCATATTTTGGCAGACCAATGTATGGCAGTAGAATCTGGAATATAAGATAACATAAGTGAGTTTATAATGTGTGTTATCTACGAAAGATATCATTTCATGCTAAAACTAGAAATAAACAAAACAGCAAGATCTTTGACTTAATCAGAAAGCAAGTGATTGCTTTGGTTATCACTTGTACGTACAATTCGATACCTAAGTAATTAATAATTTGCAAGACTGTACAACCAAGTGGCATAGAAATTATAAAAAGCAGGACATAACACAAATTACACTTTGCAAGCAAATTTACTTGATACAACAGAAACAAGTCGTATCCTATGAGTTTAGTGTAAGAAAAAACAACAAATTGAACAGGGAGACAAAATCGGACAGGTAAGACTTCAAACAAATAACCAGGATCCTCTCAACTTACACTATCTACAACCACAACATCAACAGAACCGCTCCGAATTAGGGTGTCTACAAGACTAAGTGCCTGTTCACCGCAATCTGGCTGTGAAAGAAGCAAATTATCAGTGTTTACACCAATAGATTCCGCCAATGCTGGATCTAGAGCATGCTCGGCATCTACGAAAGCACAATAACCTAGGAAAAAAATGAAAAGAAAGATCAATGTTAATACATGCAGACTGATATAATTAAATCTTCGTCAATCTAAAATTTTTGCAAAGGCAAGAACAATTTGTTAAAATACCTTGTTTGGGGTTTCTACATAACAATTAAAGTATCCAAAAAAGAAACATTCATGATCCATCTATATTGTCATTTTCCTTGCCCTCTATATAAATGCACTGGGAAATGTCATGTGCATCTATTTTAAAGAAGAAAACAACCACAACAAAAGTGATCCACCACAGTGAGTGCAAATCTTTTAAACAAGTTCTAAATATCCAAATCAATCCCCTTCATCACAATTTATTTTTTTTACAGAATGCAGAGATTACTGTCATATTCACTTCTTGTATACAACATAAAAGGTTCTTCAATTGGAATTTTTCGCCATTTTCCTTCCTTATAAAGAGGTTCATTTCCATTATAAATCTGCTTATACAATTAAGGTCATAGACCCTAACAGGGTATCCTCTGCAACCAATATTCAATTGTCTAACTTAACCCAATTGCAAATTACTGCAGAAGATGGGATAGAATCATGGCCAGTTTGACAGAGAAGCGAAATCCTCAGCATTACCTCCAGTCTTTTGTGCTTCAGCAATCACATGAAGTGCAAGAGTAGTTTTTCCTGAAGCCTCTGGCCCATATCTCAACAACTCGTCCCTGCAAATAGCCATATTAGCTAAGTAAATTATATTAAGTAGAAAATAAAAATAGTATTACAAGGATAGATAATAGATTTTTTTTTTCCCTTGTGCATGCATTTTGAGAGGGTGGGAGAACAGATACACATAATATAAATTTCCCACGTTCAAATACTTGGGGATGTACCACCCAGGTTTTGGACGTGTGAACTCCAACTGGAGAAGTGTGACAACTGGAGCATTTATAATTTCACAATAAGCAAACAAATAACTACAGGAAAAGAACACTTCTACTGCCAGATTAGCCAGTATAGATTCAATATAAATGAATAACTAAGGTGACACAAAACAAGAGAATGTAGACCAAAAGGAAGAATCACAACAAAAACATGATCAGCAAACCTTAACACACCACTTTAGGTCTGGTTTATGGAAAAAAGAAATTAAAGAAAAGAAAGATTCAGGAAGAATAAATGAACAAAAAAAGATGCTGGAAAATTGAAAGCAGGGACAGACCATGTAGACCTTATGCACAATCATTAGATATCAGAACACAGGGTACAAATTTTTAGTTATTATCTATTTCTTTAAGCAGTTTGGTTTATATTATGGATATGCTTTCTTTAGTATGGTCCTTGTAACACTAGATTTGTTTAGGGTTTCTTAAAGGTTGTGCATAGTCTAAAAAAAACTTTCAGAAATTTAACAAAACAAGCACCTCCGTTTGGGTTATTCTGCAAAAATTTGGAGGAATGGACAGATGTAGAATCAGCAGCCAGGATGACTCGTTTTCAAGGAAAAGAACTCGGCCAGGCCTACACCAAAATGGGTAAATTGTTTTCAAGAAATTTACTTTTATGGCTGGATATACATGTTCTCTCCTCCTTACTACAACTTAGTACTTCTTAATTTCTTCACAATCAACCATGACATGTTATAGCATTGGCCATGCCATGGCGAATCACCAGGCAGCTCGAAGCAACCTGAACTGAGATAGTTCGGCCTCTCGGTTTGGTACAAAGGGAGAACCAACCCCGAACTGACTGAACTGAACTAAACCAAATCGCTCGATTTAGCCTAATTTGGGGAATCTAGCTTGAAGCCCCTTGATCCATCTAACCGATAAACCATCAATTCCTAATACGGCGAACCTTAAAATTAGCATGACATAGTATTAGAACAATACACTGTTGTCAAAGGCGCTAAGAATTAAGCGCTTCTTATACTCTAAGGTACACCGAAGGCACGAGATTCTAAGTGCTAAAAATTAAGCCCTTATACCTTATGTGAGGCACCTTTATTTAGGCATATATGAGGCAAAACAATGCATGCTTTTGATTTAATTTGAAGATCAAAAGAAGCACACCTTTCTTAATAAACTATATTTGTAATTTTTTTAAGTCTATCATATGTATTAGAATATGTTGACTTTATGATGCAGCATCCCATACATAATTGCTTTCCTTACCCTACAAAAAAAAAGCTAAAAATTGAAAGACAGAGATGGTACACCAAAATTTATACTATTATTTAATAAAGAGGGAAGACATCAAGGGACTACAAATTTCAACTAAGAAAAAGAGGCTTTCCATCAAGCTAATAGGCCAAATATATTACTATTATGATTTTTTAACTTTTTTTATTGCATCTTATAAATCTTATTTATATAAATTATTCTATCATTTATTTAAAAAATATGCACCTCACTTCACTCAGGCGCACACCTAAGTTTTGCACCTTGCACCTAGGCTTTAAAAACCCTTTGCACTTAAGTACGCCAACGCTTTTAATAACGCTAGAACAGTAGCATATCTCCCTACCTATACCGCCCCCCACCCCCCCCAAACTTCCTCTGGCAACAAGAATGTTTTACAAATACTTCACAAAGTTTATAAGACTATAACAGAATATGATCCCTCGGAAATTGCAGTCCAAAAAAAATTGATTCCTAGGAGGAAATGGCAAATGATGGCAACATTACACAGCATGGAACAAAGCATGCATAATCTATCCAGAGAGAAGGTGCTAACTTTAAGAAACAACATGATATGATAATTATTACAATTGGTTTTCCTTCCTCTCCAATAAACTCCACTTCTCCAATAATTCAACAATGTTCGAAATGATGGACATGTATGCCAAACCACTCAACCCCACAGTCCAGCAAATGGAGGCTTCAAAGTGTTAGGCATAAGCCTCATGTTTTTCTTATCATGTTGATTTGTACAAAAATAATGTAAAGACAAGAAGATCATAGATAACTTGGACAGCAAAGTTTGTGAAGAACCACACTGGAAATTCCAAGTATGCATCAACTTTACTTGTTTCTATATGTAAGCATATCTTGCATAATTTAAATCTGAAGTTTGTGTTCCAACATGGCATGCGACAATACAAATAAGGCCCATATCTTTCCTTCTAGCAGCTGTGGAAGTAATCACAGACAAGTATGCTTACTTTTAATAGGACATTACTTAAAGTGCAAGGTCTATACCTCACATGACCTACATAATTTGATACATCCTGCATTAGAAAATCACATGCATAAGCTTCAAGGCAATTTTGGAGAGCCATACCCTGAGGCATGAGGTGAGACAAGTCTCACATAGATCTTTTGCACAATGGATTTCACAATGATATGAAAGTTATCTTCCCCATGATAGAAAGTTATGTGCTTCATGCATGATAGGCTAATATCAGTCAAATCCAACTCAACTCAACTCATCTAAGCCTTTTCCCAACTACATAAATCTACTTCCTCTACTTTGCTCTATTTAGAGCTATGTCGACACACGTCCTAGCCCTTCACATAGTTTGATTTAGTAGATTCATGTTTTAGGGGATCTGACGGAGTTTGAAGCTGGCTATCAGCTACCTAACGCAACCCTTCTCCTTTACCCAGGCTTGGGACCGGCCTTAGCGGAGTTCATAACATAAATTAAAAACACCTCTTTTCAATTTGTGTTTCCATAAATTACCATATAAAACCTGCCATCACCCAAAATGGTTTTACCAGTTGGAAGTAGAAGACCATATCCTCAATCTGAATTTGGCCATATAAACCAACCTTAGATTACAGATGGCTGTGTTAATGTTTCAAGTACAGAGATAATTATTTTTATGGTACCATTGAACATTGAGACATTTTTAGATTTTGTTGCTAATTGGCATGACATGGTGAATAGTACAAACCAAGGGAAAGAAGTTTCAAACCGTGTAAGTTAGTGGGAGAGATTCAATCACAATGAACATGTATAATGTGCCATGACCATGGTCTAAAGAGCTGAGCAAATCTTCAGGGTTGATTTCTTCCTCTCAATTATGCCCAATTCTTGAACTGAATTTTAACAAACTTGTCCAACTAAGGACCACATAGACTGACATATAAGAAGCCTGATAAGTTAGTCATGATTAAAGGAATTTAAAAAGAAGAGGCATCACACAATCAAACATCAAGAAGCATATATAAATCTTTTCTGAAAATGTTGCCAATGTTACATTTAAACCTTTAACATTTGTCATGTCTCCTAACAATTCCTAAGCTTCAGTTGAGCAAAAGAAATAAAGGCTTAAATGAACATTTTGAGAGGAACAACTCATCTCCCTTGGAATCGCCATTAAAGGTAAGTCAGGATTATTGAAAATATCACCGATGAAAAGGACAGGTCTAGTGATGATGCTTATGGTATTACTCATGGAACACATAGAAAAGATTTCTCCATCCAAAAGTTCTGGTAGCAAAAGCCTCGGCTTGCAGCAACACAGACCAGCTAAGAAACAATTACATGAACAAGAGAGATTTGAGATTCAATCAGGGCATTAAATGTATACGAATGGTTGTACAGCATACAAATGCATGATAAATTATGGTTCATCATATCAAGACTCAATACACCCTCTGTACCAAGTCTCAGGTACGGGTATAGTATCCCTGGTATGGGACACTGGTACATCATACCATGTTTCAAAGCCTTCCTCGAGGTCACTTTGATAAACTTCTATGGATATCGCAAGACTGACTCATCATTTGTCAGCCTCTATCATTCAAAAAGAGTATCATAGCTAAATTTTGACAGCCAATTGATGGTGGAAGTATATAGATTGCATTCAAGTCTAGATTAAGTATAAGGTTTTGTTCCTTTTTTTATAGAGTGCATCCTTTTTTTCTATTCAGCATCAGGTTGTTGAACTAGGATTCAACAAACAAATTTCAAGATATTTGCTTCTAGCTGCTGAGTAAGAAGAAATGACAAGTTATACAACCAAGTTATCATTTCAAGAGTTGGAATCTTCCAGCAGTGAGTTTGACGAATCATAATAGTGTTAACAGTGAGATTTTATGCATCCCAAAGATCAATCAAGAATGTAGAAACTGGAATTACTTTGCAACTACTTTCTTTAACATCCTTAAGCTACCTGGAAAGTTTGAATGAAA